>OZ007577.1:15233233-15325733 GCA_963931925.1 Onchidella celtica
GTAAAGTTTGTCGGTCACAGCTTCTTCCCACTTGGCGTAGTTAGGGTTGGAGGCTGGCGGGTTGGACAGGATCAGCACATTTTCAAATGACCTGGTCTGTGCTTCTCCGCGTTGGTCAGTGAATTGTGATGCTGAAATAAAAAGAACAGCGAATTAACCCTCTAGTCACCAGCTTTCTATATCTGAAACACGTCATCAATACCCAATGTTCCGTCGTTGGAACGCACTTTAGTGTATCAAGAAAATTAACGATTTTGTGTTATATATAAAATTCATTTTTCTGCACTCATATGGTCATTTCAATTTGGTTTTGCAAATTTTAGAGTTGTTGTGTTGGCAAAGTGAATATGTCTGGCTATTAGAGGGTTATTACTGCCGTTGTTTAGATATCATTAAGTCTGAATTTGGGTTTTACCAGGGAGTATGTGTGTATAGAGAGAAATCACTGTAGATCGATTTGCACTGCGAGACACGAGAGGCGCCTCGAAACCACTGTTAGCATGGAGCGGAAAGTAAGTCGCTACGGTAGTCAATACCCGTTTGTACATTTCTGCGAGAAGTAAGAGCTTACAAACGGCTCTAATTAGTTTCAATCAACCCAAATATATGAACAAACCAGAGTAAATAGATATACACACTGTCTTTGGTGAAGACAGTCTCTTTCAATTATTGTTACCGCCCTGACCTAGTTCCTCTCTTTCAACACAATCTCTCGGCACGACAGGCCACTTTGCGCCTTTAACGTCTATTTGGGTACTTTATGTCACGAGTGGAGTGAGTGCAATTAAGGGGATTGCTACAGAGCGGGTGTAGAGTAAGGACTCACAGTAGACAGCAAGTTAAGCGTGCTGTTGTGAGTAGTAGTGGGGGCGGGGTCTGAAGGAGGCGAAAGCGCTGTATAACTATCACTGCAAGTTAGAAGGTCCTAGGGAGCGGATCTGTGAATAATAGCCCATCGGGCAGACATAAAGGGAAGCAGTCGAGAAGACTAGTGAGAGTCTTTCCAGTAATGACTGGTGTCGGGGACGGGCCGAAGAGCCACCTCGAGGAGCACAAGTGATAGGCCAGCATAGGGCCGGAGGCCAGACATAGGCCAGAAGTGAGGCTGTCAGTGCAGGACAGTAGAGGCACATAAAGTCGTGGCAGTCAGGCCACGGACAGGGACGTAGATATGAGAGTGAATGAGATACTATATTGTTGCCATGTTGATAGGCTAGTGAACTGATACTATGTTGTTGCCATGTTGATGGCTATGGAAATAATAATGTGTTATTGCCCTGCTGAGGTGCTAGGGGAGTGTTACGGTGTATGACAATAGGAAGGGGATATTGAGGGACTGCGGTGCCAGTAAATTATTAATGTACTACTAAGACCCTGAGGGGAGAGGCTGAGGCCGAAGTGCCTTTAGGAGTAACTACCGGATTGTGGATCCGAGGGAGAGTGTGTGTGAGAATAAGGCCGTTGTACGGCAGTGCATTTCAATAATATAATGTATGTAATTGCGCTATTATTTGTATAATTATGTTTAATAAATGTGTGAGTCTGATGGATTGTTCTGTTAAGTGTTAACTTGTTTGTTCGTGATTGTTGTCCTGTCATAACTTATTACATCTCCCAGTCTGGGATTTGTGACACTGGGGGCTCGTCCGTTGTGACACTGGGGGCTCGTCCGTTGTGACATTGGGGGCTCGTCCATTGTGACTCGTCCATTTTCGTAATATTTAGTTGTAGTTAGTTAGTAGGTAATTGTGCTGTCTTGTTCGTTGGATGAATGGACATTTCATGATATGATTTATGTATAATAATGAATGTATATTGATGCATGTATTGCTATGAATAGGTATTAATGTGTATTTAAACTTTCCAGAGTGTGTGCGTGCAGCCTGAGGAGACGAGCAGCCAGAGCTCCGATTGAAGGGAGAGGTTTTACTCAAAATTTCAAAAGTTAAGTGAAAATTTTGTACCCTGGATTAAGGGCTGTCTTTTCATCTGTCTGTTTCCCTGTTTTTGCTGTTTTTGTTGTCGTAATTGATTGTACGGGCGGTGGCGCGGGTTTGCTGTGTTGAACTTAGTTTATCCTTTTAAAAAGGTGTGGTAAACTTTGGAACTTCGTTCATCACAGTGAACAGTTCTGTAGGGACCTGTAATATTGTTTAGTTGTAGCGTCGATATCTTCTCTGTTCCGCAGGAAGACGTATTCTCTTGTCCCTCTTTCTACCTATCTATAGATACGTTCTTTTTTTTCAGACTCTGTTCTTGTTCGTACCGTGTTGTGTAATCGGCGTAGTAGGTTGCATTTTTTTCCATTATAGTTTTTT
Source organism: Onchidella celtica (assembly GCA_963931925.1). NCBI lineage: Eukaryota > Metazoa > Mollusca > Gastropoda > Systellommatophora > Onchidiidae > Onchidella > Onchidella celtica. Next base: position 15,235,552 of record OZ007577.1, read on the forward strand.
TTTGTAGAAGCTTTGTCCTAGTCTGGTTCGTTGTCCTTGACGTACTTGTGGTCCTTCTACTGTATTTCTTCATTCTTGTCATTTCTATTTTCTTTTATAATTAATAGTGCTATGCATTTTATAGATAAAGAATTAATTGTGTTGTAAAGGTAAATTTCTGAATTGTATTTGAGACAACTGGGTATTGTTATATCTGGTGTGATCTCAGGTCTCTGGTCGTATCGTTAGTGATCATACCGACAGGTTGGTCGTCTTATAATAGATACCATAACCATAAATCGGTGAAATGGCGGAACTCCAACAACTAATGAAGTTGGGTAAGGAACTTGGCCTGGAGGGAGAAGAGCTACGCGGCTGGATTAAAGAACAGCAGGCAGAAATGCGCGATGAGCGTGCTAAGGATAGAGAGCGAGAAAAAGAGGCTCAGGAGCAGGAGAGGGAGATAAAGTTAAAGGAGATAGAGGCGCAAGTAAAGATTGCGGAGTTAGAGCTCAAGAGGAATACGCCAGCGGAAACGGCTGAGCGGCAGGTACACAATAAAGGTGGCGTTAGGATTAAGCTCCCTACGTTCGACGACCGGAAGGACGACATAGACGCCTTCCTTTACAGGTTCGAACTGAACGCACAATTGCAATGGGGGGAAAATAAGGAATTATGGGCCACGTACCTGGCATCGCTATTGCAGGGGCGAGCGTTAACCTACTTTAAAGAGCTACAGCGCGAAGACGTGCAAGATTACGATAAGCTGAAGGCTTTGCTGCTTCGCCGATTTGCGCGTACCGAGGAATATTTCCGGGAGCAGTTTAGGCGAGCACGTGCAGATACCAGGGAGGACTTTGCTGCCTTCGTCGCGAGACTAACGGAGTATTTCGCGAACTGGGTAGACTTGGCGCATGTGGGCGCGGATTTTGCTAAACTGAAAGACTTAATGATCCGTGACCAGCTGTACGCGTCGTGCCACAAAGATCTGGTGGCTTTCCTGAAAGAGAACGAACCCGCAACGGTGCAGGAGGCGTCTAAGTTGGCGGAGGCATACCGTACGGCGCATCCGTCCAAACCAGTCGCCAGGGCCTACGTCCAAGATGCTGGGTACGTCGCCGTTGTCGAGGGGTCGCCGGCAGGACTTAGGGACAGGTCGCGTCAGCGTGGTGCCTATAGCGGGCAAGCCCAGGGGCAGCGTAGGGGCTATCACCAATCACCGGCATATGGATCCGGTAAGTTTGACCGAGCAGGAGGGCTAGGTCGCGGTAATGGCCGGGGGCGAGTTGTAACCTTCGCCGATAACCGACGGCATAGGGACTCTAGTTCCGGTCGCGATGGGTCACGGGGACCCAGGCCTAGAGCAGCACAGGGAGCGGAGTGTTGGACTTGCGGACGCGTGGGTCACTTTTCGCGCGAGTGTAGGGCCGCGAAATGTTGGAACTGCGGAAGAGCAGATCACATCAGCGTGAACTGCCCGGCAGGTAGGATAGCGGCGAACGTGGACAGTAGCTCCAGTCCATGCTCCCCAAATAAATTTCATCATGCGGCTGCGTGTGTTACATCGGACAACGGAGGCGGACAGTATTCTAAGTGTCCCAGTTGTGAGAAGTTATTATCTTCCGGTGTTTTACCTTGTGGGAGAAAGATCCCCGTTATAAATTCATGTCATACAGGAGGTGGTCTTAGGGTTTATCCGGGGTTTGTTGGGGACGAACCGGTCTCGGTTTTACGAGATACAGGATCTACCGTTGTGGGAGTGCATAGGGATTGCATTCGGGATTCACAGCTTACAGGTGAGACTGTCCCGTGCATACAATTTTCGGGGGCCATTGAGAAATTACCCATGGCAAGAATAATGATAGATACACCTTTCCTTAGCGGGGAAGTCGAAGCAGTCGTTGGCTGTTTTCCAGGCGCCCAGCTCATCATTGGGAATGTATCACGGGTAGTTTCCCCTTCCGATGAGAACGTGCAAGCATGGTCGCAATCAAAAGGTATTGACTTTTGCGCCGCGGTCGAAACACGCCGACGGGTAGCCGATAAAGATAAGATTAGACCTTTGGCTACGCCAGCGATCAACCTAGATATCACGCCAGAGCGCTTGGCGAGATTACAAAGGGAGGACCCATCATTAAACCCATGTTTTGGGGAAGCGCGAACCGAGAAAACGAGGAAATATAAGAACGGGGCATCTTCTTTTTTTGTCCACGCGGGCATTCTGTTCCGTAAGTATGTAACGGTGTCCTCAATTTTAAAGCAGGTCGTTGTGCCAGCGTTGCTGATCGCAACAGTATTGCATTTGGCACATGATGTCCCATTAGCGGGTCATATGGGGATAGCTAGAACCAAAGAAAGGGTTCTTAAAAATTTTTACTGGCCATCGATCCACAGAGATGTGCAGGTCTATTGTAAGACGTGCAGTGCGTGCCAAAAGACGACGCATAAGGGTCGTACACCCCAGGCCCCTCTTCAGAAGATCCCCACGGTCTCGGAACCGTTTAAAAAGGTCTCGATAGACCTTGTTGGCCCCATTCACCCAGCGACCGATAGGGGGAATCGATTTTTCTTAACGGTCATATGTAATGCTACGAGATGGCCAGAGGCGGTTCCTCTGCGGACCATAACGTCTGAGGCAGTCGCGGAAGCGTTGTTTGCAATTTTCGCTAGGGTAGGAATACCAGAGCAAATTCTGTCTGATAGGGGCGCGCAATTTACGTCGCAGATGATGAAGGAATTGTTCCGCTTATTCAGTATACAACCCATCACTACCACCCCTTATCATCCGCAGGCTAATGGCATGTGCGAGAGATTGAACTCGACGTTAAAGTCGATGCTGCGTAAGGTAGCTGCTGATCGCCCTAAAGATTGGGATAGATATATCCCTGCAGTGTTATTCGCGTACAGAGAGGTACGGCAGGAGTCAACGAGATTCTCGCCGTTCGAAATGATGTACGGTCGTAGTCCTAGGGGCCCAACTGATGTTCTTCGGGACATGATGACGTCGCCATCATCGGGAGACGATGAGCAGATTTCGGTGTTTCAGTACCTTGTTGATTTAAGAGAAAGACTATCTTCAGCGCGCACTATAGCGGAAGAAGCGTCTGGTATCGCTTCGAAAAGAGCAAAAGACTATAAAGATAGAGGGTCCAAACTGAGAATTTTTAAGCCAGGAGACAAGGTTCTGTTGTTGTTACCTACGGACCATAATAAGTTATTGATGACATGGAAAGGCCCTTATGTTATTGAGCGAGTCGTTTCAAAGGTAGATTACGCTATCCACATTGATGGAGCGAGTAAGGTTTTCCATGTTAATATGCTACAGAGATTTTATGAGAGACCACAGTATCTGTGTGCACAGACAAGACCAGAGGAGACTGTCTTCTCTATTGCTTGTACGGGGGTCCTAGACCAGTCGGACTGTGACGTAAGCGACACCGAGGCGCAGCAAGAGTTGCAAATTCAATTGCCGGAGTTAACTGCGACACAAGGTTACAGGGACGTAAAAATTAACCCTGACCTTACGAGTTCAAGGAGTAGGGAACTTGAGACCCTGTTAGCGTCATTTCCGGATGTTGTTACGGATTTGCCGGGTCGCACTACGGTGATCCAGCAAAAAATAAAGTTGACTTCGGATAAGCCAGTATTTCTTAGACCGTATCCGCTGCCTTTTTCTTCGAGAGATAGAGTCATAAAGGAAGTTGAGTCAATGTTGAAGTTAGATGTGATAGAACCATCAACATCGCCGTATTCATCACCCATCGTCCTCGTGAAGAAACTTGATGGATCGGTGCGGTTCTGTATTGATTTTCGAAGATTGAACACTATTACGGTAGGCGATAGGGAGCCTATTCCGTTTCAGGAGGAATTAATAGCTTCATTGGCCGGGTCCACGTGGTTTTCCAAGATAGATTTGACGAAAGGGTATTGGGAAATCCCGCTTACTGAGGAGTCTAAACAATACACGGCGTTCCAAACGCCCATTGGATTATTCCAATTTAAGGTCATGCCATTTGGGTTGGTAAATGCGCCAGCGACGTTTGCACGATTAATGAGATTAGTGTTGAAGGACATACCTAATGTCGTGTCATTCTTTGATGATATAGCATGCCATACGTCGACATGGTCTGATCATATTCAGACACTAACAGTAATTTTTCAACGATTACGTCATTTTGGGTTAACTGCTAAACCCGCAAAGATGGATTTTCCATGTCCAGAGATAATATTCTTAGGACATATTGTGGGTAGAGGTGTTCAGAGACCTGAAGAAACAAAAATTGACAAGTTAGTAGGGTTGCAAATCCCGAAAACAAAGAAACAAGTCAGAAGCTTAGTGGGAATTTTAAATTATTACAGAAAGTTCATTCCAAATTTTTCCTCCTTGTCATCTTCTCTTACTGACCTTACTAAGAAGGGACAACCCGATAAGGTCCAGTGGACGTCTGAATGTCAGACAGCATTTGATAATTTGGTGACAGCATTATCATCGTCACCCATTTTGATATTACCCGATTTTCGATCTAATTTTATCCTCAGAACGGATGCGTCGGACTCTGGTGTCGGCGCTTGTCTTCTACAGGAGAAGAACGAATGTCTCCATCCTGTATGTTATGTCAGTAGGAAGTTATTGCAGAGAGAAAGAAAGTATTCTGTGATAGAGCGTGAGTGTCTTGCCATTGTCTGGTCCGTCCAGAAACTAGGACGTTATCTCATGGGACCAGAATTTTGTATCCAGACAGACCACAAGCCACTGACATTTTTGTCGAAGAATCGTTCGTCCAGCCCACGCTTGTCTAGATGGGCATTGGCTTTGCAGCCGTATACCTTCGTTATTCAACCAATTCCAGGAACCAGCAATCATATCGCCGACTACCTTAGTCGAGCCTAGGGGAAGATTTCAGGAGCTTATACATCGGAGGACAGGAACATTGACGGGATCTGTGTGAATGAGTCGACTTTAAAATATTGACATTATAAATATGATATGAAGAATGGTTGATAGGTTGAATGGTTTTTGATTCTGTATTAAGTATTGTGGTTAGTTAGCTATTCATGATGTGACACATATATGCATATTGCAGGCCATATTGATCCCCATATTTTCCCCTGATTTCGGTATTCTATATACTAGGGGAACTGCTAGGTCATTCTTCTAGTGTAGGTATTGCTCACGCTCACTCGTTGACAGTCATCTTGATGCGATTTGAAATTAATTGCATTAATTTTTTTGGGGTGGGGGATGATGTCACGAGTGGAGTGAGTGCAATTAAGGGGATTGCTACAGAGCGGGTGTAGAGTAAGGACTCACAGTAGACAGCAAGTTAAGCGTGCTGTTGTGAGTAGTAGTGGGGGCGGGGTCTGAAGGAGGCGAAAGCGCTGTATAACTATCACTGCAAGTTAGAAGGTCCTAGGGAGCGGATCTGTGAATAATAGCCCATCGGGCAGACATAAAGGGAAGCAGTCGAGAAGACTAGTGAGAGTCTTTCCAGTAATGACTGGTGTCGGGGACGGGCCGAAGAGCCACCTCGAGGAGCACAAGTGATAGGCCAGCATAGGGCCGGAGGCCAGACATAGGCCAGAAGTGAGGCTGTCAGTGCAGGACAGTAGAGGCACATAAAGTCGTGGCAGTCAGGCCACGGACAGGGACGTAGATATGAGAGTGAATGAGATACTATATTGTTGCCATGTTGATAGGCTAGTGAACTGATACTATGTTGTTGCCATGTTGATGGCTATGGAAATAATAATGTGTTATTGCCCTGCTGAGGTGCTAGGGGAGTGTTACGGTGTATGACAATAGGAAGGGGATATTGAGGGACTGCGGTGCCAGTAAATTATTAATGTACTACTAAGACCCTGAGGGGAGAGGCTGAGGCCGAAGTGCCTTTAGGAGTAACTACCGGATTGTGGATCCGAGGGAGAGTGTGTGTGAGAATAAGGCCGTTGTACGGCAGTGCATTTCAATAATATAATGTATGTAATTGCGCTATTATTTGTATAATTATGTTTAATAAATGTGTGAGTCTGATGGATTGTTCTGTTAAGTGTTAACTTGTTTGTTCGTGATTGTTGTCCTGTCATAACTTATTACATCTCCCAGTCTGGGATTTGTGACACTTTATTATGTTTCGTGTTCAGAGCTTCTAAATTTCACAAATAGAATTCGAAATTTCCGTATAAATTTTATCACATTAATTAAATTCTCAAAAGTTGTTTTATATGGATTTGAAAACGGTATAGGAAAAATGTAAGATACTGATATACATTTGAGTGGATTTCACGAAATCGGGCTTAAGGCGAAATGCCAAATTCCTGAGAAAACACTTCCAGAGGAGGGAAAAGACATTTAAAGTGCAAACTCAGATTTGCTTATGATATTATGAAAGATTGGCCATTTTTCTGCATTCAATCAAAATATCTTGCCTGAAATCATCTTAGAAATAATGTATTTTGATTTTTTAAAGAGGTATTGAATTTATTTCACCTTTAGCCCGTTTTTTTTTTTTTTTTTGTTTTGTTTTGTTTTTGTGGATCCACTCACATTATTGCGAGTTAGTGTGCCACGTCTATTTATCCACACAATCAAAGAAATAAAGAAAACCAGAAGAAAAAGTGACAAGAGCGCAGCTAACGCAGCCCACACATGATCGGTCTTAGTTGTTGTTGGTCGTTTGTTCCTTCTCATTTCTTTGCAAAGCTCTCTCACGGATTATGTTCACATTTATCAAATTCAGATGTAGCCAGGCGAAGGTCCTTGGTGGCTGAAAGTTGGATCGTTTTTTGGTTCCAGTTAGAATTTAGTGGGGGGACTTGGGGGGGGGGGGGTTATCGTACTAAGCTCGGTCAGACACAGACAGATGCTGGCAGACAAGAAGTGCACACCATCATTTCCTATTATTTTCTTAGTAAATCCGGGAAGACTTTATCATACTAAGCCCGGTCATACACAGTGAGACTCTATTTCTTGGGTGTACATTTTGCTGGCAGCAACTGTCAATGAATGACGTTCCGGGTTTAGTATGATACCTCCCTTAGCCGGAATTTATTCTATTGTTTGCGTGTTACTTGTTTCTAACGTTCCTTCTTCAAATAGTTATTTGGGTCATATTACACTGTTTTTAGGTAAAAGATAGCATCTACTAAATTCGCCCACTTATTTGCCTATCTTTATAGTACTCAGCAATATCAGTAGACATTTAATCATTTCAAGTAATCGCCACCGCTCTTCTGGTCTTTTTTTTTGTAAAAGGTTTCGATTTTTTTTCTCTCAGCTATTAAGATTCGAACGTTAAAGACGGAGGCAAATATTATCTTAGATTGTTTAAAGCTCAACGCTCAAGTCCTTTAGAGATAAATATCAGGTTTCAGGGACTGTTCTTTGATTGTGTTGTTGTTGTTGTTGTTGTTATAGTTGTTGTTGTTTGTAAAGCCGTCCGTCTCTAGGTCGATCAGTAACAATTTGGGATCTTATCCCATACTTCCGCGACACCCACGCGAGACAGTAGAGCAGTGTTTCTCAAAGTAGGGCGCACGACAATATATTTTGGTGAGACGAGGGACCTCAGAATGGGTGTGCAAGGATTTTTTCATAGAAATCTTAATTTCATAGTGTAATCCAACTGGATATCATGAAACAATGGTGATTTAGGGCTCCAACTGATGATACGGGTCCTTCAAATCAATCAAATCTGCAGCCCGTGCCAAGGGCAAGAAACAAGTGAATAAAACTGGATGGACGGATGGATGGATGGATGGATGGATGGATGTGTCACGAGTGAAGTGAGTGCAATTAAGGGGATTGCTACAGAGCGGGTGTAGAGTAAGGACTCACAGTAGACAGCAAGTTAAGCGTGCTGTTGTGAGTAGTGGGAGGGGGTCTGAATGAGGCGAAAGCGCTGGATTACTATCACTGCAAGTTAGAAGGTCCTACGGATCGGATCTGTGAATAATAGCCCATCGGGCAGACATAAAGGGAAGCAGTCGAGAAGACTAGTGAGAGTCTTTCCAGTTATGACTGGTGTCGGGGACGGGCCGAAGAGCCACCTCGATGAGCACAAGTGATAGGCCATCATAGGGCCGGAGGCCACACATAGGCCAGAAGTGAGGCTGTCAGTGTAGGACAGTGGAGGCACATAAAGTCGTGGCAGTCAGGCCACGGACAGGGACGTAGATATGAGAGTGAATGAGATACTATATTGTTGCCATGTTGATAGGCTAGTGAACTGATATTATGTTGTTGCCATGTTGATGGCTATGGAAATAATAATGTGTTATTGCCCTGCTGAGGTGCTAGGGGAGTGCTAAGGTGTATGACAATAGGGAGGGGATATTGAGAGACTGCGGTGCCAGTGAATCATTAATGTACTATTAAGACCCTGAGGGGAGAGGCTGAGGCCGAAGTGCCTTTAGGAGTAACTACCGGATTGTGGATCCGAGATAGAGTGTGTGTGAGAATAAGGCCGTTGTACAGCAGGGCATTTCAATAATATAATGTATGTAATTGCGCTATTATATGTATAATTATGTTTAATAAATGTGTGAGTCTGATGGGTTGTTCTGTTAAGTGTTAAACTTGTTTGTTCGTGATTGTTGTCCTGTCATACTTATTACATCTCCCAGTCTGGGATTTGTGACACTGGGGGCTCGTCCGTTGTGACACTGGGGGCTCGTCCTGCTTACCTGTGGTCATTTTGACATTGTGTAGTCGTTATATCTAGTTGTTTTTCTGTTGTGCTAGGAATTCGTGCTGTTGTCCTTGTTCGTGGGATGAATGGAAATTTCATGATGATATGATTTATGTATGTTTATGAATAATATGTATTGATGCAGGTATTGCTATGAATAGGTATTAATGTGTATTTAAACTTTCCAGAGTGTGTGCGTGCAGCCTGAGGAGACGAGCAGCCAGAGCTCCGAGGAAGGGGAGAAATTGAAATCTAGGGCCAAAGTTAAGTAAAAGTCAAAATTTTTGTGCCCTGGATTGAGGGCTGTCTTTTCATCTGTCTGTTTCCCTGTTTTTGCTGTTTTTGTCGTAATTGATTATATGGGCGGTGGCGCGGGTTTGCTGTGTTGAACTTAGTTTATCCTTTTAAAAAGGTGTGGTAAACTTTGGAACTTCGTTCATCACAGTGAACAGTTCTGTAGGGACCTGTAATATTGTTTAGTTGTAGCGTCGATATCTTCTCTGTTCCGCAGGAAGACGTATTCTCTTGTCCCTCTTTCTACCTATCTATAGATACGTTCTTTTTTTTCAGACTCTGTTCTTGTTCGTACCTTGTTGTGTAATCGGCGTAGTTAGGTTGCATTCTTTTTTCCATTATAGTTTTTTTTTGTAGAAGCTTTGTCCTAGTCTGGTTCGTTGTCCTTGACGTACTTGTGGTCCTTCTACTGAATTTCCTTATTATTGTCTTTTCTACTCTTTTTTATTATTAATAGGGCAATACATTTTATAAATATAGAATTAGTTAGGAAGTACGTAAATTTCTGAATTGTATTTGAGACAATTGGGTATTGTTATACCTGGTGTGATCTCAGGTCTCTGGTCGTGTTGCTAGTGATCATACCGACAGGGTAGCCGTTTTCATAGTATACATACCATAACCATAAATCTGTGAAATGGCGGAACTCCAACAGCTAATGAAGTTGGGTAAGGAACTTGGCCTGGAGGGAGAGGAGCTACGCGGCTGGATCAAAGAACAGCAGGCGGATTTCCGCGATGAGCGTGCTAAGGATAGAGAGCGAGAAAAAGAGGCTTAGGCTCAGGAGCAGGAGAGAGAGGCTAAGGATAAGGAAGAGGAAAGAGAGTTTAAGTTAAAGGAGTTGCAACAGGAGAGGGAGTTTAAGTTAAAGGAGATAGAAGCTCAAGAACGGGAGCAGGAGATAAAGTTAAAGGAGATAGAGGCGCAAGTAAAGATTGCGGAGTTAGAACTCAAGAAGAATACGCCAGCAGAAACAGTTGAGCGGCAGGTACACAATAAAGGTGGCGTTAGGATTAAGCTCCCTACGTTCGACGACCGGAAGGACGACATAGACGCCTTCCTTTACAGGTTCGAACTGAACGCACAATTGCAATGGGGGGAAAATAAGGAATTATGGGCCACGTACCTGGCGTCTCTATTGCAAGGGCGAGCGTTAACCTACTTTAAAGAGCTACAGCGCGAAGATTACGATAAGCTGAAGGCTTTGCTGCTTCGCCGATTTGCGCGTACCGAGGAATACTTCCGGGAGCAGTTTAGGCGAGCACGTGCAGATACCAGGGAGGACTTTGCTGCCTTCGTCGCGAGACTAACTGAGTATTTCGCGAACTGGGTAGACTTGGCGCATGTGGGCGCGGATTTTGCTAAACTGAAAGACTTAATGATCCGTGACCAGCTGTACGCGTCGTGCCACAAAGATCTGGTGGCTTTCCTGAAAGAGAACGAACCCGCGACGGTGCAGGAGGCGTCTAAGTTGGCGGAGGCATACCGTACGGCGCATCCGTCCAAACCAGTCGCCAGGGCGTACGTCCAAGATGCGGGGTACGTCGCCGTTGTCGAGGGGTCGCCGGCAGGACTTGGGGACAGGTCGCGTTAGCGTGGTGCCTATAGCGGGCAAGCCCAGCGGCAGCGTAGGGGCTATCACCAATCACCGGCATATGGATCCGGTAAGTTTGACCGAGCAGGAGGGCTAGGTCGCGGTAATGGCCGGGGGCGAGTTGTGACCTTTGCCGATGACCGACGGCATAGGGACTCTAGTTCCGGTCGCGAGGGGTCACGGGGACCCAGGCCTAGGGCAGCACAGGGAGCTGAGTGTTGGACTTGCGGACGCGTGGGTCACTTTTCACGCGAGTGTAGGGCCGCGAAGTGTTGGAACTGCGGAAGAGCAGATCACATCAGCGTGAACTGCCCTGCAGGTAGGATAGCGGCGAACGTGGACAGTAGCTCCAGTCCATGTTCCCCAAATAAATTTCATCATGCGGCTGCGTGTGTTACATCGGACAACGGAGGCGGACAGTATTCTAAGTGTCCCAGTTGTGAGAAGTTATTATCTTCCGGTGTTTTACCTTGTGGGAGAAAGATCCCCGTTATAAATTCATGTCATACAGGAGGTGGTCTTAGGGTTTATCCGGGGTTTGTTGGGGACGAACCGGTCTCGGTTTTACGAGATACAGGATCTACCGTTGTGGGAGTGCATAGGGATTGCATTCGGGATTCACAGCTTACAGGTGAGACTGTCCCGTGCATCCAATTTTCGGGGGCCATTGAGAAATTGCCCATGGCAAAAATAATGATAGATACACCTTTCCTTAGCGGGGAAGTCGAAGCAGTCGTTGGTTGTTTTCCAGGCGCCCAGCTCATCATTGGGAATGTATCACGGGTAGTTTCCCCTTCCGATGAGAACGTGCAAGCATGGTCGCAATCAAAAGGTATTGACTTTTGCGCCGCGGTCGAAACACGCCGACGGGTAGCCGATAAAGATAAGATTAGACCTTTGGCTACGCCAGCGGTCAACCTAGATATCACGCCAGAGCGCTTGGCGAGATTACAAAGGGAGGACCCATCATTAAACCCATGTTTTGGGGAAGCGCGAACCGAGAAAACGAGGAGATATAAGAACGGGTCATCTTCTTTTTTTGTTCAGGCGGGCATTCTGTTCCGTAAGTATGTAACGGTGTCCTCAATTTTAAAGCAGGTCGTTGTGCCAGCGTTGCTGATCGCAACAGTATTGCATTTGGCACATGATGTCCCATTAGCGGGTCATATGGGGATAGCTAGAACCAAAGAAAGGGTTCTTAAAAATTTTTACTGGCCATCGATCCACAGAGATGTGCAGGTCTATTGTAAGACGTGCAGTGCGTGCCAAAAGACGACGCATAAGGGTCGTACACCCCAGGCCCCTCTTCAGAAGATCCCCACGGTCTCGGAACCGTTTAAAAAGGTCTCGATAGACCTTGTTGGCCCCATTCACCCAGCGACCGATAGGGGGAATCGATTTTTCTTAACGGTCATATGTAATGCTACGAGATGGCCAGAGGCGGTTCCTCTGCGGACCATAACGTCTGAGGCAGTCGCGGAAGCGTTGTTTGCAATTTTCGCTAGGGTAGGAATACCAGAGCAAATTCTGTCTGATAGGGGCGCGCAATTTACGTCGCAGATGATGAAGGAATTGTTCCGCTTATTCAGTATACAACCCATCACTACCACCCCTTATCATCCGCAGGCTAATGGCATGTGCGAGAGATTGAACTCGACGTTGAAGTGGATGCTGCGTAAGGTAGCTGCTGATCGCCCTAAAGATTGGGATAGATATATCCCTGCAGTGCTATTCGCGTACAGAGAGGTACGGCAGGAGTCAACGGGATTCTCGCCGTTCGAAATGATGTACGGTCGTAGTCCTAGGGGCCCAACTGATGTTCTTCGGGACATGATGACGTCGCCATCATCGGGAGACGATGATCAGATTTCGGTGTTTCAGTACCTTGTTGATTTAAGAGAAAGACTATCTGCAGCGCGCACTATAGCAGAAGAAGCGTCTAGTATCGCTTCGAAAAGAGCAAAAGACTATAAAGATAGAGGTTCCAAACTGAGAATTTTTAAGCCAGGAGACAAGGTTCTGTTGTTGTTGCCTACGGACCATAATAAGTTATTGATGACATGGAAAGGCCCTTATGTTATTGAGCGAGTTGTTTCAAAGGTAGATTACGCTATCCACATTGATGGAGCGAGTAAGGTTTTCCATGTTAATATGCTACAGAGATTTTATGAGAGACCACAGTATCTGTGTGCACAGACAAGACCAGAGGAGACTGTCTTCTCTATCGCTTGTACGGGGGTCGTAGACCAGTTGGACTGTGACGTAAGCGACACCGAGGCGCAGGAAGAGTTACAAATTCAATTGCCGGAGTTAACTCCGACACAAGGTTACAGGGACGTAAAAATTAACCCTGACCTTACGAGTTCAAGGAGTAGGGAACTTGAGACCCTGTTAGCGTCATTTCCGGATGTTGTTACGGATTTGCCGGGTCGCACTACGGTGATCCAGCACCAAATAAAGTTGACTTCGGATAAGCCAGTATTTCTTAGACCGTATCCGTTGCGTTTTTCTTCGAGAGATAGAGTCATAAAGGAAGTTGAGTCAATGTTGAAGTTAGATGTGATAGAACCATCAACATTGCCGTATTCATCACCCATCGTCCTCGTGAAAAAACTTGATGGATCGGTGCGGTTCTGTATTGATTTTCGAAGACTGAACACTATTACGGTAGGCGATAGGGAGCCTATTCCGTTTCAGGAGGAATTAATAGCTTCATTGGCCGGGTCCACGTGGTTTTCCAAGATAGATTTGACGAAAGGGTATTGGGAAATCCCGCTTACTGAGGAGTCTAAACAATACACGGCGTTCCAAACGCCCCTTGGATTATTCCAATTTAAGGTCATGCCATTTGGGTTGGTAAACGCGCCAGCGACGTTTGCACGATTAATGAGATTAGTGTTGAAGGACATACCTAATGTCGTGTCATTCTTTGATGATATAGCATGCCATACGTCGACATGGTCTGATCATATTCAGACACTAACAGTAATTTTTCAACGATTACGTCATTTTGGGTTAACTGCTAAACCCGCAAAGATGGATTTGGCATGTCCAGAGATAATATTCTTAGGACATATTGTGGGTAGAGGTGTTCAGAGACCTGAAGAAACAAAAATTGACAAGTTAGTAGGGTTGCAAATCCCTAAAACAAAGAAACAAGTCAGAAGCTTAGTGGGAATTTTAAATTATTACAGAAAGTTCATTCCAAATTTTTCCTCCTTGTCATCTTCTCTTACTGACCTTACTAAGAAGGGACAACCCGATAAGGTCCAGTGGACGTCTGAATGTCAGACAGCATTTGATAATTTGGTGACAGCATTATCATCGTCACCCATTCTGATATTACCCGATTTTCGATCTAATTTTATCCTCAGAACGGATGCGTCGGACTCTGGTGTCGGCGCTTGTCTTCTACAGGAGAAGAACGAATGTCTCCATCCTGTATGTTATGTCAGTAGGAAGTTATTGCAGAGAGAAAGAAAGTATTCTGTGATAGAGCGTGAGTGTCTTGCCATTGTCTGGTCCGTTTAGAAACTAGGACGTTATCTCATGGGACCAGAATTTTGTATCCAGACAGACCACAAGCCACTGACATTTTTGTCGAAGAATCGTTCGTCCAGCCCACGCTTGTCTAGATGGGCATTGGCTTTGCAGCCGTATACCTTCGTTATTCAACCAATTCCAGGAACCAGCAATCATATCGCCGACTACCTTAGTCGAGCCTAGGGCAAGATTTCAGGAGCTTATACATCGGAGGACAGGAACATTGACAGGATCTGTGTGAATGAGTCGACTTGAAAATATTGACATTATAAATATGATATGAAGAATGGTTGATAGGTTGAATGGTTTTTGATTCTGTATTAAGTATTGTGGTTAGTTAGCTATTCATGATGTGACACATATATGCATATTGCAGACCATATTGATCCCCATATTTTCCCCTGATTCCGGTATTTTATATACTAGGGGAACTGCTAGGTCAGTTTTTTTAGTGTAGGTATTGCTCACGCTCACTCGTTGACAGTCATCTTGATGCGATTTGAAATTAATTGCATTAATTTTTTTGGGGTGGGGGATGATGTCACGAGTGAAGTGAGTGCAATTAAGGGGATTGCTACAGAGCGGGTGTAGAGTAAGGACTCACAGTAGACAGCAAGTTAAGCGTGCTGTTGTGAGTAGTGGGAGGGGGTCTGAATGAGGCGAAAGCGCTGGATTACTATCACTGCAAGTTAGAAGGTCCTACGGATCGGATCTGTGAATAATAGCCCATCGGGCAGACATAAAGGGAAGCAGTCGAGAAGACTAGTGAGAGTCTTTCCAGTTATGACTGGTGTCGGGGACGGGCCGAAGAGCCACCTCGATGAGCACAAGTGATAGGCCATCATAGGGCCGGAGGCCACACATAGGCCAGAAGTGAGGCTGTCAGTGTAGGACAGTGGAGGCACATAAAGTCGTGGCAGTCAGGCCACGGACAGGGACGTAGATATGAGAGTGAATGAGATACTATATTGTTGCCATGTTGATAGGCTAGTGAACTGATATTATGTTGTTGCCATGTTGATGGCTATGGAAATAATAATGTGTTATTGCCCTGCTGAGGTGCTAGGGGAGTGCTAAGGTGTATGACAATAGGGAGGGGATATTGAGAGACTGCGGTGCCAGTGAATCATTAATGTACTATTAAGACCCTGAGGGGAGAGGCTGAGGCCGAAGTGCCTTTAGGAGTAACTACCGGATTGTGGATCCGAGGGAGAGTGTGTGTGAGAATAAGGCCGTTGTACGGCAGGGCATTTCAATAATATAATGTATGTAATTGCGCTATTATATGTATAATTATGTTTAATAAATGTGTGAGTCTGATGGGTTGTTCTGTTAAGTGTTAAACTTGTTTGTTCGTGATTGTTGTCCTGTCATACTTATTACATCTCCCAGTCTGGGATTTGTGACAGGATGGATGGATGGATGGATGGATGGATGGATGGATAGATGGATGGATGGCTGGATGCAGAATCATGTATACAAAATGTTTTTCAATCTTTTCTCACAGATCTTTGATCTTTTTTTTATGAAACTTCAAAGGGCAGGCTCGGGAAATCAGGCTACAATAAAATTTCAATTCTTTTGAATGCATGCATACTGAATGCATAAATATTTTAAAAATCGTTTAGTGTAATTACACTCTAAATTAACTGTGTCCGATAATAGTAGGGCACCTATTTTTGTTGAAGTGGGGCACGGGACTAAAAAGGTTGAGAAACACTGCAGTTGAGGATACATAACTGTTTCGCTGATGTGGCGTAAAGGTGCGTAATTTAAACCAATGCCCGTGATTCTTGTGACAATGAGAAATGTGACAGAACCCTATCAACTTGCGGGAATTTCCGAACACCATACGCGCAAAGCGCCCACACACGATTTTCTGTACAAACTACAACAAACATTATTATTTATAGTTTCACCCAGCAAAAAATTGGCCATCTGAAATTCCTCACACAAGATAGCTCTGCGCCAATGGTTCTCAGAGTCTCGGGTCTTAGGATCCCAGATTGGCTGAGTTCGCGACCGTAGTTCTTCTTTGTTCCAGCTTCACTTTTTGCACAACTGAGAAATTCGATGTTAAACGTTTTGCGGTTTTACTATCATGGCAAAAAGTTAAAATAAATTGGATCTGAGAAACAGTTTTTCATACATTTACAAACATAGTCTCTAGGTATAAACGAGGCGGTGAACTGTTCAGAATAACAAAAGGGGGTGGATGGATGGATGGATGGATGGACAGATGGATGGATGGATGGATGGATGGATGGATATGTGTATGGATGGATGGTTGGATGCGTAGATGGATGGATGGATGGATGCACGGATGCATGGATGGATGCATGGATGCATGCATGGATGAATGGATGGATGGATAGATGGGTGGATGTATAGATGGATAGATGGATGGGTGGGTTGATGGACGGATGGGTATATGGATAGATGGATGAAGATGGATGGATGGATGGATAGATGGATGAATGGATGTATGGATGGATGGATATGTGTATGGATGGATGGTTGGATGCCTAGATGGATGGATGGATGGATGCACGGATGCATGGATGGATGCATGGATGCATGCAGGGATGAATGGATGGATGGATAGATGGATGGGTGTATAGATGGATATATGGATGGGTGTATAGATGGATAGATGGATGGGTGGGTTGATGGACGGATGGATGTATGGATAGATGGATGAAGATGGATGGATGGATGGATAGATGGATGGATGGATGGATGGATGGATGGATGGATGGATGGATGGATGGATGGATGGACAGATGGGTGCATGAATCGTGTATACAAAATGTTATTAAAAACTTTTCTCACAGATCTTTGGCCTTTGTTTACGAAACTTTAAAGTGCAAGCTCTGGAAATCAGGCTATACAATAAAGTGCCCAAAGACTGTGAAAAGTGCAAAGTTGCAATTATCACGCCGCGTAGCAGTTTAAACTTAAACTCAAAGTTGACCTCCTTTCACTGAAATGACTCCACAATTGCTGCTTGGCTAAAATTCCTCCCCTTGGATTTGAATTCCGCCCCTTTTTTTTACATTTCAAGCCCCCCCCCCACCCCCCCCCCCCCCATTTGCCAAGAATTTCTCCCCTTGAATTTGATGAAACTTCTCCTGGCAGATTTGAACTTAACTCCTCTGGGAGCCCGAGTGCCCCCCGTTTCGGAATCACTGCTCTACACACGCTGTCAATGCCTTAATATAATTATTGTGATCTTGTAATATTATAGGCCAAAATGATTATTCTCGTAAATCAATCCATTGTAAAATTTCGCCAAATACACAGAAGGTCAGTTGTCCACTTTTTTTTTTCTCGAACAAAATTAATATAGTCAGGCGTTTTGTTAGTTTGTTTTAGCGTCGTATGAATGGGAGTAACAGATCATTGTCCGAGCTAGATTCTCGTATGTCACCTACATAATTGGATATTGAAGACCCCAGTAAAATTGCAATGGAATTGAATATCTGATCTGTAAATGAAAAGTGAATTTCTGAATGAAATGGTTTTTGCCAAACGCAACTCGCCTCAATAAGACATCATGGCTAGATGTGTTCCGTAATTATTTCAATAGAGTTTCATGGGATGTTACTTCGTGTAATGTGCTTGTTATTGAATTATGACATGTTTTTATATTAGTTCCTTAGATGTGTGCACGATGTATGAGCTTTTAACCTTCGCTTTATGTCGTGGGTCTTACGGACCCAGAGACTACTGAAAACGTTTGTACTTATCTTATTTCATTGTTATCCTATCCTATCCTATCCAATCCAGTATCACAGACATTCCAAGAAACACCCAGGCAGTTGAGTCAAACTTACGTGGAAAGATCAGATTTGCACCATATGACTCTGTGTACGGCCGGTCGTCAAGGAAACCAATCACGGCATACTCTCCAGTTTCAGAAAGTCCCAACTCTTGTAGATGCTGCACGAAACTTTGTAATAGGTTGAACCGGCCCAGCACAACGTAAACTGTTGAGAAATATTGCAGCATGGGATAAGGAAATATTGCACCACTCAATCATTGCCATTGTCTGTTATAATTTGTACATCACAGAAGTGGGCTGAAAAATTAATAATAAAATTTAGTGATAATGGAGAATATATATATACATATGAAGGCGCACGTGTTTGTTTGATGTTGTTGTTGTCGTTGTTGTTGTTGCTGTTGTTTGTAAAACCGTCCGCCTTCACAAAGTGGGCCCAAAGTACATTGGAATGAAACAGCAACAACTCTATCTGCCTGCCTCTCTCTCTCTCTCTCTCTCTCTCTCTCTCTCTCTCACACACACACACAATCTATCTATCACTCTCTCTCTCTCTCTGCCTCACACACACACACACACACTATCTATCCGTCTCTCTGTCTCTGCCCCCTTTTCTCTCTCTCTTTGCCCCCTTTCTATCTCTGCCTCCATCTTCCTCCTCTCACTTTCTCTCTCTAATCTCTCTTTCTGCCCCCGATCCCCTCTTTCTTTCTCTCTGTCTCCACTTGTAGTTCTCATACATATGAAACAATGTAAAAAAAATAATAATAAAAACAAAAGCAGACTCAAGAGACCATTAAGTTTTCAACACTCTTACACGCCTTTTACCGGGCTCGGAAATACGGGCTATCTCTTAGCACAAACATATAAAACTAAATATTTAATGCGTATCCATGTGTCTTTAATGTAGTGACATGACTGTCCTCTCCCAATGATCCTTTCCCCTTTCAATATTCCACCAAGTGGACTCCTTTCACCCACCTTGGAGACAAGGAATAACTAGTTTTATCCTCCTTCTTGATCACATTTTCAGGGATCTATTCATGTCCTTCTTACAGCTTTGTCTGGAAACAATTTCTTGGTAAGATATACCGAGGAAAATGTGTTATGGGACCCCAGTGTTTCATTGTGAAATCTCCTGGACCCAGTGGCGTACCGTGGGTGGGGCGCCAGTGGCGGTTGCCCCGGGCTCAAAATGTCAGAACGTTTACTACGACTGTTTCAACTGCCGGCTGGTGTTATTAGTACGTACGCATATCAAGCGTTTTGCGCTAGGGGCGCATACGCATACACACCTATCCCTAATCCAGTTCTTATCCTGAACCTTAAATCTTATCGAATCCATAACCCTGCCCTTTATCCTTTCAATACAAAAAAAAAAAAAAAAACAGAAGGAAAACAAAAAGAAAATCTGAAAAATAATTAATTAAGGCTGTTCTTGGAAATATTTCGGGGGGGGGGGGAGGGGGGCTCTCTCGCTCTGGAGTCATAAAAGGCTTTAAAAATTAATACGTACGCAAAATACTTGGGGTACATAATGTACAGGTAAAAACAATGGTTTCAGAACTATCACTGTTACAACTAACAGTTGTGGAAGAAGTTTCTTAAAACAAATCAAAACATATCAGAGACCTACAGAGAGCCAAGAAAGTCTGAGTAACCTAGCAATACTGTCATTTGACAGAGAGATTAATGCCAGTACTTTTATTGACAGTTTGCATAAAGCGTGAGTATACCAGCATTACATGCGTTTTACTTTAATTACATCAATGATATCTTAAAATACATGTGCTTTGGGGGAGTAAGGGGTTCAATATTGGATAGGTGGAAGGGGCTCAGAGGGTGCTAAATGTCCACGGGTCAGAGGGAGCAAAAAACTTGCCTTGCCCCGGGCGCTGGAAACCCAGGCTACGCCAATGCGTGTAGCTAATCTTGTCTGTCAAAACAACATTAGACATGATAATTACGTAATCCGTGAGGGTTTAGGTTGCTGGGTGGGGCATTCTGACATAGGAAAATTTCATTATTTCTTTATTCTGAACTATCTAACATTATAGACAGTTCAGAATAAACAATCTTCTGAGGGCATATAAAGTCATAATTATCACTACTGTTGTTTCTGGAGGACTCGATGAGGGCGGAGCGGTTGAGTTTGGGAGCGTTGTCCGCAGCATAGACGCTCTGCTATTTTTACGCAAAATGACCTACGACAAACACTCTTTGCCTCCATACCGGTGAAGAGCGGAGCGGAACGGAATGTAAACAGAGGCAAAGATTGTTTTACTTTTTCATATGTTATTTTCCGTAAAAATAGCCGAGCGGAGCGGATGCTGGACCACTTATGCTGGGGACATCATCTAGTTCATCCACACAAAAAAAAAAGTCTTCCCGCTCCCCCACGCCCGCATATCTCCTTAAACGTTTCGTTTTTTTTACCTTTGGCTTTCCTTTTTACGCTCTACGAGCCTGGGCTTCCCATGCAATCATTGGGGTGTGGAAATTGCATTTGAACAGATGGAGCTCAGTCTCAACTTGTCACCCAACTAGGTGGTGACCACACACATCATTGCTTGACAATTCAATCTGTTTCGCTCTAATTGCACACAATGATGGAACCACCATAGGAATGCTGTCATGTTAGCACCTACATGAATAACTTAAGGAATAAATTCCCCCATTGCTATGGGCTACTGAACCCAATATTTAAACATCAAAGTGAATAGAAGAACAAAGAAATTGATTTGGTTCTCCATTCGAAGGTTGCGTGGTAAACTATAGTATTTCGGCTCTTTTTATTTTTAAAAATTGAGACATCTGACATGCCCTTGACAGTCCACAGGTTTATGTTATAGCTGGGGGTTAAATTCTGAAAATCAAGGGTTAAAGAACGTTTTTGTTTTTTGTTGTTGTTTTTTTAATGTACCGTAACAATTAAGTCTGATAATAAAAGATTCACTTTGCTTCTCTACTTTAAAAAATTGTAAAGCCCAACTTACGACAGTTTACCACGCGTCTTCCCACTGTTGCTGTAACTGATAATCCGACTAACGTCTTCTTCCACTATCTGAAGTTTACAACCAAACATTGTTTTGAAGAAACAGACTAAAATAAGCAGGGTCACAGCAAAGCTTAATAACAGCAAAGATCGTGTCTAGTGTCATTGGTAACAACGAGTTCGCAATACAGACGTTTCTTTTAGAAACAGACTCTAGGTAGGGTCACAGCAGAGCTTGTTAACAGGAAGTATCGTATACTAGTATAGTATCTTTGGTAACAGCAAGCTATCAAGACAGTCATTTCTTTTAGATATTTGCTATATAGTTTTCTTGCTCTATGTTTGTAAAGTGAGACATTACGATATATAACCCCTGTCTAGGTTTGCCACATTTTAATTCTACCTATATTGTTTAACGAAATGTTGAACAATATCACTCTCAAATGATCTTTTTTGAGCGTTGTCTTAACATATCAATTTGTAGATATAACTGAAGTTGTTGTAGTTTTGTTATAAAAATGCTAGTTGTCCATTAATGCTAGTAATCAATATCTTCCAGCTGGGGGAAAAAACCCAATTCCAAAATCTCTTTCTGGATAAGTTGGTCTCTCCAGGAAATTGGAAGCCAGTGTTTTCAAAAGCGCAATTTCCTTTGTGAATTTGCAAGAGAATATTCATTTTAAAAGTTTCAGATATCTGGAAATGAATCCAATAGCCTTGCATATTCATTTCCAATGCGGAAAAACCACGCACAGACCAGGGGTTCTCATTCCTGAACAGATCTAAGTAACCGCTGATTTCGACAGTCAAGTTTCTTTGTTGAAGCCACCCGTCTTCCTGACTAATTTCTTGTCATGTTTTCAAGGCACTCGCTCGCCAAGGGCGGAAACACTCTTTCATTTTATTACATGAAGGATTTTTTGCCGTTTCCGTTTCCGTACACATGAGAATGCAGCTTTCAACATGTATACGGAAACGGCAACGTCAAAAACCCTTCAAGTAGTGGAATAGAAAGAATGTTTCTGCACGCCGTTTCCGTACACATGGAAACAGTCTTTCTTTTTACTGTATGAGGGATTTTTTGCCGTTTCCGTTTCCGTACACATGAGAACCCAGCTTAAGACAGAATATAACAGCATGATCGGACAGAAGGAGACCCTACTAGAAGCACCCACCACATAATCACCCAACATAATTACAGCTAGACTTTAAACAGACATTATAAGTTTTCTTCACGTGTTGAGGACAGTCGGTTTTAGTACCAAACTCAAGACTAATTGAGTTTTAACTCACTCACTCCGTGTCTCCTGGTAGGTTCTGTTAATGGCGTCGTCGAGCACTGGTTTGTCAAACAGCGAGCTGAAGGGGCCGGAGATACTGACGTAGTGATGGACTGTGTAATCCCTGGCTTTGGCAAGGTGCCTCAGTTCAGCCCCTGCTCCGGGGAAACCTTCAATCTGTTGCGAGAAAATACAGACACTGGGTCATGGCAAAATCACATAGGGTTATATTCGGTTACTGCTCCAGACTTGAACATGTCAGTGGAAAAAAAAAAACCGCAAGCATGATCAAATAGGTGAGACTACCTTATACGGGAGTTTGTCAAATTTGTCTTCCCAACTAATTTCTTGCCATGTGCTTCCTCATTGATCACAACACCAAAACAGCTGAGATGTATTTGCCTCCATATTTCATCTAAATTTGACAAACTCCCATACAACTCAAAGTCTCATCTATTTTATCATTTATATTTTATATCACTGACTGTTATTACGATAAAGACTATCTTGTGGCTGGACATAAAAGAGGTAGGTCATAATAAATCTACAGCATTATACTGTAAATTAAGAAAGGAGCAAGACCATAGACAGAATATAACAGAACGATAGGAAAGAAGGAAATCTTACCAGAAGCCCCAACCAACCATCTGAATGGTTTGTGACGCCGAGTGAAACGTATCAGCTGACAAATTGCTGCAGTTTTTATATTAATCTTCTACGGGCATGATTGTAGACTGAATGGTTTATACAGTAATTTGCAGTAATGACGCAATGTTGAACTGGACGCTGGTTTGTCTTTTACATTAAGGTAAATAGTATTGCTGGTGTGAGATCTAATGCAGTCTCGGCTAAACGTGTACCATATTTTACTAAGGTTCCATGTCACTTTACTTCATAATAATATAGTAAGCCTGTTATTGACTTGGGATATGTTGTTTAAAATATGATAATCCATTAAACGTGTTTACCATGTTGGTGCTTTTAAACATTCTGTGAAGATGAACATCCCTCATGGGACAATAAAGTGATTCCTCTCTCCCTCTCTCTCCCTCTCTCTCTCTCTCCCTCTCTCTCTCTCTCTCTCTCTCTCTCTCTCTCCCTTTCTCTCGCTCTCTCTCCCTCTCTCTCTATCTCTCTCTCTCTTTCTCTCTCTCTCTCTCACTCCCTCTCTCTTTCTCTCGCTCTCTCTCTATCTCTCTCTCTCTTTCTCTCGCTCTCTCTCCCTCTCCCTCTTTCTCTCTCTCCCCCCCCCCCTCTCTTTCTCTCTCTCCCTCTCTCTCCCCCATCTCTCTCCCTCTTTCTCTCCCTCTCTCTCTCTCCCTCTCCCTCTCCCCCATCTCTCTCTCTCTCCCATCTCTCTCTCCCTCTCTCTCTCTCTCCCCATCTCTCTCCCTCTTTCTCTCCCTCTCTCTCTCTCTCTCCCTCTCTCGCGCTCTCTCTCTCTCTCCCCTCTCTCTCTCTCTCTCTCTCTCTCTCTCTCCCCCTCTTATATTGATGATAGGTATGGTGGAGTAAATATGGTCGAGCAGTGACTGTGCCCGAAAATAATTACGATTTTGTTGTTGTTGTTTTAAGTTTAAGCAACGTTTACACTGTTCATTCTTGCGTTCCGTCACTTCTTTAATGCACAAAAAGAAAAATGAAGTAAAATCCGTCAGAACAAAGTAAATATGGACAGCTGAGCGGACAAAAGTCCATAAAAAATTAAACCCAAAAAATGGCAATTGTCCACATTGAAACAACGCCTTTCTGAAAAAAGTAAAACAAACGATTACGCCTTCCCAAACATGACCCACATAATTGCAAATCGTGACGGATAAATTTGGGGGGTTATTACAAACATACCGAGTCTCGGTATTAGAGCATACATTGGCTCAGCTTTTAGTAAACAAAATTAATCTAAATGTTGAAAGTAATTGCTTGTGTAAGCGTGTCAGAAGTTCGGTGACTCAAATCTATGAAGGTCTCGACAAGTTCTTTTCGTTTTCTTAACGTGCCATAGACGATGGGTTTTCTGTGTAAATTCAGATGGTAAATTAACAAATCTGATTCGAGGGAAGCTGATGAAATTGCAGTACTAAAGAACTGGGAGTTATAACTTGATTACGTTATTGCTGATAAACGGCAGGACTTCGGTTCCTGACCGTCCTACTTTATGGACGGGTGGAATGGAGATGGTGAGGTGTTCAGAATGACAGAAGATGGATTGATGGATGGATGGATAAGATGAGTTGGTGGACGGATGGATGGATGGATGGATGGATGGATCGGTGGTGGGTGGTCGGGTGGGTGGATGGATGGATATTGGATAGATGGATGGGTGGATGGATGGGTAAATGCATGGATGGGTGGATAGATGGATAGATCAGTGAGTAGATGGATGAATGGATATGTGGATATATGGATAGAGGGGTGGATAGATGAGTGTATGGATCAATTAGTAGATGGATGAATGGATGGATGGAGGAATGGCTGGATGGGAGGGTAAATAGGTAAATGGCTACACACTGAAGGTGAACACTAACGATTAGTAGAGCAAAGCAATCACTGAATGCCCAGAAAACAGATGTGTATCTCGCGTGTATGTCTTGCCAGTGTTGGAGCAGATGACATCAGAAATCAAAACAACAAAATGAATAATATACAGATGAAGGACATAAGTGATCTACCTGTTCCACAAAGATGGAGAACTTGAACCAGTTGTAGTGCTGGAGTAGGGCGAGGATGAAGCGAGCGGCTTCAGATGCAGATGGCTGTGTTCTGGCAAAGGTTGGGTACTGGATCTTGTCTGACAGACTCGGATCACTGCATTTCTGGGGAGTCCATTCATATTTTGTTAGGGGAGCGTAGTATTATTGCAAGGCCACATAGAGATTTGTCTTCATTGTTCAGTAATGGCTTATAAGGTAAAATACCCATGCCCACTAACAAAAGGCTTTATATAATATTGGTAATAATAAGCCAAAAATGTCGATATCATGCAAGCTTGTGGTGAGGCCAGTGAAAACAGTTGGGAGCGGCCTTAGTTCTCGTTTGTTCTACCTCCATTTTCTGTAAAACTGTAAATCTTTCACTATGTAGAAGAGGTGTGACAAAAGAATATACACTTTGACACTTGTTTAAAATGCGTTGTGGTACTTATCAAGCTGTCTCACAGTTCCTTTTTATTTTAACTCCTTATCTATAATACTAAAACCTCAAATGTTTCATGTTGAATTTCTCAGCTGCGCAAAAAGTGGATTTGGAGCAAATGAGGACTAAGGTAGCAAAATGGCAAACAAATTGAACGCGGCACGAAAACACAGTTTCCGTCTCCGGGACTTTCTTCGGGTTTAAAAACCGGAAACTGAAAGGAAGACAATGAGGGAAAAACAAAACGGAAAACAGAAATCCAAAGTTCGGGTCTCTCATAGTCGGCCAGATCTACAAATCGTCCTCTTCGAGTGATAAGATTCTATCTCCACGTTTTGGCTGAACCGAGTTACACACCACACATTACTTCCATAGGCCTTCTCCATTGTGTGTCAAAGTATCAAGCGGAGTCGGTGTGTAATTTGCACGCGTTACTAAGAAGAAAAAAAAGTTCTACCTCTAAAAGCTATGAGCACATGAAAGTTTAATCATCAATTTCTCAAAAGTTGGTGGGACGCGAGTTAAAACCATGTCATTCTAAGCCGACGAAGTGTTCAGTTAAAGCTTTTCATGATATAGCATGTTAAGGGAGAATAATCAAGTGCAGAATCCATGTCCTAACGAGGACGACTTCCCTTGAGACAGACTGGATTAAGCTGACAGCAAGACCCGGAAGTCTGACTGTCTGTCATGTATTACGCGGAATGATACTTGTGTGTGCAAACACAGACTTTTCACATCATTAGGCAGGCCGAGCTCGTCCGAGCGAATTAGTCCACTGACGTCACGCTGTTTAGAAGTTAGCAAAAAACTGTCAACAACATTACCTTGTTTGGGCAAGTTTAGAGAAAAACATTCGCGGTACATGTAACCTATGTTAGAAGGTCTTCAAAATACATGAGCAAAAAGCTTTCGGGTTAATTTCAGGTCACATATATTTTGAACACTTTATAATCCAAAGAGCATTCGATGTGAGTGCAACATGAAAAGAATATAAAAATGTGCATTGTATTGTGCCTATGAATATATCGCGACCTCGGTTCTTCATTTTGTGAAAAACGAGAGAAATTTTAGTATGTAGAAGAGGTATAACAAATGCACACTTTGTCGCGTGTCTAAAAGGCGTTGTGGCGCTTATCAAACTGTTTCACAGTTCCGATTTATTCTAACTCCTTATCATAATACTAAAGCCGCAAACATTAACGTCGAAATTCTCAATTGTGCAAAAGGTGGAGTGGAAACAAACAAGAACTGAGGTCTCCTTAATTCTGGAGTAACACAAAATTGTGTATTTCTCAGCAGGACTTGCCTAGGAGTGACGGGACAGAATAACTCGGCATTTTTCAGCGCTCTTATACATTTTCATTGTTTCAAGGAACGAAACACAGTTTTTATAGCTCTACTATACGCGCGAAAGAGTGTATTAAACACAACCAGTTTTCTCAAATTTCGTTGCGGCACAGCAAGGCACTGCAACCAACAACTTTTCCACACATGTCTGGCACCCCGGTTCGTAAGTGAAACACATTATAATATCAAAGATGACCTATATCATAAAATTTTTATTGACTCCTTGTACTACATAATTATTATCTATCTCTGTATGTCCAACTCCTCATTTTTTGCCACTCACAAATCTACTACTTTCACTCCATAGTTTTATTGCAGTTGTGCGCGGACAGGAAGTTTAAGGGCGGAAATGCACCAAACACAACAACAGCAACATTCAATAAACAAACAAACAAACAGATAACTGAGTACTCACGTAGCCCAGGATAGGAAGGTTCCACAGCTCTGCCATGTACCCTGCTGCCTCACAAGTATCCTCTGGGCCAAAGACTCCAACGACGTCCTGTTCCCATTGCTCTGTGGGGAGAGGAAGAATTGGTCAATTCACAGGCCTAAACATCAGCAAAGCGAACGTTTGGATTAAACCCATAGAGCATTCAGTCAAGTCTGTTTCGTCTCAGTTTGTGGGGTATGGAACCTGTTGATCTTTGGTGAGACTGAAAAGAGTGTCTGATTAGTATGGGCGGGTCAAAACTGTCTTGAGACAGCAGACAGAAAGAGAGACCTCACACAGTAAGTCAAAAAACCGACACGAAACATATTTGACTCCGTGTACGACCAGCCTTACGCTATTCTGTGTCTCGGATTATACAGCACGCCCCTTTTTTACGAATTTTTTAATTACTACAGTATTAGGGAACGGTGACGATATGTACGTTCCCGTTCCTTTACTATAATTATCACAGCGGTATCTCCACCATGCCACCCCCAGCCCCACGCTTACTCCACCCTTTTCTATTGTCTCTTACGAACGTTTTTGAGATTTAAAAAAATCCGGCTGGTATTCTGGCAAAAAAAAAAAAAAAACGTATTAAATGTGTGCCAGACCAGAGCTCTATTTCTCGTCCTCCGATATTTTCTGTTTTGTTTGTTTGTAGTTTTTTTTTTTTTCTTAAGCTGGCAAGAAACGCCTCACGCCACCATAATCAAATTACGTCGTTATGTACGAAAGCGTGAGCACTTTCCATTATAGTATCAGGATCCGTCCTGCGCTTAAAACGGGTTATCAAATTTCCAGTGCTGAGCGAAGATGCATTCAAAATAAAAATATGAGCAAAAAAAACAAATATTACGACAGCGTCTATCAACTAACGTCTTCTTTGATCATCTTTCCACTCAGAATCCCGTCTTCTTGATCAGCCGATAATGTAATATAATAATATGTAATAACAAAGTACATTTATAGACCCGCTTTTCCTCACGGCTCAGCGCCCTTTTCTGGGAAACAAAAACCAAACCACGTAATATAATATAATATAACATAATATAATACTATATTATATTATATTACATAATCCATGTTCCCTCTAATGTATAGTCGTCTAAGAGTGCAAAAAAAATTATGTTGTGCAATTATTTTTTTTTTTTTTTGCGTTATTGACCGGTTGTACAAATTTAATACGTGAATGAAATAGTTTGAAGATAATTTTGGCATAATCTGTGTCTCATAAGGAAACTGTACCGTACATATTTTTAAGGAGATTATCTTCAAGAAGTATAGTCATTGATCGTTATTTTAGGTAACTAACCTTTCTGAACACATTAATGTAATTGGTGCACTGGCTGCAAAGCTTGTGTGGGTGCGCTTGGAGGGAACACTAAATGTAATACAATGCAGGTATAATGCCGTCTCATTTCTACTAAAATGGCCTAACCTTATTCGGGCATTTTCGAGAAAGCAAAGAAAAACACTTTTCCTTCCACTGATATTTATGTTGTGATTATGAGGTAGGCCAAAACGCAAAAAAAAATGTTTTTTATAAAACTGGATTGGCTGATGGCAAATTGTTTATTATGTCAACATAGAGACGTTAGAACGTCCACGTAGGAGTTCAGATTCATTCTGGCATATCTCTGCGTTATGGTAGAAACTTGACAATAGTCCGTTATGAAGCTTTCAGATTAGAAGACACAAGAGAACGAGTTTCCAAACTTCAAAGATATTCTAAATAAAACAACAACATGGCTGCCATCACCATGGCAACCTATAATTAGTATAGATTAGGTTCAGTGTATGTGTGTGTGTTGTTGTTTTTTAATGGTCGATGAATTTTATTACCTCTGTGCGGCGTTACGACATGTTCTGGAAAAACGGCAATGTTTAAGAATAAGATGCGCAAGTGGATGCACCGTGGGCTCTACAAGACGCCATGATGGCTTTTTAACATCTTCTCGGCTGTTCGGGTGGTAGATACTGACGTTATCTCCCAAATCTGCCAAAAGCGAAACGAAATCGAAGCTACTGCCTGGGCTCTCACTTTAGAGCCATCGTGAATAAAAAAGATCTACTACTGGCTCCTCTCCCCAAAAACAAAACAATATAAAAGGTAAGAGTTAAATTGCTCTATGCACCTATGGACAAGAAAAATGGTGTGTTTCACTTGACGTCACACTTGACGTATCCCCCTTCCCCCTCCCCCCCCCCCCCACCCCAATACCAGCCTTTCATACGAAAATTTGAAATCTATTTCGTCCTGCGTGGGATGTTCCAAGGCCATGTTATGTTTCGCTTCCCTAATAGTTTCAATTCTTCTTACTTATAGGATTACAGCTAATCTTTGTAAGTGCGCATGGGCTGGAGGACGGGGATGCGTTGCATTTTTTGATGACCTAAGCGAAACAAGCTAACAGAAGAGTAAAAACACAGATGGACAAGCCAATAGAAGACTTACCTGTTAGGGCCACAGCCGAGTTCTCTTCTGTCCCTTTGTCGTCACCAACAACGTAATTCAGCCTGTGTGCGGGTAAAATTGTCGGATCTGCATTGACGGCATCCACAGCGAGCGTCATAGCCCCAGAGATCTTACGACCTTCTGCCAGTTCCATATTGGGCGGATACGTCATGGTGGTGATTAGTCCCAGCAAGAGTTCTGTTCTCTGTGCTGCCGCAGTTGACGAACCTGAGGATCTGCCGCTGGCTTTGGCGGTATACGTAGGAAACTTCATGGTTGATGCCGTGTTGGATGAAGGTGTGAATGTGGTTTTGCTTTCGACTGGCTTCATTCTAAATCCTTGAGGCACGGATGTTGATAGCGTTGCTATGGAAACCAACGTCAATACGCGAAACCAACGTCCAGCCATTGTTTTCGATGTCTTCGGTTTCGTTTTGTTTTTACTACGTAAACAATGTCACAATATTCCTTTGGATAAAACTCAGTTTTCTTTCTTTTCTAATTTTCGCGCAGCTGTTCTTTTTTTCACATTAATTGTTCAAGAACTCCACTCTTCAAATATATCATTTGAGTTATAAGCAGATGTGATAGAAAGAAAACGTCCCTGTTCCTCTGCGTAGTGTGTACAGGCCAAGAGCTCTACCTTGTTACTCTGTAAATAATATAATACAGTAAAACAGACATGTTAACATTATGATTATTATAAAAAAAAGCGGGCTGGTTGCGTTGTCGACGTCATGAATATTGAGGCTGACTTTGAGTTAAGACAAAGCACGGCGACACAAGGTCAGCCATGTTGTGCTGGCATGAAACAAGACGATAAACAGAATAATATATCAGAATGACAAGACAGAGGAAGATCCTACCAGAAGCAGTTATGGATTTAGTTACCCGTAGGCCAGAGATCGAAACTCCTGGCTCGTCTCTCACCTCAGTTTCCTTCATCCATCCCCTAGGGAAAATCTACATGATTATGGATACAGTTTAGATGTGTTCCGCATAATGACCTTTAAAGAAAAATAACATACTGTCATCATTCTCTAAGTGAACACATCCCTTGTATGATGATGCTTTTCACATCGTTTATGTGCACGCAGCATTCCCATGTTTTAGAGCGTTCCAGTTCTTCTTCTGAAATAATTTCAAATTTCCACATAAAATACCACCTTTCTCAGTGTGTGAACGAATCAAGCATTCAGTCCCTCGCACGATTCATTATCATTTTCCAATACAATAGAAACGTGACTGACCTAAAAATGTGGAATAACAACACTGGTCATTAAATTTTGTGGTCCAAGGTTCGTGTCAGAACTTGCATGCAAAAAATTAAAAACAACAGTTTTCTTTGGGGATTGGCAAAAAGAAAAAGTTGTATGTGACAAACCCTTTCATAAGAAATAATATCAAAACAAAAGTAGGCAAATTCTATTTAGATTCTATACATTTCATATTCTATTTTTCTTTTATTGTTTGATTTTTTTATCTGTTCACTTTTCCAATTTTTTTCACTGTTCTTGTTTTTTTCTTTTCTTTGTTTTTTCCATGAAGAAGGCTGTAACTGTTGCTGTAAAATAGGCCCTTTCCTGTCTTGTCTTTTAGTTTGCGTTTCACTGTATCGTTTGGGTACCGTTTCTTACCCGAGGCTTTGCTACATACAACCTTTTCTTTTTGCCAATTTTTGACTTTCCTTTAAGCGTTGCTGCGACCCCACAGTTTTTCTGTGGGTTTTATAATATTTCGTCAGTTTCCTTTTGCGATGTATATGAGGGCGAGCACAGAAAGAACGCGGGTTGCCGGTGCAGGTCGAGCCGGCACAACACGCTTTGAGAATTAAGTCACCGCATCCTTAGAATTTCACGGAGAAAAAGGCGGGTTGCCAACGACTGCATGCGCGGGTATGACACACCGGAATGCCAAATGAATTCTTGCCCAGTCTGGCTTTTGTGTAGTGTGTTGCTGCACAGCTATCTGGGTGTTTATAGAGTACGGCAACCATTCTCCTCCCTCTACTAGTTTTAATTCAGACATTAAAGTTGTCAAGGATGTACCAAAAATTAATTTTAAAAATCTGATGACAGCCTGCTTTAAATGGATTCACAATTAGAGATAAAAGTAGGACAGATGCAGGTAATACCATCTACTGTCATAATGGTAGCAGCATAGGCTGACCTGATAGTAAGAAAAAAAGAAGTAATAGACAGATATTGTGAAGTTACCATCCAACTAGTCTGGTGTACGCCGAGACTTAGTGGTACAAAATTGAAAAGCGTTTTTCCAAAAGTGGATAAGCCAAATTTTGCAAGAGATGCCGTTCCTTTCAGATAGCCATTCAATTTTAATGTAAGATGAGGCGTAGGTGTTCAGTTAAAACTTGCTCTGAGCAACTTTGTATGACAGGGGAAATGGGAGGGAAGAGGAGTCGAGGACGCCAACGTGCGAACATTCGTGAATATCCTGGACACATGGGCAACCAACAACAACTCATTCATGAGGGCCTCGACTGAAAGAGTGGGATGGAGAACCATAATCGTCAATGCCTGCTCCAGACAAGATACTTGATGATGATGCTATCCCGTCTTTACCTGAAGATAAAGACGGCACATACCGAGTCTTACAGCAATTTTGAATGAATATCTGAAGGGGGACATAAATCTTGCAAAATTGACTTATCAAGTTTTGAAAAAAACGTTTTTTAATTATAACCCAGAAAACGAAGACTGAACAATTTTCATTCTATGAAATGAAGCAATTGTTAGGGGACCGTTGTACTTTGCACAGTAAGCTATAGATGAGCAGTGAACAAACTCGGTATTTTCACTATTTGGCTTTGTAATGAGGTTACTGTCCTCTGACCGGAGCTGCTGAAATGATGTTTAAAAGTACTTTTGACCTGGAGAGGACTCTAGTTTGTTTTTTTGTTGCTTTTCACAACACGTTAGAAGATGTGGGGTTTTACAGCAAAACGAAGCCCAGCTTATTGTTACCAGTTTCGCTCGCAGTTCCTGATTGATCTAAAGCTCTTCCGCTATAACAACATTACTACAGAGAGTTGGAAGCCAGACAAGAACATAGCACGGCTTCAGTAACATCTGATACTGTCGTGTAGTAGAGATGGCTGTTTTGTTTCAGCAAAGATAGTGGAAACGATAAAATGAGACACTGTCTTCTTCGCACCACTAAAAAAACCGTGCACACAATTTTGCCCGCTGATCGGGGGGGGGGGGGGCCCATGGTGCATAGTATGAAATGAATGCTTGATATAAATGTAAATTTATGATGCAGAATTGTGACACTGCTACTGCCACTGAGAAAAAAAAGAGAAAAAATAGCCAGAGTTTTCCCACAACGGTTGAGGTTATGATTCCACAATAAGTGATGTCAATCAAAACCTATAGCGATAGCTGAACAGTGAAAAAAATTCAATATTCTCCCTATTTGGCTTTGTAAAATACGGTGCTTTTTATGATTTCCTCGCGTTTGCCTCTAACTGGTGCTGCGAAACCTGTT
Organism: Onchidella celtica; assembly: GCA_963931925.1. Lineage (NCBI taxonomy): Eukaryota > Metazoa > Mollusca > Gastropoda > Systellommatophora > Onchidiidae > Onchidella > Onchidella celtica. The sequence continues at coordinate 15,268,588 of OZ007577.1, forward strand.
CGCGCTAAAAGCACTATCTGTCTTATCTTATCAGTTAAAGTATCTTTGCTAAAACGGAAGCTAAACAAACTAGACATCGGGCTACAAGCCGTACTTTATCTCCTGACAAGACAGATAAGCTGTGCCAAAGTCGTTTAAAAACCTCAATAGCATTTCCTCATCAAATCACCATATGAAAATCATGGCGAAACGGTACGGAAAGTTTCCAACACTAATCCAAAACGGAACTAATAGAAAAGCTGTAGCTTTTTGTTCGAAACAGCTCAGTCATTTTCCGGCTATTTCCATTTACATTTACAAGAAATTTCCTTCCGCACTTGGTACATGTCTATCTCATTAACGGGAGATTAGGGGAATTCTTTACTAACAACATCAATCACTTTTCAACAGATCCAAAGAAAAGGGAGACAGTTCTCTGAGACGGATTTACGTTGAATCTTTTTGTGTCGTAGATTAGTTTTTCGATTGAAAAAAGTCGATGGTCGATTGTTCTAATTTTCTTTCTTAGTTCTGTTCGCATGACGTTCCCAAGAATTTCCTAGTTGAGTACGGACAAGCATTTGAGTTTAATGGAATAAAGGAAGCAATCTACCTGGAATTTACCGCTTATCTATTGTGTTCTGTGTTCTTTTTTCCTGTAAAACTCTAAACTTATTGGTCAAGAGCTTTTCTTCTCAATTGATTGGTTTCCACAATTGGCATCCATTTTCAAAGTTCAGACTCCATACAAGTACTTTTCAGAACCTGTTTCTCATTGCATTGAAATTTGTTGTGTCTGTTGACTTCATTCCCAACTGGCGCGGATTGTTGGTGCACGTTCCTGATAGGTTCTCTTTCTGTCCTACTATTCTGTTAAAGTCTGTCTTTATCGTCTTGCCCATTACCACCACAATATGGCTGTTATCGTGCCCACGTGGATTCTCCAAACTCTATAAACTCACATGCGTTTTTGGTCTACATTTGAGGCAGTTTTGCTGCTCCTGACATGTACAGGACACTTCACTTTTCTTTTCTGTTGTTTTTTTCTTAGTTTTCTGGTTCTTGATTCTGTGTTTTGAGGTAGAGATTAGTTGCTTTTTTTTTCTTAGTTTTCTGGTTCTTGATTCTGTGTTTTGAGGTAGAGATTAGTTGCTTTTTTTTTCTTAGTTTTCTGGTTCTTGATTCTGTGTTTTGAGGTAGAGATTAGTTGCTTTTTTTTAAATTTTGCCCAAGTAGCCGGCCTTGTTCTGCCTGCTCTTCTCGATTTCCAACTGGCAATGTATCTTTAACGCCCACACGGCGAATCCGAGGTCTTCGTCTTTATTAGAGAAAACTAGGTGGTAGGACTAACCACCATAGGATTAGAGACAGGCATTGCTCCGCCTCGTCCACACACCCACACACACACACACACAAATACCAACATGCCTGCATCGTGCACCGGTCGGGAATCGAACCCGGTATCTTCGGCATGAGAGGCGGCCACCTTGCCTCTAGACCAGCGTGTCTATAAGCTGTCACAGCCACTGGAGAGTACTTATAATATATTTTTTCTTATTCTGTTTGAATTTTTAACTTCCGCTAACGGATTTTGGGGATATCATTTTGATTGGTTTCATTCCACAGACTGAGCAACACTGATAGAACAACCCGGGACAATGGGATTATATAAACGGATATTGGACTGAGCATCTTTTTCTAAATATTATGGCGGGGATATTTGCCACATTGTTTTATGTGCATTATTGCCCTGAAGATTGAAGTTTGGTCGGCAAAAGGGCTAAAACGCATAAAACATTACGTCCCAAACAAATTATCTCCAAACCTTTTTTTTACCAATCGGGATGACACTTATACGTAATGAAATTAGGAGTGAGAGAACCACTTTCATGACAAAACCTCAAAACCCACGAAAATGTCGCAAGCAACAATATGGCAAATACCCCTCGGTATACTATCATGAACAATCTAGAAACATTAATAACGCACACACATAAAAAAAACAGACGCTCCTGCGCTTTCACGATCCATGTCGCGTTGCGCTGGTATTTTGAGGGATAAGACAGCTCCTCCTTGAAATCATCAAATCTCCCCTGCTAAGAACCGCGGCTCTAAAAGAGTGGTATGAACCTTCTGCACCTCACAGTAGTTAGCTCTAACAGCACTCGTGGGATTGTTCAAGTAGCCGTTTCGGTAACGAATCGGCTCTTGAGGATTGTGAAATTCACTTAAAGGAAAGCTTCATCGATTTTTCTTGTTTTTTGTCACGACCACAGAGATTGGTACCAGACAGATCTGAACTTTTAAGAAATCGAATAGATCAAACAGCGAAGAAACAAGAACGAACAACGAATTCTAAACGAGTGCCAAAGTGTGCCTTTGTTATAATCTCTTCTACATACAAAAGATATCCAGTTTTTTTCAGAAAATGAAGACAGAAAGAACAAGAACTATGGTCTCGAACAGCATAGAAACGAGAACGCAGAAAACAAAATACAGATAAAGTCAGCGAGTGCGATTGAAGCAGACAGAGCCGCTGGCTCAGTGGTCCAGTGCTTAGAGCGCCTGCCCGATGTATTGGGGTTTCCGGGTTTGCGACTGCTTTTCGCATTAGATGAATAAGATTCTGGACATAGTTTGAGGTCTTCTTGTCAAAAATTGTACTGAATCGGCACGCGATCCAGCCTATCTTATTTCTTACTGCGTATGAAAGAGCCATTGTGCACTGGATCAAGACCTTTTTTTTATTTATTTGGCGACAGTTTTGACTCAGGCTTGGACTTTTGTTAGAGAGAAATGCCTCGGCCTCGCTAGTGCGGGAGGTTCCATATAACCAAAGATATTAGAAACGATAAGATGAAACACTGTCTTCTTCGCACCACTAAAAAACCGTACACACAATTTGCGTGCTGAACAGGGCGGGGCCCATGGCGCATAGTATGAAAAGAATGCTTAATATAATAGTAAATTTATGATGCAAAATTGTGACAGTGCTACTATGACCCAATAAAAAAAAAAGCCAGTTTTCCCACAGCGTCTGAGGTTTTAATTCCACAATAAGTGACGTCAATCAATCCCTATAGCGATAGCTGAACAATGAAAAAAATTCAATATTTTCCCTATTTGGATTTGTAAAATACGGCACTTTTCATAACTTCCGCGCGTTTGCCCCTAGGTGGCGGTGGGAAATCTGTGCACGCTAAAAAGCACTGGCTGTCTTATCTTGTCAATTCTAGTATCTTTGATACCACTCCACAGTTCACATTTCACATTAAAACCGAGGCAAAACAAAATTGAGCCAGTCGTCAACGGCCGTTACACAATGACTCCAAACTTTTTTTTTTTTCAAAACTTGAGAACATGGGGTTCAAGTTACCAAATACACTATCGTAGATCTTAAAGTCAACCACTTCTCTAAGTGTCTTCCTCTCTGAAGAAACTCACTGTGTTCATTTATGTTTGCTTTTACCTCAGAAAGGCAAAATCGGGAGGAGGTGTGTTTAGGTTTTTATTAAAGGAGGTTCAAGGCCCTTGGCATTTACACCTCACTTTCCGTGTTTTTATTTTCTTGTTGTGGTAAGGATACTTTTTCAGAATTTTGCCGGGGCAGCGGCCTGTTCGGCCTGGTCTTTTCGATTTCCAACTGCCGAGGTATCTTTAAAGTGCACACGGGCCCTCCTAGTTTTTTGTCATTATCCGAGAAGACTAGGTGCTCGATCCTACCTACCATAGGATCAGGGACAGGAAAATATGAGAAAAATCCCAAAATTCCAACATGTCTGCACTGCTCGAGATTTGAACTCGGTACCTTCGGCGTGAGAGGTGAGGACCTTGCCTCTAGGCCACCGCGTCCCCGGGAGGAGGGAGCACAATTCAGTTATCTGTACTGTCTCGTGTTTAGATAAGCTATAGATTTTGTAGTACAATAATTCATGAAACAAAATCGTTGTCCTAAAAGCAAAAAGTGGTAAAAAAAACAACAAAAGAACAGTTTCAATAAACTTCATGGCTTCTACGGCTACAATTTCAAGATGAGTACACATTTGACGAGACTCAGTCGATGCAGCCTTGACCTTAAGTAATTTTTGGTGTATTTTCTGTCGCGTCGCATTTTTTAATATTTTTTTTTTGGTCCCGTCCAATGCATGGCTATGTCTAGACATGCGAAACATGAGCACATTGTCACAGCAAGTCGCATTGAGACGCCTAGCCAAAGTGACACTCGTACCTGTCTCTAATGCCACAACAAAATATTGTTCTGAGACCAGGTCCAAATCAATGTCATTAACAGCCCCTTATTCCAAGACTTTTCTGGAGAGGCAGGGCCGATGAATCCTATCAAGTGTCAGATTCTTCCAATGAAGGAATTATATCTCAAAAGAAATCGGCTTTGATGCTCTACGACAGTGGTTCTCAGCCTTTTTCACGCAGTCGGCCAAATTTTCTTTCGAAATTTATGATAATAAGCCTGTTGATTATTCATTATAAGCAGAAAGCACTCTTGATCAAATGCACTAACAAACAAAAAAAACTTTTTCTGTTCATAAAACCCATCTACGAGTGTTGCTCTACAAGTCAATGATTGCCATTGTATTGCTCCCAAATCATCCTTCATTCATGTTTTCCCCCACCTCCCACACTACCCATATCCATATTAGCCCCTTCATTATTTTCGCCACTTGTCACCGTCTTCTTCGTTTTCGGCCCCTTGGAAATCAAAATTCCATCGCCCCGCCCCCTTTCCCCCGGCCCATCTTGAGAACCACTGCTTTATTAGTCTGCCGTCCACTGGCAAAAAACTCAAGTAGGCCTGCAGACTAGCCGGTTACAAAAACGTTACCATTTTTGACAGTCTGCTTGTCGCATTAGACAAATAAGATTGTCCACATAGTTTAAGGTCTTCTTGTCAACAAAAACTATTACTGGATAGAGTATTCCTCACGGATCATCAGAAAAGATGGCCAACGCACAAAAATAATCTTCTCATCCTATAATAAAGATTCTATCCTTCAAGTGGTGGGCGGCAGAGATGTGGGCGGTAGAGATGTCTAGACCAGTGATTCCTAACCTTTTTAAACCTGTTTCCCTCTACACCCATGTCACACGGCTTTGTTTCCTCTACAACCAATAAAGTATAATTCCACAGACCTAGCAACACTGATCGGACAACTCAGGTCAGTGGGATTAACACTCTAGTGCCAGGACACAAAGTGGCTTGTCCTAAAATTTTGAAACCTACAAAATTTATCTAAATGAAGAAAAAGAAAAAAAGAAGGAAAGGCCAAATCAAGTGAAACAATTCACTGAGAAATGAGAAACTGTCAAAAATGTGGAGCCTTAGGCACCTGGTGAAGTTTTCCAAATGTGATATCCTGGACTCTAGTGGGTTAAGCAACAGAATTTAAGTTGATGGTTGGTAGAAATTAAAGTGTTATGCACACTCTAGAATAAGAACTGGCTCGATACTTTCGCAATACATAATGTACTGTTGATATTTAGCCACAGGCTATACCAAGCACTGTCGAGAAAATTTGTAACTAGATCATGCCCCTGGGTTCAGAGCGCCAAGACTGCTCCGAAAAATTCAGCTCAACCCAAAGGGAACTGACACCTAGGTCAGTTGAGCCAGTTCCCTGACAAAACTTATACATAGACTAATATAATATAAATGTTGAGTGCAGTGCTTTAATCTCAACTCACAGGTATTTCCCCCCCCCCCTTTTCTAATGCACCCCCCCCCTTTTCTAATGCACCCCCCCCCCTGTTAATAACTACTATGCTACACGTGTTACCTAGTTAGATACTAGCTGGCGTTCGCTGGTTCTCGGTGCACACCACGGATTAGGGAACTCTGCAGTGCACACTGCCTTGGAATTATTGTCTTTGCATTCTTCTCTGCTTTGAAAAATCATTAATTTCATTTTTTTTTTCCACACTACTGAACCAGTTAATCCCTGTGCATATAAATGGGTTTATACAGGGCTTTATATACAAAAGCAAGTCGGAAAGCTTACGCCGATAAGTCCGAGATCACCAGCGAAGCTAGAAACATTCGGTTTCCACCAAACTTCCTTGAAAATAATGTAGTTTGTTATGGATGAATAAAATTGTGGGTATATATTAATTGTTGGTGCCACGTAGAGCCGCACGCTTTGGTCGTTTTGTTGCACCGGGCACTATAGCCACAAGTCACATCTTTATGGATTTCCTCTGTGATTTGAAGAAAACACACAAGGAAATTGGTGTCATTGCATTTCGCGACAAGACATTGGCAACATATCCGAATCTCATGCTGCTAGAGTAGTTTATGTTAAAATGAGACGGCTTTTTGGCTCTCCTGTAAAATTGCAAAATGGCCGTTGACGACTTGTTGCAGCCAGCCAGCGAATTGTATACTACAAAGATGTTCAGCGAGAACACTCGGCAAACTGAAGCCCTGCACTTTCCACACCCCGTTTTTACCTAACATTCCTACCTTTTTCCTGTCCGTATTTTTCATACCAACGGCGTTCAAGCATGCATGTTCACTAAATAAACTGCCCAGTGAGCAAGCCATGTCTAAGAGTAAAGCAGTTTTTAAAAAAACAACAACTGCAGTACGCACTCGTCTACACGGGCAGGGTTCCAGAAGATATGAAATGAATTCATCATATTATAATTATGGCTGAGACGTAAGGTCAAGGCTGCATCAACTGAGTCTCGTCAAATGTGCACTCATCTTGAGGTTGTAGCCATAGAGGCCATCAAGTTCATTGAGCCTGTTGTTTTTTTTCTTAATACTTTTTACTTTTAGGATAACGATTTTGTTTTATAAATAATTGTACTATATTATAATATTACTAGATGAGCTACCGGGCATTGCCCAGAATAAACAATCATGTGATTCCCCCCCCCCCCCTCGCTCTCTCTCTAGTCATGCGCACCACAACATTACGCACCAAGCTGAACTCTTGATACGGTTACTTTTTATGACATGCACGGTACTATACATTACGAAACAAACATGCAAAAATACAGATGTTACATAGCAATAAACATGGTTATTTTTTAAAAATACATGCTTGAAGTAAACAACTTTTAATTATAGCCACCATCTTCCTTATCTCAATTGCCACCTTCCTGCCAAATTTAAGGCCTGAAGAGTGTATAGTTTGGTCAGTTAGTCATGCCAAAGGTGGCAAGTTACTGAAATATAAATTATAATAGATTTAGGCAGTAAGGCCTCCAATGTAAGCATGAAAAGCTTTTTAACCGCTGAGCCTTACAATCTACAAAATATCACATTACGCATAGAAAGACTTAAAGGTGTACGTGGGCATAATAAAATTATTTTAAAAGGTTTTGAAGTTCGCTCTTTGATTTTCAGCGACAGCTGAATTGAACAAAAGCCGATATCTCGAGCAGGTAAAAAAGGAGACGCATTTTCTTCGAGAATGATTTTAAAAATATGACAGGAAATTATTTTAAAAATCACATCTATGTATTCCCCAGACAGCGGTCCAACCAGCAACAATAATGATCATAGCCCACCAACAGGCTAATCCCGGTCAACGCCGGCTACCCCAGCTAACTTAATAACAAATAACACCAAAGACTTTTAAAGTATGTTATATAATAATTATTCTGTTTTTGTCCTCAGCTTGACTTGTCCCTGAGAACGGAAATCAAAACAAAATCCCCGGCTATTAGCCACACTTTCTAGATCTTTCTCCGTTTGTCTCAGTCCAAGGAGTTTCTATAGAAAAAAATTAATGGACCTGCCCACAGGTCAACAACATTTACCTGGCCTGCCACGGTCACCTGACTGAATACCGTAAATGGCGTCATCTCTAGATCCCTTCCTTTCTGAAGGAACTTAATGTGCTTGTTTGTGTAGTCGTTTCTGTGGAAGGGCAAAAAGAGGGGGGAGCCCGGGGAAGGCGCGAGGGTGGGTGGGGGGCTATTCCGTCATTTGGTTTGGATGATTGTTGTCAGGGGCACATGGTCTAATTACAAAGTCTTATAGAGAAAATACTGACTTACGTCCGTAGTTTCGCAATGGTTTATAATGTAAAATACGAAGTGCCGCTTGTTTAGTGTATTGTTTCGTGTTTAGATAAGACCTGCATTTTGTGGTATAGTTTATAAAACAAAATCATTTTCCTAAAAGCAAAAAAGTATTAAAATACAGGCTTGTTTTCCGAGCTCATTATATATAAATATATATTTTTTATTGATACCCCATTCGAGTGTGTTTAAACTGTTAAGTATGGTTATGTTTAGACAAGACTATCAGTACTCTGACATTGTGCTAGTTGAATTTATAGTATTTTGTGTTTTAGTTGCTGTTTGAAAAACAAAGAAAAAAATGCGATCTGTTACAGCAAAATGCTTGTGAGTGTTCTACTTGCTCCTGGTTTGTACAGAACCTAAGGGTGAGCTCGTCCCACTTTCCGGCTTCATCGAAAGAGCCGTCCGTTGTTAGTCCAGATGTCACAACAATAACAAAGGTAAAAACACAGGCTTGATCATGATATACTAATTGATCGTCCCTGTGGATATTACTTCAAACAACACAATATATCGAAATGACGTCTAAACAACGAGTCGCTAATGAGTTAAAATAACTGTGGTCCATAAATCCATTCACTTTATTAGTTTTTTGTTGTTTTGACTGGCACCTTAATTATCTATTCAGCCACTGAATTTGATACGGAGGTTTTTTTTCCCTGGCCTCCGCTTTGTTTTCCTGTCTCTTTAATATTCCATGACCCTATAAACACTTCAGCCTTCACACACTGGCAGACATGCTTCTGTGCCGCTGTCCAAGCAAGAACTCGCAGTTAAGAAAACGTATATTCTGTTTAGATTCTATACATTTCCTATTGAAATCTTTTATTGTTTGATTGTTGTATCTGTTCACTTTTCCTTTGTTTTCTCTCTATTGTTGTTTTTTCGTGGGTTTTTTTCCCTTGAAAAAGGCTGCTGCCGAAATATCGGCCATTTTCTGTCTTCTCTTTTCGTTTGCGTTTTATTGTATCGTTTGGGTATTACTTCTTACGCGAAGCTTTGCTACATACAACTTTTTCTTTTGCCATAGGAACTCGGCTGATCTGTTTCCATCTGTGATTGCATGTTGTTCAAAAGCTACAGTAAGCTATATGGGGACACGGTGGTCTGGAGGCAAGGTGCTCCCCTCTCATGCTGAAGGTACCGGGTTCAAATCCTGGTCGATACAGGCATTTTGGAATTTTGGAATGTTTCTCATATTTTCCTGTCCCTGATCCTATGGGAGGTAGGATCGAGCACGTAGTCTTCTCGGATAAGGATCGAAAACTCGAAGGGCCCCTGTGCACATTGAGCACGTTAAAGATACCTTGGCAGTGGGAAATCGAAAAGAACAGGCCGACCAAGCCGCTACTCGGGATAAGTTAAATAAAATTTATCCCTACCACTCCCCCCCCACCCTCAGCCTCCCCCCCACCCCCCCCCCCCAATAAGCACTTTGGGAACGACGTGTCTGTTCCATGTGTAACTGGGCTACAATGACACTAAGGCGAATTTCCAAAATGGGACTAAAGAAGTATACAAAATACGAAAAATATAAATACTTGAACAGTTCTGTATTCGGCTTTGTAATTAGTCTTCAGGCCCCTGACAACAGAGCAGAGAATGTTGAATCTGCTGGCACGACTGTTATAAATTTTGAATCCGGAAGTACACTGACCTGCCAACTCTAACAACCTCTAACAACCTCTCCAGTTTGGACAGCTGACTTCACTGGCTCTGGCCAGAATAGCGTTAAAAAAAAAAAAAAAGCAAAAAAGCTGATTTAATTGCCACTTGGCAGTCGTGATGCTAAATAAAAACGAATCTGGGCAGATAAAAAGAATGTCTCTCCTCGGTGCTCTGTGAGCGTCCGGTGGGTCTGGAGTGACATCCAGGAAGATCTTACACGAACAGATTTTTCTTATGTAACACACTCTTTACATAAGAAAAATCTGTCGAAACGCCAGTTGCAGTTTGGAGATAACACGTTCACACGATAACTGTTACACTGTGCTAAGAAGAAGCAAGATAATTATAGAGAATACAACAGAACTATAGGACTACAGTCTAGTAGGAGACTCTACCGGGTGAGCCTGTCAGCCGCCCCACACGCTTTACAGGAGTTTGAGTTAGAGTTTAGAGATAACGCGTCCAGGCGATAACCGTCACATTGGGCTTGGAAAAAAGAAAAAAACAAACAAACAAAAGTAACACTATACACAGAATAGAGCAGAATGATGGGAGAGAAGGTGAGAGAGAAGTGGGGGACTGGGGATGGGGAATTGGGAGGGGGGTAGGGTGGGGAGAGAGGACTTGGGAAGGGGTGGGGGGAGGGGAATAGGGTGGGGGTGGAGTGAGGGTAGGGGAATAGGGTGGGCGTAGGGTAGGGAGGGAACTAGTGGGGGGGGGGGGTAGGGGGGCAGGGAGGGGAGTGTATTATGAGCAGCTGAAGGGGGAAAAAACATCAAAATAAGGGCAACTGAAGGAGCTATAATATAGACGGCAGCTCCAAAGAAAAGTGAAAAAAGACAATTAAAAGAACGGAACTTAAAAACACGGTGTGTTCTTTTGTTATTGTTGTTTATCATACAAACACGAAAAATGAGATAGAACAATTCTCGAATTAACTCCGAATTAACCATTTAAAAGATCTGCGCAGTTCTATGGTTCTCGTGAATCTGACAAGATTTCCGTAGCATTGGTAGGATCACCCTAGGGGAGGGTTACCTACATCAAACCGACGTCGGCCCGTTGTCGTAACCTGGGGAATCTACGTAAGACCGACAAAAGTTGATTGGTGTGCCACTGGCAACTGGTGATCGGGACCAGCGCTTGCCTTGTGTACATGTCTGTCCGTGTGACCGTATGTTTGGACCCATGTCTGTCCGTGTACCCGTATGTTTGGACCCATGTCTGTTTGTCTGTGCGTACGGGTGCATGTTTTAAACAAGAGAGTCACAAACTCGTAAGGGTATACCTTGTTAGTGATGGATATCCGCCCAAAGCTAATCCGGTTAACAAAGTTCGTCTGTGGCACTCCTCGCTAAGTCAATTACTCTGCCAAAATGATTTTCCGTTGTTGTTGTTTTTTCAGTTTGTCTGAGATTTTGTTTTGTTGATTTTGTGTGTGTGTGTGTGTGTGTGTGTTTTTTTTTTTTTAGTTCACCTTCAGATTTTGTCGCGGTTTTCGAAAGGAAACTTCGAGATTGTTGATTTGTGAAAAACCAAGGAAGTATTTGGACGACTGAAGTCGACAGACAGACAGGCAGACAGATGGACGGACGGCGTGAAACCGACAGATAGAGTGACAGACATACAGACAGACAGGCAGACAGATGGACGGACGGCGTCAAACCGACAGATAGAGTGACAGACATACAGACAGACAGACAGGTAGACAGATGGACGGACGGCGCCAAACCGACAGATAGAGTGACAGGCAGACAGACGGAGGGGCGGACGAGCCGACAGACACACAGTCAACCAGCCAGAGGAAAGACAGCAAATAATCACTGATAAAAACATCAAACCATTTTAGGAATACTAGAATTAGATCCAAGGACACCAGCAAATCTATTATACTACAGTAACCGTACTTAGTCTCGACACTGACACGCCAAGTGATTCATCGCACCATTTCACGCGCACTGCGTGGACCTGAACCCACGATACTATGGTCTAACATTAACTACCGACTTTAACATAATCAGACATGACTCCAGAAATAGCCATCTACCGTCTCTACAGAGAGTTACCGCATTTGGCTCGTTAATCAAGGCCACTTTTTTTTTAAGCATAAAACTCTGGTCTGTTTTTTCCTATACTTTATTAGTATGTCAGAGCGAAAACGAGGCCAGAAGGCTGAAATAACTTAGAATAACTTTAAAATGGAAAAGTTGAACAACTCGGATAATAATTAATACAATTCACATCAGCGCAAACAGAGAAAGACGTTGGTCTAGGGGGCAAGGTGCTCGCCTCTCATGCCGAAGGTACCGGGTTCGAATCCCGGTCGGTGCAGGAATGTTGCAATTTTGGGATTTTTCTCATATCTTCCTGTCCCTGATCCTATGGGAGGTAGGATCGAGGACCTTCTGGGATAAAGACGAAAAGTTCGGAGGGACCGTGTGCACGTTGATCACGTTAAAGATACCTTGGCAGTCGGTAATCGAGAAGAGCAGGCCGAACACTTAAAAACTTAAATACACTAGAATAAGGTGAGAAATAAAGCATTTTAAAATATTTCATACCGCTGATATCTTTACTAATAAAAGAGAGCCTTCACGACATTGCCTCATACGTTCCCTTACTCTCTCGTGAAAAAAGATCGATAATATAAACTTGCAACTAAATTTACTTCTTTCTGACCATATAATCATCTTCAGAACAGCGTCTCACAAAATCCATCCAAGCATTTAAATACTTTTTAAGGTTCATTTCCTATAATCTTCTGTCCGCGGCTTGCATCTGACTGCACTATACAATTTTCTAGACAAAAAAAATTATGATCTGCGTTCACTAACCAATTTGTTCAGTGGGCGCACTGCTGCACTTTACCGGTGCGCAAAGTTGTTGGGTTGTTTTTTTAACGCAAAATTAGCAAGAATCGGCTCAGGCAGCAAGGTAATGGTGAGGGTTGGTATATGGTAGACAGGCTGATAACTTTCACTGGTTCACAGATTTTGGCAAGGGATAGCGGGTACATGTTGCAACTTCAGTTCTTGATTATTCTATCTCCATTTTCTGGAAAACTGGATAAGTTTTAGTATATAGAAGCGGTGAAACAAACTAACTCTTTGGCACTTGTTTAAAATGCTTTGTGTTTCGCATGTTCCGATTTATTCCAACTCCTTACCCATAAAATAATACATATCATAGTCATTAAATCTGCAACCGTTTAACCCTTTCAATACTGAAACAGCATTACTGTGAAATTTTTACCACTCCATCAGTTTAAGGTTTTGGTTCTCCATGACTAGCCTTTAAATACAGACTAACAACCTAATTTAGATTCATATTTACCATTGAAAATAACTGAAATAAGTGGATATCAGTATAAACCGGATTTGAGAAAATGTAGCTTTCACAGTGCCAGTTGCCAAAGGGTTAATGTTGAGATTCTCTGTTGTGCAAAAATTGAAGCTGGAACAAAAGCAACTAAGGTCACAATGAGCTAAAAATAAATGCCACGGAGTAAGACTGGAGACACACTATGTCAGGTCTGTTTTTTGCGTTCGCTTTGGCACAGTGAGCCAGGTCTCTTTGTCCACCTGCTAACGCAAGACAATTAATTGGACGCGCCCAACTTGCCTCTCAGTTTGACATTTTGAATCTGATTTTCAGTTTTACGGGGCGTCAGCACGATAACGGCCGCTTTTAGCCCTTCACGATCTTTTTTGGGTTACTTTATTTATCTTTGGTATTCAGAGCCTCATCGATGTAACCCTTTCAATACCGAAATAGCGTAGCAGTAAACTCTTTATTGCTCCACCACTTTCAGGTGGTGTTCGTCCATTTCTAGCATTTAAATTCCGATCAGTGGGGAGATTTAGCTTCATATTTACCATTCAAAACAACTGAAATAAGTGGATCTCAATATAAACCGGATTCTTGAAAATCTAGCTTTCACAGAGGGCAGTGGCTAGGTTTTCGGCAGATTACGCTCATATCCCAATAGAAAAAAACAAAGAAAGAAAGCCCTGCTGTACGAACGGGAGTAAAGCTGAACAAAGAAAAATGATGAGTTGTATTCACCGGCTACCGTAACCGTAGCCACTGCCTTCACGGAGTCAGTAGTTAAAGGGTTAGATTTCACAAATAGAAGTAAACAGTTCTGTATAAACTTGATTTAATGAGTAAATTTCTCGAAAATTGTTTTGTATAGATCTGAACAGAATTTGGTAAATGTGTATAAAAGTTTTCAAATCAAGTTAAAGATGCTAGAGAGAGGTTTGTTTTAGTGTGGCCAATATGCGAGGTACTTTTCAACCCTTTGAATACTGACACCCTGAAAGCTAGATTTTCCCCAAGTCCACTTTAAATTAAGATTCACGTATTTCAGTTATTTTCAACGGTAAATATGAATCTTAATCAGGCTATTGATCTATATCTAAAAGCCGGTAATGGAGGAACAAAATCTGTAACTGATGCAGGAATAAAGAGTTAACGTGAATGTTGTTTCAGGTACTGAACGGGTTAACTCCTTGGTTCACATCTCACAGTAAAACACAGACAAAACAGTCTGGAATGAGTGCGTCATTTTCTTCTTGTTGTTTTCTCGGTGGTGAACATAATTAATATTGTAGATTAACTGGGATTTTGGCTGGAACATCAGAGTCTGCAGCCTTGCACCGAAACAAACATACAAACAGACAACTTCCTGGATCAAACTGACCGGGTTCAGCCATCTGCAACACAACTGCTGTTGACAATTTCCATTTGGATCCATTTCGCTAATGGTAGATCTTGCACGGAGTGTGTGAGCTGCGCAACGTCCAACGCGCATCGGGCCCGGCTTTTCATTAATGAAAGAAAACAAAACTAGAAAAACAAACACCTTTTGTTACTTATTACATTACCCAAAACACTTTCACACACATTTACAAGGCGGCATTTGTTATTTGTAGATACGTACCCCAACCGTTTTGCGCTGGGGTTCATACGTATAAGTACTCATCGCTAACCCCATTCTTATTCTCAATCCCAAATCTTATCGAATCCCTAACCCTCTCCCTTTACCTATGAACCAAAAAAGCAGGGGGAAAACACAAAGAAAATCTGAAAGAATAATTAATTAAGGCTGTTGTTAGGAGTATTTCGGAGGAAGCTCTGAAGTTCTGGAGTCACTAAAGGTTTTAAAATACGTACCCCTAGCGAAAAATAGTGGGGGTACCTACGTGCGTGTAACAACAGTCCTACAAAGCTCTTTTCAGATAGATCTATACAAAACAACTCTTAAGAATTTTACCAACGTAACAGGGTTTTTACGGAACTATCCACTCCTATCTTGTGAAACTTAAGCCGTACGCCCGCTCGATCACGTCGCGTAATATACAGTGTTATTTCAGGTGCTGGTGCACTCAGTGTTGTTTAATCCCTGGAGGGACGAGAAAACAAAACAACAACAACAACAAAAATTCCAGCTGATAGTCCATAATATTTTTCTTTAAGAATTAGAATAACAGATTTCTTTCTGATCGCGTCAAGGCAACAAAATGATTAATTCTCTTTCCAGTCATAACAGTTTAGATGTCTACGCAAGGGCAAGCACGTACGACGTTATATTCTGCCTTTATATAACCGCACTGGACGTGTTTATGCCGTTGAATTCAGGGGCCATGCATAAAGTTCCTAAGCCAGGTTTGGGGGATTTTACCCCACCCCCTCCCCTGCTACCCCCCCCCCCCAAAAAAAATCCATTGTTTGCATCCATTGTTCATACGTTTAACTTCAACAACCCGCGCTCTGTATGAGCCCGGGACCATTAGAATAGTGAACGTAGGGGAATACGTTGGTCTAGAGAGGCAAAGTGCTCGCTTCTAATACCGAAGGTACCGGGTTCAATCCCCGGTCGGTGCAGGCATGTTGGAATTTTTATCGGGAAAAAAAAAATTCTTGTCCCTGATTCCATGGTAGGTAGGATCGTGCACCTAGTCTTCTGCGATGAGGAGTGGTTTACTTTAGGCGTGTATTTTTTAAAAATAACCAATGTTTATTGCTATGTAACATCTGTATTTTTGCATGTTTGTTTCGTAATATATATAGTACCGTGCACGTCATAAAAAGTAACCATATCAAGCGTTCAGTTTGGTGCGTAGGGTTCTGGTGCGCATGAGTTCTGAAGCAAGACTGTAGTTTACTCCTTTTATTGAGAGAGAGAGAGTAGCACATGATTGTTTATTCCGGGCAATGCCCGGTAGCCCATCTAGTGTATATATAATCCAACAACTTTTCCTTTGATAAGAAAAAGTACTTAAAAATAAATTTATAACTTTATTAACGTAACTGAAAAGTGCACCTAGGCCCCAGAACACCATGTTCCCTGATTTATATAATTCTTTAAACATAGACAAATTATGTTAGTAAAATTTAAATGGATGAAGCTCCAACCACCGTGTTCCAAATATATTCAGAGTACCCAAAAAGACAGTGAAAGGCTCGGTGTGGCTGCTATCATGGCCGACGCGCTGTAAAACCCCCCAAAAATCAGACTCAAAAGTCAAAGCTGCCTCTTTAGTTTGGGCAGGTATGTCTAATTAATTGTCTTGAGTTAGCTGGTGGGAAACAGAGACCTCGCTCACCGAGAGAAAACAGACACACAACACAGAGTTCACTCAGTGTGTGTACCAGTCTTACTCCATGACATGACGTAATCTACCCAAATGTACCAGCTAACCCCTTGCCAGGGGATATTTTAATACGAGGTCGGTGAACCAGTGAAAACATCAGCCTGTGCACCTCATGCCACCCCCTTCCAAAACCTTCCCACCCCCAACCCTCCACCCCAAGAACAAAATAATAATAATAATAATAATAATAATAATGGATGGCATTTATATAGCGCATATCCATTTAAAATGCTCTATTCACTTTACAGAAACAACATGTCAACCACAGAGCAGAATGGAGCGCCAGCGAAGCGCTCAACACACTACACTGCTTCTTTCTCTCTCCCTGTCTCGCTCACTCTCTCTCTCTACCTCTCTCTATCTCAGAGCAAATTGTAACGCAGCCTGCAGTTCACAACTCACAACAGTTCACACCGCACAACTCAAATAATATTTGAATATTTATTAATAATAATATATATTTAGTAATGAATAATAAATTTTGTTGTTGCTGGTGGGGGGATGATATGGATAATCAATACGTACTTAAAAGACGGCCGCTTGCATTAAAAAAGAAAATTAAAACTCGACTTAAATCACTGAATTTGATTGGGTTATGCAGTTGTAAAACGCCGTTGATATGACGTAAGACTGTTGTTACTTGTGCGTACGTATCCCAAGCGTTATTGCGTTAGGGGCACGTACGTATACATCCCTATCCCTAACCCCGTCCTTATCCTCAATCCTAAATCTTATCGAATCCCTAACCCTGCAACTTACCCTTTCAAACAAAATCAAAAACGGGAGGAAAACAAAAGAAAATCTAAAATAACAAATATTCAAGTCTGTTGTCAGGAGTATTTTGGGAGGAGCTCTCTGGGCCTGGAGTCACAAAAGGCTTTAAAATACGTGCCCATAGCGCAAAAAAAATTGGGGGACCTACGTACTTGTAGCAACAGTCATGACGTAATTGTGGGGTCTATCTTAGAAGGTTAAATAATAATTATGTCTCTGATCAGATTAATTCTATATTTTGCACTAAATAAACAGATTCTCTGTAACTTTTAATTTGGGTGATGAGAAACTCAACAAACCGTGAGATTGGATATTTGCTTTGTTAATTTGAAGTTGGTTCAAACCAAGCGTTGTTTTGTTTTGGAGGAATGTTGATTTTATCGAGACCATTCACTGGTGTGGAAAGATTGAAATTTGAAATAATGAATTCGTGAGAGCAAAATGAAAAAAAAACGACAACAAAAAAGCACTTAGGACATTATCACTTTGACAGTCTCAAGAGGCTCTGATGGCAAATTGGCAAAGTGCAGAAATCGAGTTAACTGTACTCAAAGGTAGTAGATTCAATAAGATGAGACACTCCGTTCTTAACATCTCTAAAAAAAATCTTGCACACAGTTTGCGCTCTTATCGGGATCGGGGCCCATAGCGTATGGTATGTTTAGAATGCTTCATATAGTGAAAAATGGATGATGCGAATGTGTGACAGTGCTAGTGCGACTAAAAAAAAAAATAGCTCGAGTTTTCCCACAGCGATTGGAGTTATAATTATAAAATAAATGACGTCAATCAAGGCCTATAGCTTTAGCGGAACAGTGAGCAAAATTCAATATTTTCCCTATTTGGCTTTGTAAAATACGGCATTTTTCATGACTTCCGCGCGTTCGCCGCTAGGAGGCGGTGCGAAATCCGTGCACGCTAAAAGCGCGAGCTGTCTCATTTTATTGCGTCCACTGTCTTTGCTAAAATATTGGGTTGTTTCACTTCCCGCCACCAAACATGTGGCCCGTGTGGAATTTCATTCCGTCGTCCCTTGGACGTTCCTAAGCCATCTGTTTTGTTTTCTTGAGTGTGTCAGTTCTTCTTTTTTATTACAGTGGGTGTCGGTTCCAACGAGATTGCATTTAACGAGGAGTCGGCTTCAACGAGACAAGCAAAAATCCCCGTTTTTTTTAAATCCTTATATCTCTATGTAAAACAATGCCACTTTCAACGAGATTCCCTCGCTAGTATTATAGCCAATCTTCGCCAATGCGCATGCTTAGCCTTTGTGTCCAAAATCAAAACTCTGCCTATGTGCAATCAGGCAAGATGGAGGGAGAGTGGGTGCATGACAATTAAATATTTATTCTGCGTGACGTTTGAGTTTAGGTTTTACGGTATAAGGCAGATAACCCCGCACGAGCTTGCCCTTGCAAAGACATCTAAAAATGTTACCGCTGGAAAGGGAATTAATCACCGCTGTCTTAACATGACACGATATCTGTCATTTTAATTCCTTAACAAAACTGATTACTGACTATCGGCTCGGGCGTATCTTTAGCTCTGGCCCACATGGATTAAAGAGCACGGAGTGAATCTATACCTGAAATAACACTGCCCATACAGTAAATGATCGAACGGGCGTACCATTTGACATGCGCATAGTAGCGGATCTACTATAAAACTAATGAAGCTTAAGCTTCTGGGCTTTTAATCCCTTACAAATACAACAACGACGACGACGACGACAAAACAAGAACAAGAAAAATCAAACGCAAGCAAAAGGGAGGCGCAAATGCCAAGGGCAGAGTCCTTCGAAAACAAAGACCCCAAAACGGGCCCCTTATCCCGGAGGGACCCTTGAAGAAACTTGTTTTAGTGAGTGAATTTTGGATGTTGCCCAATTGTTGATGGTTGCGAAGGAATCCCATAGCATTTTCAAACTTCAGGGTCCCAAAAATGTAGATCCGCCACTGCATGCTCACAAATACATACTATAAAGACTTAAGGCTTCTGCCGCACTGAGTCCAGTCTGTTTTGTCTTGCCCGAGACACAGAATACCGAGACGGACCATTCCTTCTTTCACCATAAGTCCACAGCTTGTGCGCGTATAAATACGGTGAGTACTACTCACAGAGCTCTGTAGTACTAGAGGTCTAGTCTTTTTCGTTCAATTATGAAGGGGGTGTGGTGCGAATTGTTGCATTGTTGACATGGATGGTACGCTCACAAGCAGGTGGACGGAAAATGATGAATTGGTCAGTCTCGATATCCAGTGTCTCGGGTCTTGCTTTTAGCGAGTATTTAGCGGGCGCTTCTGGTAGGGTTTCCTTCTGTCCTATCATTGCTGTTATATTCTGTCTATCGTCTTGCTTCTTCCTGGCACCATGTGACCGTTATCGTGTGGACGTGCTTCCTTCAAACTCAAAACTGTCCAGCGTTTAGTGTCAGATAGAGATTATGAAGTTAAACGAGACACATCGCGCACTGCGGAGATTGAAACAGTCTGTCTTACTATTTCGGGCGGGTCAAAACCGTCTTGAATTCGCCGGGGGAGAGAGAGATCATTCTCACCCATTGAGTCAAAACAGAAGCAAATCGGGCTTGACTCCATGAGCTGTCAGCCTTAACTCGTTCGCTACGATAAGCCGAATATTCGGCTCACAGATTTTTCGCTTCATAAGGGAAAGCCAAATATTCGGCTCGAGTGGACACCAATTTTCCAACACTAATACCAAGCCAACTTCTCAAAATGCTGAATCCCGTCTTGGTTCATTGATTTTCCTTTACTTCAATGTCTAATGTATTATGTCTTGTCTTTATACTGAGTGAACGCAAAACATCTTTGAACTACGTCTAAATTTCAGACTGGAAAGTGTTGAGAGTTCCCGACCACAGCCAGGAAAGTTACTACAAGGATCGAGTTAACGTATTTGGGGTGACGTAATTTCTCGTGTTGTCTTTGCTCCTCGTGACAATGCAGTCCAAATAAAAACAAAACAATATTATGGAGGAAGGCCCCTAGTGCGAACAGGTCACGTAAGCGATCAAACATTGAAATCGCGTATAACTTCCTTATTACTGAATGTAATCTTCGGGCATGCAGACATCCCATTTCGTTGCTCCATTTCATTACAAAAAAGGGCTTTTTCTTATGAGAAGGCCCCGATCCTTATTTAGTTTCTGGCTATCATGTATGACTGAAAATTTTCAGTAGTGAGAACAACTTTCTTAGCAAGTAAAAGTAAGAGTACTGGGAGGCGTACTTACTACCTAAAAGACAGAGAAATGCATCCAGAGACCACGAAGTACAACCCAGAACCGAACAGGTCAAGAAACACAAAACTCATCAAAGCATCTAATAAGGCTGGTCGTGCACTGACTCTGTTTTGCGCCGTTTTTTGTTGTTTTTTTAACTTGAACCAAAGATACCAGAAAGGATAAGATGAGACACTGTCTTCTTCGCACCACTTAAAAAATACGTGCACACAATTTGAGCGCTGATCGGGGGCAGGGCCCATGGCGCATAGTACGAAAAAAATACTTGATATAAAATGTAAATTTATGATGCAAAATTGTGACAGTGCTGCTGCGACTGAAAAAAAAAATTGCCAGTTTCCCCACAGCCATTCCACAACAAGTGACATCAATTAAGGCCTTTAGAGATAGCTGAACAGTGAACAAAATTCAATATTTTCCCTATTTGGCTTTGTAAAATACTGCACTTTTCATGACATCCGCGCGTTTGCCACGAGGTGGCGGTGCGAAATCTGTGCACGCTAAGAGCACTAGCTGTCTTATCTTATCAATTTTAGTAGCTTTGCTTGAACTTCCTTTGAATCAACTCGCGAGACATGTTTCAGTGTCACTTAAGCCGGAGATCCCCCCGTTTAACTCCATAGGCCACGACTCACACTAAAACTGAGTCAACACAGACTTGTCTCAATGCGCTCCTGACCTTAAACATGATTTTCGTGTACGTCTTTCCCCTTCGAAACACGCAGTTCAAATAAACAAAGCAGTAGTCATTGTCTAAAAGACACCGTTAATGCACCCACTACGCCAGTGGTTCAAATCTACGCTCCTTCACGCACGCTGAACGTCAAGAAGTGCGAAAGTCGTCTGAGCTACCAATAACGCTGGACATGCACTGTCAAGACTGCTTTGCTTCAGTTTTAACTCAGACTTGAACTTGCTTTGAATCAACTAACTTGACAGACTAATTTCTGGCTCATTAGTCCGTTAGGTCCCCATTTATCTCCACGGTCCGAAAGAAAAGAAGCAAAACAGACTTGACGCACTGCACTTTGGGAATAAACATTTTCACAATTTTTCAGAAATCAGTTTACAAACGGCCACAACAAAATACAAATCAATTTTCTTTTTACTTACACAAACAAAACTGTGTAGAGTGCGAAGCTTGTCGATAAAATCACAGTGATGGCTCTTTCAAGGTTGTTAAGACTGAACAGATTATTTAATAATTAAGTTTTAAAGCCTGAACAGTTGAACATTCCACAAGTTTGTATACTTTGATAGATCGGTAACTGAACTTCACCACAAAACACTGCAGGCCTGTGATATCGCTCTTCCGAGATTTCTCCCAAGTGTAAAGACTAACTAGATTATTTAGTTAAGTGTGATGTAAAAACCTACCGTATACAATTTAACATTCCACGATTTTGTGTAATTTGACAGATTGGCAACTGGCCTTTCCTACAGAACACTGCAGGCCTGTGTGATTCGTTTTGAGAAAGAAAAGTGTTCTAATATTATTCTGTATACGATATAAACGTTGTCCCCATGCACACAATACAGTACAGTAACAGGTGCTAATCCAAGCACCCCAGCAGCGATATCAAAACTCTGCTGTCACTTCACCTAAACAATGAGATCGCCGGCGTGCTGAGCTGGCTAACATCCGCCTGGTGTTAACGCAACAACACTAAATATCCCCCGTTTACCCGAATGGGCAGAACTATACGCGTACACGATAGATTTTGATTCGCTGAATGAAACTGAACGATTTTGCCCGGACGCGCGGCTGGTGCAGCGTGGGTGGTATGGTGCGAAGGCCACGTATGGTGACAGTGATAGTGTTCCTCTCCCTCGCCAATCTGTCGTTGTTTTGTTCTCAACTCGCCGATTAATGATTCTATTTCATTTTACTTCATCTGAATTTACTTTATCATCTAATTGCCTATTTCTACTACATGGTGTGAAAGGTTAGGGTTAGGGTTAGTAATGATAATAACGGGAGGAGTTCCATAGGAGTTACATAATAGGGATAATACAAAGACGTGACTTCAGGATAATACCGGCCCGCGACTTCAGTTCATCCGGCCCGCCATGGTACTTGATTTTGTTTGATAAAACCAGCGATATCTAGAGCTACGGGATGGACAAACTTTGAAGAGATTGCTCATGCGGCCCGAGCTTGTAAGTCTATCAGTTATCTGGCCCTCTGTGAAAAAAGTTTGTTGACTCCTGCTCTATATGGAAGTTTTTATACCAAGTGCATGGCTCGACGATTAACACTCAGAACATGAAATATGTGCCGGACTAAAGTTATGTAATTCATAATTGTGGTACTCCTTCCATAATAATGGTAATGATGACAATAAAATACAATAATTATGAAGATTATACTCCTACTATACTGGAGCTATAGGGTAAACATGTGAACATCAAAAACTTCGTGATTAATAACAATAATGAACAAAATGTATGAAACTTTATGTATTGCTTCAATTTTTTACCATAAATTTTACCTGGACCCTTCCATTTTGGACAAAATTTAGTTCTTGATGTTATCAATTTACCTTTTTTTTTTTCTTTGAGCCCAAAAACAGAAGCGCATTTTCGACAAGCAGAATGGGAAATTTGATTCATCGCCAATCTTTATTAAATTCCTGAAAATCAACTTTAAATACTATATATCTGTGTTTCCTCGGAATCAACGGGCCAACCAGTAATGATAACAACAATGATAATGAGAATAAAGATAATAATAATAATAATATATAATAATATAATAAGGATTGTCGTGTTTTCATTACAGTATAATATAATGGTCATATCGCGCCCTTTCACTTTTATGTTATATCAGTATCATTTTATTTTGTTCATTTTCAAACAGTCAAAATATCATAAATATAATTATACAATTCCTATTTAAACAACAAGCCTGGTCAATCGGTAAAGAACTCACACGAGTCCTCAGCACTACAGAAAATAATTCACATAGCAGTGAAACGCACGAGTTTAACTCTTCATTATCCAACATATTTACGCGCTATGTAAAACTATTATCGGCAACGCATACACAATACAAATAACACTCCACTATTAAACTAGCGAATTGAACTAATTACTCACAGACATAATACATGTACAGCAATTTCCATCTAAGCTGATATTGTTCGCGAGAAATAACAGAGAATAATAATATTATTTACACCTACCGCTGCGCTCTGTAGTTTCTGAAACGCGAGCAAGACGTACAACTTTGAAAGCAGGAAATGAGGTGAGATGGTAGCTGAGGGCCAAAATAAATGATGGAGTTCTGAGAACACAATAACACTGCCAGTGGCGGACCTACATTTTTTTGTGACTCTGAAGCTGGAACTGTTATAGGACCCTTTGCAACTACATGTACCAACAATATGCCAACACCCAACAAGATCCAAAGCGCCTTACTGAACTTGCAAGGATCCTGGGGCTTAAATGGCGCAGAAACGGGCCCCTCAGGCTTAGAGGCCCTGAACTTAACCCTTTCAGTGTCACAGACCTCCATAGCGATCGCTGGCATTTTCCTAAATACGTGCGCCGAGACCACTCTTGCGCTTGATTAGGGGTAGGTTGAATCCATGAGAAAGTATTATGCGAATACGAACGGAGGCGTTATAATTTCTTCTCCATGAATTTCAGGAGTGGTTTTCAGGTAATGTAATATGCCACTATGACCCTAGGGACGTGACATTGAAAGGGATAAGCTTCATTACTTCATAGTAGTAGATCCGCCACTGCAACCACACTACCAGGAAGAACATCAGGCAAGACAAGAGGGGCACTTGAGATTGAAGAAAACAATAACATTCCGTCACGTTGTTTCGTCACGGAAGTGCAGTAGTGGGCAGAAGAGGATCATTCTGTACCTGCGACCGGGATACTTTCTTGGTAGGAAGCAAGGATATGCAAATTTCTATTCTGCGCCGGAGTGCATTTTTGTAAACCAAAAGCGAAAACAATGGCCACTGAATCCTCTTCAAACAAGATGTTACAATATGTTGTTTTTCTAGAGTCTAGACCATCCTTAATTATGTTTGTAAGCAGCAAAACCTCGCCTCCGGTTTTGCCCGGGATAAACCTGCCCTCTCTCTCTCTCTCTCTCTCTCTCTCTCTCTCTCTTTCACACAGACACACACACACACATTCTCTCTCTTTCTCTCTTCTCTAGATTTCAGTCTCTCTCTGTCTCTTTCTCTCTTTCTTTCTCTCTCTCCCATTATCTCTTCTTCTTCTTTCTCTCTCTCGCTCTCTCTCTTTCTTTCTTTCGCTCACACATTCTCTCTCTCTCTCTTTCTCTCTTCTCTAAATTTCAGTCTCTCTCTCTTTCTCTCTTTCTTTCTCTCTCCCCCATTTTCTTCTTCTTTCTCTCTCTCTCTCTCTCTCTCTCTCTCTCTCTTACTCACACACACTCTCTCTCTCTCTCTTGCTCTCTTCTCTAAGTTTCTGACTCTCTCTGTCTCTTCTCTCTTTCTTACCCTCTCTCTCCCATTCTCTCTTTTTCTTCTTTCTCTCTTTCTCTCTCTCTTTCCCCCTCTCACTCCCCTTGTTTTCTTTCTCTTCCCCCCTCTCTCTCTCCGCAATCTCTCTGTCGAAAATAGCCCACGTTTGCACAAAATGGATTGGCGACGAGACGCACTTTCATAAATGAATACCTTTTACCTTAAACCATCGCTGTCTGTGATCAAAGTTTATCCAAGCCAGGACTGGTTAAACAGACTTTCGATGGGCGAAACTTGATGCGTTTTGATTTGTTGACTCGGGAGATTAGATCTACCCTGACTGGATGCCTTTCCATTCTGACACATTATTATTATTATTATTTGCGACCTTAGTTCTTATTTCTTGCAACTCCGCTTCGTGCGTAACTGAGAAATTCAACGTGGAAATTTTGAGGCTTTAGTATTATGATAAGCAGCTAGGACAAATCGGAACTGTCAAACAGCTTGAATAGCGCCACAGTGCATTTCTAAACAGGTATCAAAGTGTGCATTTGTTATGTTTCTTCAATATACTAAAGGATCGCCATGTTTTCCAGCAAATAGAGATGGGACAAACAAGGACTTAGATCACTTGTTAATATTATTCCCCCCCCCCCCCCACAAACAACATGGATGAAAACAAAAGACGGCAAATGGGTGAAGAAATCTAGATTCAGAACAAAAAAAAGCTAAGCCATCAAACTTGGGTGCATCGTTTTGAGAGCATGAAAATCGCTACTAGCGCTAATCTTGGTTAAACTGACAATGTTTAAAGTCTTTCTCAAGGGAACAAGGGAAATTGTTAGGGGGAAGCGGGGGGGGGGGTGTAGTGTCACGAGTGGAGTGAGTGCAATTAAGGGGATTGCTACAGAGCGGGTGTAGAGTAAGAAGGACTCACAGTAGACAGCAAGTTAAGCGTGCTGTTGTGAGTAGGGGGGGGGGGGGTCTGAATGGGGCGAAAGCGCTGTATAACTATCACTGCAAGTTAGAAGGTCCGACGGAGCGGACCTGTGAATAAGAGCCCAGCGGGCGGACATAAGTGAAAGCAGTCGGGAGACGGATGAGTGTTGTTCCAGTAAGGACTGGTATGTAGAACGTTGATTGATTATTATGATTGATGTATTATATTATATTCGTCTATTACCATGATGTGAATAAGTATATGTGAGGAATGTGGAGGTCCTTGATATTGGATAGAGCAATGTGCGCCACGAGCGATAGATGAAAGTGAGTTCATGGATTTGTAGCGCGAGTGAGTAGTGTGTACTCCGATGGAGGTGTGTTACCGTAAGATGTGTGGTGAGTGAAAGGTGAACTAGTGTGTGTACGCTCATGGGTTGTAAGGAGAGGTGGAGCGAATAGAAATGGTAGGGTATTATACCAATGTAATGTTATTCTTGTAGGTGTCGGGGACGGGCCGCAGAGCCACCTCGATGAGCACAGGGGATAGGCCAGCATAGGGCCGGAGGCCACACATAGGCCAGAAGTGAGGCTGTCAGTACCGGACATTAGAGGCACAGAAAGTCGTGGCAGTCAGGCCACGGACAGGGACGTAGATATGAGAGTGAATGAGATACTATATTGTTGCCATGTTGATAGGCTAGTGAACTGATACTATGTTGTTGCCATGTTGATGGCTATGGAAATAATAATGTGTTATTGCCCTGCTGAGGTGCTAGGGGAGTGCTAAGGTGTATGACAATAGGAAGGTGATATTGAGAGACTGCGGTGCCAGTGAATCATTAATGTACTATTAAGACCCTGAGGGAAGAGGCTGAGGCCGAAGTGCCTTTAGGAGTAACTACCGGATTGTGGATCCGAGGGAGAGTGTGTGTGAGAATAAGGCCGTTGTACGGCAGTTCATTTCAATAATATAATGTATGTAATTGCGCTATTATATGTATAATTATGTTTAATAAATGTGTGAGTCTGATGGGTTGTTTTGTTAAGTGTTAACTTGTTTGTTCGTGATTGTCGTCCTGTCATAAACTATTACATCTCCCAGTCTGGGATTTGTGACATGTAGAAAGATATTTTTTTTTATTTTTGCCCTCTGTTTTTGTTTTTGTTTCAATTTCATGTTCGGTAGGCCAAAAGCCGCCGCAGTGACGCTTTATCAGTTGCACTGCAGAGACACTGAGGTATTTTGATCCTGACTGTATCATTCACATAGCTGATTTGCCATAATTATTATAAAGGAAGTTGGGTCTCCAATGTCTTCACGAAAGGCTTTTTAACCGCTGGGCCTAAAATTCTACAAAATATCATATTAAGTATAGAAAGACGTAAAAGTGTACATTGACATGTTTTGGAAAGTCTTGAAGTTCGCATTATTTTTAATACTTTCATTGATTTTCTGCTACAGCTGAGTTGAAGAGAAGAAAGTGTTCCGATATTTTGAGCCGGGGAAAAAAATGTGCATTTTTTTTCAAGTAGAAGTAAAAAGTATGACAGGAAATTTCGTCCTGCTCCTCAATTTACACATGGGTGATCGAAACTCATCTATAAAAATCACATCGATGGGTTGCCGGAGCTCGTCAGCGGGCCAACTAGTATTAATAATAATGATAATCAATAGCGTTTGAAAAGAGCTTCATCTCGTCAAATGTAACTTCTAAGAGCTAAACAGTCATTCTTCAAGTTACATTTAATTCACTACTACAAAAAAAGTTCAGAAATAATTATTTTTTAAAAATTTATTTTGATTTTTATACTCCTTGTTCTTAAATGTCATCATCATCTTCATTTCATTCTACATTTGCGTCGTTTGTCGCTTTACAGTGACAGACATCGTTGAGAAACAATGATCTTTAACGCTTCTGCTCTGACTTGTGTTATAAAATACCACGATATTGGTTTCTCAAGGGTAATCCTCAACGCTCTCAGCCATCAGGCAAGGAAACTGCGACAGTGTAATACTCGAATCTCCAAGGGTGGGCCAAGATTTTTAAGGGTGTATTATTAAACACTTGCACTAGTACGGTATCGGAAATGTCACAGTACGCACCATGAAATCGCACATTTGAGAACCAATAACGATACTGAGAGAAGTGTTGCCGTAATGGATTATCTTAATCCAAATGTGCGAACATTTTGATTATTTTCGAGAGGTTTAGATTAAGATTTTGGATTCTTTTCCGGGTGGGGCCCCCCGGGGGGGATGGGAAGAGGGGTATGTTTCAATAAAGTCATAAGACCTTATTTTGCCTTCAGAAGTGAAATTTAAGCGGAATTTTTGTCTCGGTAAATGAAAGTGTGCCAGGTAGAGGTCTCTTTTATACGGTAAAAAGAACTCTTAGGTGGTTTGGGTTACCTTTTATATGGTTTAGCTTAATTTCACCGAAAACCTGGCTTACTGTTAATTTTTTTCCCTTTGGCAAATCTGATTGAGAGATGGTGAAAGGAAGATCAGATTATTCACCTCTCCAAACAATGTACGTGAAATAACTTTTGTGAACTAAAAGCGGTTAATTGCACTTCGAACATAACAAGAAATCGGGCAAAATTGCCACAAGCAAAAAACTCATTCTGATTGCTAATTAGATGTCGAATGTGGCATAGCTGGGGTAGCAAATTGGTTTCGAACACTGCACTGTGTCAAGCTAGATAAATGTGTACGGTATGTGTGATTTATAAGTGTTTAAAACCTTTACAAATTAATGTTTCTACAGTGTTTTCAATGGACCTGCCAAGGACAAATCGATTGTTTTGTTAAGAATAGCCGATCTCCCGGACCGATTCCATTGTGGACATTTTCGTAAATGATTTTTACCCGGGGCATTTTATATCAGGTCAAAATCTAATATTCTCCGGTTGTCTTTCTACGCACATGAAAATTTAACCAAACACCGCCGGCACGCCAACGCTGTTCAACTTAGAAATTCATAAATCTTTTTTCTTCACACTCACAAAGGCAGGACCGTCTTAACATCATTATGGGCCTTCGGGAAAGCAAGTTCAAGGTCAAGGTTATTGCAGGCCTGATGGCCAATTTAGAATAATATACAGATGAAGCAAGCAGGCAAGCTATGAATAGACATTTGAAAAAAAACAACAACGGAACGCGCTCGTGCATTCACTCTCTGCGCCCCTTGCTGCCTTGGAAAATGTATACATTTACTTACAATAAATTGCAGTGAAATGTACCTTAATAATATAGCAATAGGCTGCTGCGCACCCCTTTCGCAACTACTCAGAAATCTGCATGCATGGGGGCCCCTTAATCCTTTGTTTCAGGACTTTATGATTGTCAGGAAGTTCCGCTGCTCTTGACATTTACACCTCACTTTTCTCGTTTTTTCTCTTCCTTCTTCCTTTTTCTGTGTGTGTTTTTGTGGTAGGGATTACTTTTTTTTATTTTTAGAATTTTGCCCGGGTAGCGGCCTTGTTCGGCCTGTTCTTCTCGATTTGCGACTGCCAATGTATCTTTAACGTGCTCATCGTGCACACGATCTCTCCAAGTTTTTCGTCTGTTTCCGAGAAGAGTGTGGGCTAGATCCTACCTACCATTAGGATCAGGGACAAGAAGTTTTCCCCCCAAAAAATTTGAAAAATACATGCAGCGACACGGGATCGAATCCGGTACCTTCAGCATGAAAAGCGAGCACCTACCCTCTAGACCATGGGTCACCAAACTTATTTCACAGAGGGCCGGATAACTGACAGACTTACAAGCGCGGGCCGCATAAGCAATCTGTCCATCCCGTAGCTCTGGATA
This sequence comes from Onchidella celtica, assembly GCA_963931925.1. Taxonomy (NCBI): domain Eukaryota; kingdom Metazoa; phylum Mollusca; class Gastropoda; order Systellommatophora; family Onchidiidae; genus Onchidella; species Onchidella celtica. Next base: position 15,298,186 of record OZ007577.1, read on the forward strand.
CCCCTGGTCTTGTATCAAACAAAATCAAGTAAAATGGCGGGCCGGATGAACTGACATCGCGGGCTGGATCCGGCCCGCGGGCCGTAGTTTAGTGACCCCTGCTCTTGACCAACGTGCCCGCTCGCCAATCCCTTAGGGCCTCTGGGCAACTGCCCAGTATGTCCCTGCTTTAAGACGGCTCAGCATAAAGGCAGAATTAAATATCACGCACAATAATTACTCGAACAGGAGTCTAAAATTACTGCGATTCGTGTTGAAATAAGAGCCTTCCAATCTCATATTTATTAAGTTTTTTGCAAGTTCTTCAAGGTGAGGATTTCAGCGAGTCTTCTATTTTCATCTCATCCGATGAAAAATTTAACAGAAACTGCGTAAATGAATTAGTATTCTTCCATGGAATACACAGATCATGTCATTTTAATGTCCATACGGGAGAAAGAGAAAGAAAGGAGGGAAGAAACAGGGGCAAAGAAAGGGGAGAGATGGAGGGGGGTGAGTGGGACCGCGAGAGTGGGGAGGGTGAGAAAGAGAGGAGGGGAGGGAGAAAGAAAGAGAGACAGACAGACAAACAGAGAGAGAGAGAGAGAGAGAGAGAGCTTTCTGTAATAAAATATGCCTACCACCCTGCCCTAACAAAGGCATTTCAGTGGGAGTGGAAAGAAAACCAGAGAATATTCAGAGAGAGAGAGAGAGAGAGAGAGAGAGAGAGCGAGAGGGAGAGAAAGAGAGAGAGAGAGAGAGAGAGCGAGCGAGCAAAATCATTCAATATCAGGAAGACATTAGAGAAATGGCATCCGATCTGCCTACAGGACTTGCCAGGTTTCTCGCTGATACGGTAAATGTGATTACCTGCACAAGATAACGAAAGTGGTCGCATTTTTTTTTCTACAACCCAGACGAATGAATGGAGACACGCACGCTTACGATAGCCGGGCTCATTTCAGAGTCAATGAGACCATGAAAGTATGAGACGACGGCAACAAGACATGAAGTCGTATGTAATATTATATGTGAGCGCCAAGCTTAACCATTTCAATCTGTCTTGCTCTTTATATCACTACAACCATTCTCAAGGGCCTCAGATTTGGAATTCTCTGTCTGCGTCTTTGAAAGAGGCTGAGAATGTTATCACTTTTAAACATCAGTTGAAGATTTATCTTTTTTACACTTTGGATGTCCATTGTTTGTTGGGTTTTTTTTCCTGAGTATGCCTATGTATTGTGTGTGATATATATATATGATTATAAATGTTGTAAAGCGCTTAGAGCCTGGTTGTTATCGAGGTGAAGCGCTATATAAAACGCTGTGTATTATTATTATTACACAACTCTTGTTGTTAGGGGACCTTGATTTTGAACATAGCAAGCTATAGCTAAACAGTAATACAATTTAGTATTTTTTCTATACGGTTTTGCAATTACACTACGGTCCCCTAGTATCAACCTCCAAATAATACTGTTCCGGCCCACCGCATGAAAATAGATTAGCTCTGTCCATTGGCCGTATACATGAACTTGGTGTACATCCGCCCGTTCTCCCGTTTTGCACCCAGGAATAGGCTTAGTGGCGCGTACGGCCACCTCGGTGTAAACTCAAATTTAGTCGGTATGCATGAACATGAACACAAGTTACACCTATCAACGCATCAACTGCAGCTCACCGCTGTCACAAAAATTGACACTACGCATGCAAAGAAATTGTATCGACCAATCCCTGCCACGAGAAAGCAAAGCCGACCAGAACAAAACGAAAAGATCGAGGGTGAGTGGAAATCTTTTTTTTTTTCTTGGCTTTGAAGTCGTGGGTTGGAATAAAATATGGGTTACTTCCTTTCTTGCTTTCTTGTGGACATTTTTTTTCCCAAGCTGGTTACGCATTGCATAGCTGATTTAGACGTCGGTGGGTGTAGGCCTACGCAAAGTTCATGCAAGCCGGGTAACGTTTTGCACTGACGCGTAGGGCCTACACCACCGTGTAACCAGTTACGTACAGTTCATCCATACAGCCACAGGTAACGAAATTAAAGTATTAACCGAGACACAGGATACCGAGACGGTTCAATTCGCCAAGTTCCGTCCATCGACCTGTGCGCGTATCATCCATGTCAACAATGCAACAATTCGCACCACACCCCTTCATAATTGAACGTAAAAGACATAGTACCACAGAGTTCTGTGAGGAGTACTCACCGTGTTTATACGCAAGCAAGTTGTGGGCATATGATGAAATAAGGAATGGTCCTTCTCCGTATTCTGTGTCTCGGGTGTTGCGCTGTATATCACAATACACAATATGCACAATGCTATAGATATGATGTACCATACAATATTGAAGACAAAGGGTGAGAATGTAACACCTAAAGCTTCGTAACTACGTGATAAAGAAATAATTATGATATTTTATGTCACTGCTTCAATATTTTACAACAAATTAAGTGGACTCATCCAGTTTGGACAAAAGTCGGTCTTCAATATCATTAAATTAATTACAATTTTGTAAACATCAAAGAAAAAGACACCATTTTCGTCGAGTACAATCAAAAACTGTAGTCGAAAATTTCGTTCTTCGCCTCTTTTTACACATTGCAGGCAGAAAAATAAACAGAAAATGAAATATCACAATCTCTGTATTCTCCAACTAAAAGGGTTAACTAACCAGGATTTGGTAACTCTGTAAAATATGAAATCTAACACTTGTCCTTGCAAGAAACTTCGAACGTCCACAGACACTTAGTGTTGTATCAACAGGTAGCTCAGTCGAACTACAACGGTAGTGACATCTAACAGCTAACTGTCTCTCTATATTGTGTCTCCGCAGGTCAGCGACGCCCAGCACTGAGGTGGCTTTGTCACTGCATGGCTTCAAATCCATTCTTTGCCGGGTAATAGGATCTTGGTGGGGTATAATTATGTATGCTGGGATAGGGGGTGCGGTGTGTGGGGGTGTGGCTTGGGTCAATGGGGTATTGGGGTAGGGTGGGATGAGATTGGGGTGGGGGTGGAGTGGAAACTTAACAAATAAATAGAAAGTTGTCGCGGTGTATGTAAAGATATAGAATGCCTATCCTATTTGGTGACTGATACCAATTGTTGGGGGGGAGGAGGGGAGATAGGTCAAGGCGAGGGAGGTGGAGTCTTACACTGGTGATGGACTAAGTCAAGCCTGTTCTGTCTCAGCTCAGGATAGAGCGGTGACCTGGCCGAGTAAAGTCGAGGAAAGTGACTTGAAATATAACATATTCATATTTATTTTACAAATCGTAGTTTTAACCAAAGATTGTTTAAGCATAGACGAAACCTTATCCAAAATAATACGAGATTACAGACAATATTCACTCCAAAATCGAAAAAGGCGTTTTGTCAAAGTACGTCAGCATTGGGTGTATGGACGCTGTATCGTCGCTGGTACTAAATTGGGGAGGAGGAAAATAAATGGGCCGGGGTGGGCAGGAGGGAAGGTAAAGTCTTGGTCCAGGTTTGCAAATATATATGGGCTGTCTCAAAGACTTACCAAAAAAAATGTGTACGCCATGGAACTGCTTACTATTGTTCGCAGCTCGATTGAACTGCGCTGTCACCAGTGTCTGGCCCAGAACAGCCATCAAAATGAAGACGTGCCATTACTCAATTAATTACCTATCCGCCCTCATTAACTTGAATAATAAATCTTGAATGTGTCTTAACTGGCCTAGCATTAATAAATAAATAATCAAATTGGCATAGATTTCTCCAAACACCTTGTACATAACTGGCATGGAATGGGTAGCGTGGGGCTCTTGAGAGTGAGGGTAATTATTAATGGCAGTTGCTAAGGGACGGTAGACTAATTACAAAGCAGAACTCAAAAAATACTGAGTTATGTTCACTGCCCATCTATAGCTTATATTGTAAACTACTACCCGAGACACAGAATAACGAGACGAGCCATTCCTTCTCCCACCCACTGTAATAATGTCCACAAATTGCACGATTCTAAATACGATGAGAACTACTTTTTTTCGTTCAGTTATGAAAGGGCGTGGTGAGGAATGCTGCATTGTTGGCATAGATGGTACGTGCGCAAGTTGACGGACGGAATGTGACGAATTGATTCGTCTCGATATCCTGGGTCTCGGATACCACGGCCCCTTTAATTATAATGATTTCTTTAACGAGGTCGGCATTCACCAAGTCGTCAAGAAACCGACGTTATAATCTTGAGAGTCCAAACACCAGCAAAGTTGTTTGGGGTTTGTTTGCTGTTGTTTTTTTTTTTGGTCTTACTGTTTCCATGACAACGGTCAACTTAACTGAATAATATAATTGCCATGAACCTAAGTATTTACTGAAATCGTTCAAGTGTTGAACAAATTCCTGCGGTAACCATTTGATAGCTAACAGAACCCTGGGAGTAACTCCAAGGGTTCTGTTAGCTTTCAAATGTTGTCTCATGTCTGTCTCTTCAGCTGTCCTGTAGTTATTGTCCTAAGACAAAAAGCCGTATGTCTGTACAAATGATTTAGTTGGAATAATCCCTAAATTATTGTTCCAGCTGTCCAACATTTAATCCAGTGGCTGATCTACTATGAAACTAATGAAGCTTAAGCTTTAGTGTGGTTATTCCCGGAAGGAAACTGGACAAACTTTTTTTCTTAATGCGTGCATTTTGGATGTTGCCCTATTGTTGCTGGTTGGGAAGGAGCTCCATAACAGTTCAAGTTTCGGGGCCCCCAAAAATGTAGGTCCGCCACTGAATGAATCATACAACAATTTGAAATGACTCGAAAATTAGACAAAACACATTTCAAAATTATATTTTTAAAAAAAGATGATTTATGACAAAAATAAGTTAATTTAAGTTCTGAAACTGACGTGAACCAGTTCTCAAAGTTTCCTGCATTTAATTACTTACCGAAACCGTTCAAATGTTTAACAGAATCTTAAGTCCATTACGGTTCCAACGATATGCGGTTCCAAAAAAAAATATTGCTGTTATTAAATTACCACAGAAGATCTGGCCTCTCAAAGACAGGAAGTGACATGTCCACAGTTTTGAGAAAAACGCTTTTAAAGTTTCAGCTTTAAGTCAAAATTATTGATGGTGACCGGATTCAAAGTCAATTTTGAGGCATTTACCCTTCTCAAACAGGATTATTATTTGGAAAACGAATGGTAAAGAGGTTAAACTTTTCAAAAATACTCAAAACACAAATCAGCAGGATTTACGAGGCACGTACAAATACAAAGAACAAAGTGACATTGAATCTGCGATGAAAATGTATTTCAGGCACATAAAAGCGTCAATTGATTCTCTTCTATGCCGGAGGCCGAGAGGATTAAGAGAAACAAGGAAAAGAAAAAGGATGATTTATAACAACAATGTTAACATTTCAAGCAGTTCTCAAAGTTAAAAACGTGTTTTATTGTCCGCCTTGCTCAATTTATTCTAGGGCCTGTCAAATCAAAGGGTCCATTATCCAATCCCAGATAAAATCAGAACTCTAAACTGACATCTCAATTATCGATTTAAAATAAACTGTAATGGCTCAGTAGGAATTACGTTCTACTTGGTATATCCGCGGATAGGCGGGGAAAGCAAACGAGTACACCGATACAAATTACGTTTGTTTAATACATGTGGAGAGTTGACCGGGTATTTCATTTCTTCGTAACAACCGTATTTTCGAAAAAAAAATGCGTATTTTTTGTTTTCTGGACCTTAGTTTTTATTTGTTCTTATATCTCCATTATCTGAAAACTGACTGCCATTTTGGTATGTAGCCAGAGAGGAAAAACAAAACAAAACAAAAAACATGGCAGATAGACAGAATAAGACACGTCGCGCGACTTCAGTATTTTGTTTTTTCAAATCCTACTTTTTGCACAATTGAGAAATTCGACGTCTTGCGGCTTTTGTATGATGAGATGGGGGTTAAAATAAAACGGAACTGAAACAGCTTGATAAGTGCCACAACGCATTTCAAACAAGTGTCGAAGTGTGAATTTGTTATATCTCTTCTACATACTAAAACATCTCCAGTTTTCCAGAAAATGGACACAGAACAACCAAGATCCAAGGTAGCGAACTGTTTTTTTATTCAAGTTTTCACCACATTCGAAGTCCTTCAATGGTTTGGCATGACACAAACGCTTCTGAAATGTTAACTACATGACTTTACTAACGCTGCCTGTCACGCAATGTTAAATTTTTACAACGTTTACTTTCACTATATGTCTTTCTCGCATCAACTGAATGGCTTCCATGTAAGAAAAATTTAATATCTATTTTCTCGGTAAGTTTCATTGAAAGAGATCGTCAAATTACGAGAGAAAAAAATTTCTACAATTTCTAGGACCTATCACGATCTTAGTTCTTGATTGGTTCCAATTGCACTTTTTACACTACTGAGAAATTCTACGTTAAACGTTTGCGGTTTTAGTATTATCCGAGACACTGGATACCGAGACGTCTCAATTCGCCAAATTCCGTCAGTCGACCTGCGCGCGTGTCATCCATGTCAACAATGCAACAACTCGTACCACACCACTCATAATTCAACGAAAAATGCTAGAGTCTCACAGAGCTAAGTGAGTAGTACCCACCGTGTTTAAATACGCGCGCAAGTTGTGGACATAATAGTGAAAGAAGGAATGGTCCGTCCTGGTATTCCATGTCTCGGGTATTATGATAAGAACTTAGAATAAATCGGAACTGTGAAACAGCTGGATGATAAATGCCACAAGGGCATGTTAAAAAAAGTGTCAAAGTTTTCATTTTTCACTGCCCTTCTACATCCTGAAGACTGTCAGAAAATGGACAATGGACAATGAACAAACAAGAACTCAAGTCGCGTTATGAGAGCTTTTGACAATGCTTTTAAAAATCTCACAAGAAAGCTTCCTTTTAAAGACTTCAATCTATTTTTGGTTCGTTTTACATTAAACATAATTATTTTTTGTCTTCAACAAGAATGAATTTTATCACGCTGTTTTCCTTCGTGAACACTTGAAGTTTTTACGTGAATTCTCACGATGATTTCCTCCCAGCTAATGTTGCCTGCCAGTGACCTTTCCTTATTTAAGAGCCTGCATGTTCTGTTTTTTAATGTAGTATTTTTGTCCCGCCTAAAAGCACGCAACAGGAAGATCTGTAATGGTATCAGCCTTGAGAGTCAGGATTGAACTCGAATGCGTAATTTCTCATGTTTTCAGTCAGGGAAACACATTTACAGATCTAATGAATTAAAAGGAAATTAAGAAATTCAATGCAGAGTTGAAAGAAAAATCGGTCTTGTGTCGGAAATGCCGACTGACTGACTAAGGATGTTTTTCTTCATTGAGCCTCGTATGTTTTGCTCGGCATGGAAGTGTATTTTGTAAACACAAAATAGAGAAAGAGAGAGGGGGAGAGACGGGAGAGAGAGGGTGAGAGAGAGAAGGTTGAGAGAGAGAAGGGAAGACAGAGAAAGGGGAAAGGAAAAGAGAGAGGGGCTAGAGAGAGAGAGGGGGAGGGGAGAGCGTCAGAGAGAGGGAGAGAGAGAAGGAGGAGAGAGAGAGAGCTGTTACCACTATTAAACAATGCCCCTCGTCGCGGATGTTGGCGGATTGCGTAGGACATTATAAACGCGCAAAGGGAGTTCAGAATGGCGTTTCTAAAGATAACCAACCAACAAAACAACAAGACACGCTGGATACCTCAGCTAATTTTGTAAAACTTGCAAATCTATAACGTAATTTAGGTGACGCCTAATCCAAATGATTTGACTCCGAATGACCCTAAAAAATATTGCATTTCCCAAGATGCAAAGTCAACCTGTAGCAAAGAGAAAAAGCCCTATGTTGCGGGGGAACACGGTGGTCTAGAGGTAAGGTGCTGAAGGTACCAGGTTCGAATCCTGGCCGGTACAGGCATGTAGGAATTTAGAGATTTTTCTCAAATTTTCCTGTCCCTAATTCTATGGTGGGTAGGATCGAGCATCTATTCTTCTCGGATAAGGACGAAAAATTCGGAAGGCCCGTGTGCACGTTGCGCACGCTAAAGATACCTTGGCGGTTGGAAATCGTGAAGACCAGGCCTAGCAGGCCGCTGCCCGGCCAAAATTCTAAAAAAACTAATCCCTGCCACGACAAGAAAAGTGAGGTGTAAATGCCATGAGCAGGGAATCTCCTAAGATAAAGAGCTCAACACCCAGTTGTATGTTGCAAAGCCTCGCGTAAGAAATAGTACAACAAAAGTATTCCTGCCACCCTACAGATTTCAGTGGTTTTTATTCTTTTTATAACACTTTTCCCTAATGTGCCAACATTGTTAGTTAAGGCCTGTTTACACTGGTCGGTTTTAGGAACAGAAAAAAAGGAATGGGAGACTGCGTGGGAAGAACTCTCCTGGCTTTCCGACTTTTGCTTTCCGATTTCCTCCTTCGAAACATGACCAAAACAAACGATGCGCACCGCTTCTCATTCAGAAAACGGACCATTGTAAACAAATAGCGTTTCGGGAAAAAAAATAGGGGGGGGGGGGGGGGAGGGAGAGAATCGGAAAACAAAAGTCGGAAAGCCAGGAGAGTTCTTCCTCCACAGTCCCCCATTCCTTTTTTCTATTCCTAAAACCGACCAGTGTAAATAGGCCATTAGTAAGGTCACACAAAGTAAGGCAGTCAGTATTCAGAGTGAGTGAATGGTGGCCACACTTGTGCGAAAAAAAAACGTCATTGGACGCCTATTACCCAATACTCAGACGTCACGGTGCACGGGCTAGAGGATGCAGACAGAAATAGGCGCCTCCTTCCCTCCGCCCACAAGCACTCGAACGTCCTCTCCAAACGAGGCATCTCCGATTTATTACTTTACTCACCATTTTCTTTTCTACATGAATGCACGCTTAGGTTGAAGCACTAGATCTCTGGTAAATTTAGTCCTTCCACGGCCATCTTCATTTGTGCCTTATCAATCAGTCCGTATGACTTTCTTACAGTTAGATGATCTGGCTGAATGTAGAGGGTCCTTGAATAAGGTGAGCACGCCAATTTTCCTGACAGTAATTAGAACTTGGCTACAAAAGTCATCTGATCGTTCCCGCTCCTTGACCACATAAAATTGTTTCATCCTCTATCTTGACTAGAGAAAGTGTGACTCTGTGACCTGCTTGTTCCATTTTCTTTGTTTTTTGTGTTACTGTGTTGTTTTTTTAATCTTCCGGTATCTCTCAATGCACTTTTCATCCAGATATTCGTTTATTTGTACATCAGTTCATTCATCGAGATATTCATTCAAACATTCGTTAATCTGCTGTTTACATATCTGTCTAATCATTGTCCATCCATCCATCCATCCACCCTTCCATCCATCCATCTATCTTTCCACCCGGCCATTCATATAGCCATCCATCCATCTATTCACCCAGCCATCCATAAAGCCATCCACCCATTCATCCATCCACATATCCATTCATCCACCCACCTATCCATCCATCCATCCATCCATCCATCCATCCATCCATAGTCCATTACCTAATACAACACGCTGTGCACGCACACTTAAGTACCACACAAATGTAATACTAACTATTACAGAGAGGACACAAGCTGCACACATGGTGGGTAATTGCACTTTAAGGCCAAAATAACAGGTGAGCCGTGAGCACTTGGTAAATCTGTTACATCATTTAGGTTGTAGGTGTAGCTGTGCATTTCAAAACGGATTTTGTACTTTTATTACTCATGATAGTGCAGGTGATGTGGTGGTGATGATTTGGAGGTGATGCTGATGATGATAGTGGTGATGATGAAGATGATAATGATAATGCTGGCGGTAGAAATGATGATGATGATAATAACGGTGATTATGATGGCTCTGATGATGGTGATAGTGTTGGTGACCGTGAAGTTGAAGGTATTTAAAATTGGAGAATATGGGAGAGGATCGATAGAATAACGTGTTGCTTTATTACTTAAAACCTTGACAGTGCTATTAGAAGATTTCGTGATCATGAAAATCTGTTGTTGTTGTTTTTCTTCATTTCAATTATAATTATGTAGACATAATATAATGTTTATGCCACTGAAAACAACAACGGTAACACAATAACACTTTTACTATATTATTATGATTGCATTGCCACCCACTTGGCAAACCCTAATCAACATTTGCGCAATAAAAACCTACAAGTATGACTGGCATTAAAGAAAAATGAGAACATGCATTTGCGCATTTAATATTACTAGGCAGCCCGTTTTCATTAGAGATGAAAATCATTTTAAAACAGTAGTGGCGAGAATAATTCATTGTATCGCAATTTTCGCCCCCCCCCCCCACCCACCCACCCCCCCCCTTTTTTTTTGGCCCAACATGAATGAAATGTTCAGAAATTATAAAATTAATTTTCCCGAAAAAGGTCAGCTAATTTAACCAAGTTGTTTTTGTATCGATCTGTTGTGTTTATTCACGTTTCCGGCCATTTTTGTCAAAAAGTTGGGAAAATTTAAAATATAGTGGTCGTTCTTTGCCTTTCCTTTCAAAGGCCTACCGTAGGAGGAGACGGTATTTGACAACGAATGCCCTGCTGCCCATGACTTTTGACGCAAAGACTGTGGATTATTTTAGAGAGAGAGAGGGGGTGTGTGTGTTTGTTTGGGGGGGGGGCGGAGGGGGGAGGAGAGAAAGAAAGAGGTGAGGGAAGGAAGGGAGGTAGAGAGAGAGAGAGAGAGAACGACGGGCTGGAGCGCAGGTTGAACCCTGGGTAATGCTGGCTATCTCATCTGGTTATTCAGGGATAACTATTACGTATCTCGTTTTGACAGAAAATACAGGTTCTGATACCGATTTCAAATTAAGAAAATAATGAGCCAGGGCGGCTGATGTTATGGGACCGTGGTGTTTCACATGGTAAATTACACCTCAACAGTGAACATCCCTCAGTATTTTCTCTATTTGGCTTTGTAATTAGACTGGTCTCCTAACAACAGACAAGCTAAAGGCATGACCACTTTCCATAACCGATAGCTTCACAATTCACACTTTGAGAAACACAGCTCTGGACAATCTACTTAAGTCTGATATTGGCGACTTTAGTTTTTGTTTGTTCCACCTAATCTGTGTGCACAACTGAGAAATTCGACGTTTGACATTTACGGCTTTAGTTGTTATGATAAGGAGTTAGAATAAAATCAGAACTCTGAAACAGCTTAATAAGTGCTCACAACGCATTTAAAGTGTGCAATTGTTATACCTCTTCTTCACACTAAAAAATCTCTGCCGTTTTTCAGAAAATGCAGATCGACGGCGCCCCAAGCAAACCTCTTAAACCCCAGTTTTGGACCCCGAACTTTTTTTCCGCTAAATGGGTTCGTTACATAGTCCCCCATATCCAATAAAAATATGTGAGTGTGCATGAGAAAACCCGGCATAAGTCGGCAACATGACAGTTTGAGTTCTCTACATATCATAAAAGACAAGACATTTCTGATAAATTGAAGGCAATGATCCCCCTAAAACAAGATTTTGAGAAAATGGCATTTAATCCTATAAGTGGCAATAGCTAATTGACCAAGTAATATTGGAGTGATTGCTGTTAGGAGACCGTAGTCTAATAACTAAGCAGTTATAGAGATCATAGTGAGTAGTGTTCACTGCTCATCTACAGATTACCCTGTAACATGCCACGGTCCCCTAGCAACAGCCAAGTCGGAAGTTTTTGGATCTTGTTAGGAGACCGTAGTCTAATTACAAAGCCGTTATAGAGATCATAGTGAGTAGTGTTCACTGCTCGTCTACAGTTTACCCTGTAACATGCCACGGTCCCCTAAACAACAGCCAAGTTGGAGGTTTGTGTCGGACCCATATTTTCACTTCAAAGCCGTTTTTCTCAAAATCAACTCTGCCGACTTATACCGGGTTTTCTCAGGCACACTCACATATTAGACCTGAAAAAATGATTAGAAGTTAATTAAAACGCATCTTTGCAAACCTCTCAAATCTCCACCTCGTGTATTGGCTCTGAGCAAACCTCGGAAGTGCGAGACGACCGGCCAGGTGACACGGGCCACCGCGTTTCACCTGTAATGCGAGATCAATGCCTTGCGTAATCCATAGACAATGCCCACGACATGGCCACACACCCTGGTTCATCCCATGTGCGACTAATCCATGACACCACTATTAGAACAAACAAGAACCAAGGTCCGAGTTGTAAAATGCGCACTTGATTCTCTGCCAGTTCAGATTTCAAGGGATAAACAAATTAAAATCCTCCCCCGGCAATATGGAACACATTGGTTTTTCGCAAAACGAGATTAACACTATAAATCAGTAGCAACTCCAGACCAAAAAGTAAATAACAAAAAGGTTGACGCCGAAAAAGGTAAATAGCAGGTTAGATACTGAAGTACGGACTGGAACTAAATAGAAGAAGATAAATGCAATTGTATGCAATGAAATTTATTGCCATCTCTCTCTCTCTCTCTCTCTCTTTCTTTCTCTCTCGATAGATAGATAGATAGATAGATAGATAGATAGATAGATAGATAGATAGATAGATAGATAGATAGATAGATAGATAGATAGATAGATAGATAGATAGACAGATAGACAGACAGATGGATAGATAGATATATAGATAGATAGATAGATAGATAGATAGATAGATAGATAGATAGATAGATAGATAGATAGATAGATAGATAGATAGATAGATAGATAGATAGATAGATAGATAGATAGATAGATAGATAGATAGATAGATAGATAGATAGATAGATAGACAGACAGACGGATAGATAGATAGATAGACAGATAGATAGATAGATAGATAGATAGATAGATAGATAGATAGATAGATAGATAGATAGATAGATAGATAGATAGATAGATAGATAGATAGATAGATAGATAGACCGATGGACGGACGGGCAGACGGCTGGACCGACGGACGGACGGAGGGATGGATGGGGATGGATGGATGGATGAATGGATGGATCGATGCCTGCATGGATGGATGGATGGGTGGATGGATGGATAGATAAATGGATTGATGGATGAGTGGATGACAGGTTGGAATGATGAAATGAAGAATTACAGAAATACATACAAACACGCTGTCCTGCAAAACTCATTAATTTTATAAAAGCTTCCTCATTTTATTCCACATACGACATTTCAGGAAATGTGATGTCAGTGGCCAAACTAAAAAAAAAAAAGGTCACAAGTCCAGACTATAACAAATAGTTAACAGTGGTTTCCGCTGACAGCTCTCGTCTTTCACGACCAAGAAATATTACAAATAATAATGTAATTTCACGCCTCTGAGACAGAAAATAAGCCGATGTATCGCTTCCTTGTCGAAAGATACCACAATTCGTAAAAGACTGAACAGACAGATACCTTTGCACTACATCAGTGGTTCTCAGCTTTTCTTAGGCAATCGTCCAATTAGGCTCCAAATTTTCGTTCATCGCCCCTCTTTCCTCCCCCCCCCCCTCCCCCCTTCGAAATCCCTAGTCAAACCAGATACATTTCTCAAGAAGACAGGGTACACATAAATTATAATATTAAGTTTTTCAATGCCTGACAATAGGAACGTTGATGATTCATCATACAACAGAAAGCATTCTCTATGAAATGCACTAATAAAAAGGGTCTTTTCTCTTCATAAAACTCATCTACGTATGCTTCTGGACAAGTCAGTGACTGCCGCGTATTTGCTCCCCCCCCCCCTTCCACGTCTTTCATCGTTTTCTCTTCTCCACCCCCACCCCCCTTTCCACCCACCAGGCTGGTCGTTTTCTTGATTTTCGCCCCTCCCCCCCTCCCCACCCCCACCCTCTTTCTGGAATCAAAATCACCCCGATATCGCCCATGTTAAGACCCATTGCACTTTCATTACAAAAACGTCTTCCTGGACAACGCTACTGTCAAGAACAGGAGAATACTTCATTCTCACTATGCAGTATCGACACCTGGGGGTTCGTTTCCGCCCAACCATTAAGAAAATCTCAGCTTACATCTATTCATTTTTTTAATGGAGTTGCGCTCGAATAACACGTAATTATTCTCAGCCAGTAATGTTGGGAAAACGATGCGGTATCGGATAACTTTCGGCAAGAACTCGTCATAAAATTATCGTGTTTGAGACGCAGCGAGCGTTTGTCGGGGCCACAGGAGCGTTGGGGCCATCTATAAAATACGTACGTTCGATTTTGGAGAATTTTAACGCACCTTTCCTACGCCGCCTGTGTGATTTTTTTCCGTGCGAGCTTTAGCAAATTCAGGAACGGGGGCAGGAACACACCCCCAAACACAGGTCATCGGCTAAGGGATTTCTCGTCCTATCGAACACTGCCATGGGTACTGCAATCTCTGGACTGTGCCTGATATTTATATGACTCTGAACGTCACCGAAAATCCCTAGAATGTGTTGGAGCTGTCCTATGTTTGGGGGGTCTGCTGCTGTCAGGCTCCTGAATTTGCTAAAGGTCGTGCAGAAAAAAAAAATCACGCCCCCCCCCCCCCCCCCAGCCTGCCGCTCTTCTTCCCCATTGACCGTTTTTCAAAAGACTGTTCTTAAGAAACCGTCGAATTTGATACAGTAAGCTGCCATAGTTGAGCAATGAATACAGGGAAATACATACAAAAAGAAGTGTTCAACATTGCGTATTTAGTGTATGGAAAGCAGTGCTTGCTAAATACTTCCCAAACATCTTCCCATTCTTGGAGAACACACAGTTTGGTGCTACATACAGTCTAGTCTAGTCTAGTTCTGCAGAAATGATATTTTTTAATCTTTAGTCGAATTTTTGTTTCTTACGAAGAACAAAGAGGCCAAGTCAAAATCAGACCACAATCTAACAAATAAAAAAGCCCACTCCATAGAATTTTTAGTTTTAAAATAAGCGGATGAAAAATTTCAAACAAATTTAAATCTCGAAAATCGATGTTTAACCTTTTCAAAACAGGAGAAAAGCAAAAGAAACGCACAATGGCTATTTCAACGTTACTGCAAGAACTCGTTAAACATGAACGATATAAAAAGAAAAGATGTTTCATTTAAATTGCAGTTCATTTAAAGTTCAGACAAGTACGAACGTCGGTGGCCTTCTTTGTGCACGTCCCTGGTCTTAGAGAGTTAAGATAATTATGGAAATGTCTTACCCAACTAGTTCAAGGCAAACAATGAAAACGCTTGAGCGGCAATTATAGATCCCAGGGATGTTTCAACATCTCTATAGCCCCCTGGGCACCGCAATAGGCTGTACCTACATGCCCATCCCCTTACGCCAACTACTCAGAAGCTCATGATTGGGGGACGCCCTAGGCAACTGCCCAGCGAGCCCACGCGTTAAGACGGCTCTGCTATGTCCCCTTGTTGCCAGAGATTATCTTACACTTAGTGTAAGATATCTTTGCTTGTTGCTAACAAAAGCATGCATAATTGATAGAGTATCCCGTCAAGCAGGATTCTGAGATACAAGACCACGCGTCAGTTTCAGATGATTAACGCAACGCTGAGAACAAGATACCCTTTTCGTTTGTCAAGCACTGGCAGTAAATAAGTTAAGTGCAGTGGCGGATCTACCATGAAACTAATGAAGCTTGAGCTTCAGGGGCCCCATAACAGTTAAAAGATGTGGGTCCGCCACTGGTTAAGTGTCCGCTTCTTTGAATTTTTTAGAAATTGTCTTTGGATATTCTTTTAAATTCTTGTTTCTGTTTTTGCCGGAGAAAGGTCAAGTGTTGCTGGAGGCGTACGGTGTTGTTGATGTGTTGTTTTTTTTGTTTCTTTTTCTTCTTATCTTTTTATGTGTATTTCTTTTGTGATCTACTGTGGCATTTCTTTCTATTCTATTTCGTTTCTAACACGGGGAATTACAGCGCGGTGTTATGAAGGGACTATTTGTTAATTTACAAAGCCGAATAGAGAAAAATTTAATAGTGAGTTGTGTTCACCGTTCATCTATGGCTTACTATGTAAAAATACCACCAGATATTTTGCTATTTTGGACTTTACATAAGCCCAGCCTTGGGTTATACAAAACGAAGCACACGTCCTTCAAAATACCACTTCATACCCATAGAATGTCAAGGTTCTATCTCAAACTATTGGCTGAACTGATTTGCACCACTTGTACCAGCCTTTTCCATTGTGTTGACAAAGTCTCAAGCAGTTTCGATGTGTAATGTGTAGGTATTACCCTCGACACAGGACACCGAGTCGATTCAATTCACCAAATACCGTCCGTCGACTTGCGCACGTATCATCCATGTGAAGAAATACAACAATTTGCGCCGCCACACCCCTTCACAATTCAACGAAGAAGAGTTGTACCACAGAGCTCTGTGAGTAGTACTCAACATGTTTATACGCGCGAAAATTGTGGGCAAAAAGTGAAAGAAGGAATGGTCCGTTTCGCTATTATGTGTCTCGGGTTGTACTGAAACGAAACAAAAATCTTTGTTTTGAAAGCCGCGATCACATGAAACTTCAATCCTCGATTTCTCAAAAGTTGATAAGGGAGTTAGAACCTTGTTATTTTAAAGGGACGCCTTGGCATCATCTCCGCCCTCCATAGGTGAAATAAGGACTTCAAACTTGTCATAATCTAACAAGGTGAGTACCCATTGTTGAAGCATGCCCGTGGGCATACGAGGCAGGGACGAGGGGCAGGAGAGAAGGGCGGGGGGGGGGGGGCAACTGGCCTACGGAATTAGGGCAAAACAAAAACAATAAATCGGACAGAGAAAGCAAAAACAGCAAAAGGATTAGCAATTCAGCAAACATGGCAAATAATTAACGAAACGTGATTAAAATTAATGCAAAAACGATTTTTTTCTTTAAAAATTGGTCATTGTGATTTTATGTCTGTAAAATGTCGTTCAAATCAGGCCTTCTCATAAACAGACAAATAGATAGACAGACAGGTAGTCAGTCAGACATACGGATGGACGGACGAAATGGAAAGACAGAAAGACGGACGGACAGACAGACAGACAAACAGATAGATAGATAGATAGATAGATAGATAGATAGATAGATAGATAGATAGATAGATAGATAGATAGATAGATAGATAGATAGATAGATAGATAGATTAGATAGATTAGATAGATAGATAGATAGATAGATAGATAGATAGATAGATAGATAGATAGATAGATTAGATAGATAGATAGATAGATAGATAGATAGATAGATAGATAGATAGATAGATAGATAGATAGATAGATAGACAGACAGACAGACAGACAGACAGACAGACAGACAGACAGACAGACACACATACATGGAAAATAGATAGATAGATACTCTTCCACCCGCCCGCACAGAACACACAAAAACACCAGAAATGCATTAAGCGGGTGAAACAAACATTTCCCCATTATCCCATGTACCGGAAAACAGATGTCAGTGGTGGGGAATTGTCCTGACAATCTGCGTTCAGCCAGAAGACAAGTGTCAAACAGATGCATCACATCAGCAAATTACATGGAACTAACAACATCAACAGGCGAAGGACAAAACGAAAAATAAGAAAAAAAGGTCCAGGACAAATAGCTAAAAATACTCATACAGTATGAGAAATGAACTGTGTGATTCACTCAAGATTAAAAACAAGGTTTGCCTACATTTGACACAGAATGTGAGCATGAATGGGCGTGTGGGAACTCTTAGGTTAAACCTTTCAATACTGAATCTGCTGTAAACCCTTCACTGTTCTTCCTGTTGCAGTTTTGGTTCTCCATTACAAATACAGATAAACAGCCCGATTTAGATTCATATTTACCATGCAAAGTAGGCTATCTGAAATAAGTGGATCTTGATATAAAAAGGATCTGAGAAAATGTATCTCTCCGTCAGTAGCCAAAGGGTTAAAGGAGTGTAGGCTTGTCTGGAGGTGTGGAGGGAGTGGGGTGGGAGAGTCACTAGAAATTTTACACAGATAAAACTACAAGTACAAATTTCCTTTTTAAAATAGACCTATAATATTATATCTATCTTTCTATCTATCTATCTATCTATCTATCTATCTATCTATCCATCTGTCTGTCTATCTGTCTATCTATCTATCTATCTATCTACCTACCTACCTACCTACCTACCTACCTACCTACCTACCTACCTACCTACCTACCTACCTACCTACCTACCTACCTACCTACCTACCTAGCTATCTATCTATCTATCTATCTATCTATCTATCTATCTATCTATCTATCTATCTATCTATCTATCTATCTATCTATCTATCTATCTATCTTTCTAACTATCCCACCAGTACACTTTCTACCGCAACCACTGCCATTATCTCTATCACCTACTTCACTGCCAGAATTCAGACATAACCGAAATGCCTTATCCAACGACCAGCAGTACAAAACAACAATAAAGACCTAATCTTATCCAATCACAAACCACTTTCGACGTTAACAATCTTGCTCTGCTATTGTCCCATGTCACATAAACTCCAATGCCACAGCTCTTGAACTCAAAGACACCCGCCAGCAATGAGTGAAAAACACACCACTTAAAAACACGTTTGGTAAAGCCGGGCAAAAGCACCTTTTAAGGGTACATTAAAATGTGTGGCCTTTCCCTCTATTAGTTTGAACAGTTTAAATGTTAATCTTCTGGCTTTGAGTGACCGTACCACAAAAGCAGTTTTCACGTTAATTCATTCCCGCTTTGAACGTAATGACCAGCGTTGAACGAACTTAATGGCTGAATCTTACAGCCACATTTCGTACGGTACGTACCATTCATTCCGCCCTGAGTAGAAAGCTGGGTATTAAGAACACTTCGTGGGCTATTTGCCAAACTGGTGTATGCCACATTTTGCAGATTTTGAGGTTTTGTCATGAAAGTGGTTCTCTCACACCTAAATTTCATTAAGTACAAGTGTCATCCAATCGGTTCAAAACATTTCAAGATATGTGTTTGCGACTTCATGTTTTATGTGTTTTAGCCCTTTTGCCGACCAAACTTCAATCCTCATTTTCTCCAAAAAGACAAAAACTACACATACAACAATACAGAAATACCCGACGTTTTCTCTTCATTGGGCGGGGTTGTTTGATTCGCCAGCTCAGAAACCACACACACCCATCTCATAAAAACACAGTCACACAGATTGAAGACATGATAACACAATGGGGTGATCACTGACCTACGCAGCAGTCTATTTACTGTCAGTTATATCCGAAAGATGTTTATCAGTTGCCAGTGAGATTTGTACTACAATTTTCGGTAAAGACTTTGATCCCTTAGTTATGCAACAGTAGAGAAAAAGTATAACTACGGATTTAGAAACCTTTTGTCATTAAAGTAGAGTTGATCCCTCTCTGACGTCAAAACTGATATAATTTGTTTTAGATCTCGCCAGCCAGCCAGCAAACAATTTATTTCAAGATTAAACAACATAATAGACATTTATACTCCAGCGCGTCTTACTTTTTTTTTTTACTTTTTTTTCCCTCACCCCACTTACCATAACTGATCTACTGACGTGATGCAAAAAGAGACCGTATATCGTTACTGCTCTACACTCATGGCATAAGTAATTTTTGCCACGTTTGAGATATTAAAGAAGAAAGTGTTTTTTTTTTCAGCCATGTTTGGTGACTTACACTCTTATGATCCTATTGGATAATTACATTTTTTTAATGGCGCATCTCGTGTTCTATAATATTATCTGACAGCCCTCGTGCTCGGGAATGCAGTGAACCGTCAGTTGTCTTTTGGAATAGTAGGCATCCTTCAGTCTCGAAAGACTATGGAGTTGCGCTCTGGGAGTTTTTTTTCCTGGTACAGCGTCTGGTGTGGCTGGCCAGTCCAATGCTGGAATGGCAGTCTCTGTGGCAGAGGGCACAGATGAAGTCTGAGGCTGATCTGACTGCCCGGGCTGCAGCTTTTCTTCCTTTCCTCTTTGCCTCGTGTTGCTGAGCAAGTGTCTCTTCGAAGTTGGAGAATCATAACAGTATAAATCACCAAACCTGGCCTGATATTATTATGCCGTTATCGTAGAGCAGTGGCGATATGTAATTTCTATTTTCAGAATAAAATGCGCTACCTCTTTCTGTTTTGGGTTATAGTTTTATGCTGTTATTAGCAAGTTCTGGTCGTCATAAAATGGAAATTGAACAAAAATATTAAGCGAGGCGCAACGACAGTGTTTCTTGCGTCTCCTGTAACATATTATTTTGGGTTTCAACAGCTCTTTTCCATAGCACAGCAGCGTAGATCAGCACCTAGGGTCGCTATCGTCAACGATACGCATTGCGGTGCTGACACTACTTTGCTGTTACAAGTAATTAAGACAAACAATGAAATATGACAGGAAAAAAAGGAAGATAAAAAAAGAAATAAATAATACATTATAGAATCGGGAATGAAGGATGTAGCCAGGTCCTGGATCCACTGCCGACAGTTTCGTGACCCACACTTTGAGACTCACTACCATGAACAAATTGCCTCTGCGTTTGATTGTTTGATACCTAAAGAAACTGGATGTAGATATTTAATGCAATACTCCTTCCTTGAACCCGGTCGTGCAGACACAACAGTGTCCCTTCTAGCAGCGCAAATCCACATGACAGTCATATTTTGAATATCACGGGGTAGGAGTGGGGTGAGGTTGAGGTGGAGGGGGGGGGGGTGGGGTCACAGTCACAAGGTCTTTCTTTTTAAACTAAGCAGTAATGTTGGTCTAAGCATCAACCAATTTTCGATCTGCCGACTAGTTGGATCGTGACATGACGACAGTGAGTTTCATTAAGATCCAGGTGGTTGGTTAGTGCGCGAGATTTCAATGAAACTCAATTGTCGTGACGTGTCGTCACCATCCAACTTGTCGGCCGATCAAACCAGGCCAGTGTACGACTAGCTAGGCCTTATTTTATTCAATTAGATGAAGTAGGACATTATCCGGGACAAGCCTGTGAACCCACCGTTCTGTCTCTCTCTCTTTTTGGTATAGAAAGCTTCCCGTATTCTACAGTCTTGCTACAGATCCCATGCGCTCCTGAGCACTACACACCCATTTTTTATAAGGAAATTGTCCGCACGGAAGTGCACGCATATTAATATCGTCTCCGGTGCGATGGGCTTGCCGCATAGAGATACAATAATGGCTTGCCGCCACAGGGAGCCAAAACAAAGCTCATTGTGTTTTACATGTTAACAACATCGGTAGATACAAAAGCGACTGGGCTGGATTAGTTGACTCCTAAGAAAATTAATTTTATAATTTTTTAAACTCATTTGGGCTGTAGCACAGAGCAAACAAACAAAAAAAAGGGGAGTGATTGAGGGGGGGTGGTTGGGGGGGGGGTGGGGAGGCGCCAAAATTGCACCGCAATGAATTTCTCCCACCACTATTTTTTTGTTTACAATAAGATACCAATAGGTCTGTTTCACTCCACGTCACAGAGCTTGTGCTCCTAAGAAAACTTAGATTTTATTTCGTCTTTCATAGCAAGTCAAGTTCGAAGGACATTATCAAAGTCAGCTATTGGCAAAAAGAAAAACTGTATAGCCAAGCCCTTTGTAAGAAATAATGCCCAGACGATACAAAGAAAATCAAACTAAACGGGAAGACAGAAAATGACAGATTTTTTTCCTTTTTTTTCTTTTTCGTTGAAGAAGGCTGTGGCCGAAATATATGAGTGTGCATGAGAAAAAAAGGGTTAAGTCGGCAACATGAAATTTTGAGTTCTGTACACATAATAAAAGACAAGACATTTCTGATAAATTGAAGTCAGTGATCCCCCTGAAACAAGATTTTGAGAAAACGGCATTTCGGAGTGATTGTTGTTAGGAGACCGTAGTCTAATAACTAAGCCGTTATAGAGATCACAGTGAGTAGTGTTCACTGCTCATCTACAGTTTACCCTGTAACATACCACGGTCCCCTAAACAACAGCCAAGTCGGAAGTTGTTGGATCTTGTTAGGAGACCGAAGTCTAATTACAAAGCCGTTATAGAGATCATAGTAAGTAGTGTTCACTGCTCATCTACAGTTTACCATGTAACATGCCACGGTCCCCTAAACAACAGCCAAGTTGGAAGTTTGTGTCGGACCCATATTTTCACTTCAAAGCCATTTTTCTCAAAATCAGCTTTGCCGACTTATGCCGGGTTTTCTTATTCACAATCTCATATCAGTCATTTCCTGTTTTCCATTTTAGTTTACGATTTTTGTATCGTTTGGGTATTATTTCTTACGAGAGGCTTTGCTACGTCAATTTTTTTTTTCTTTTTGTCAATGTTTGACTTTGCTATAAGCCTTGCTGCGACCCCACAGTTTTTCAGCCAAGGCCACCATGTTTCGTTCTCCTAGAAGGTCCAGTTATTCTTTTTCAATGCACATGCTCAGCCAAGGGGGAGAATACCGTGTGGCCACCTTAGAGATAATTATTATTACCTGGGTCTTTTATGAACAAGTGCTGAAGCGGCCCCGAGTTGACTGCACAGTGATGGCTCAGTTTCAAGGAGATAGATAGGATGCTAAATGCTCTGGGCTAATAATGTCCAGATTTACGTGTCATCGTACTGCATCATTCTCCTCCCACCCCCATCACCCTTGTGTTTTGGATTGTCTCAGTTAAAACAGACAGCCATGATGGGACTGGGTGGCAAGGTTATCTCCATAGGCCTAATTCCTCTTTGATATGAATAAAACGTACGTCCAAACAACTTGATCATTTAGTGCATTGGATTGACAATAGGGAAGGGCTAAAGATCAAAACCTATTGTAATCTATTTATCAATATGAGTATATCGTGGGGCATTGCCATATTGTTGTTTGCCACCCTGTGCTGATTTTTTTAGCCTTTGTCATGAAAGTGGTTCTCTCACTCCTCATTTCATTATAAGTGTCATTCCAATCTTTAAGTTTCGATTTTGAAAGGTCTGGAACAAACCCCAGATGTTACACAACTCTTCGAATTTTCAATCCTCATTTTTCTGAAAAGGCAAAGATGCACATAATACAACAATATGGAAAATGCCAGTCGATATTATTTATCAAACAATAACAACAAATTTTTATTGTGACTTATTTTTTTGCTTTTTTTTTTTTTTTTTTGCTTTCCGTGGAAGGAATCTGAGAGATTGGCTAAATGGATTGCCAAAATAAGTAGACAAACTGAGAATGGGAAGCCTTGGTATCCAACCAAGAATCACTAAGTGTGTAGTGCTCACTGCCTAAGCTCTGACAATTACGCAGGGCTCGATAAACAGACACTAAGACCAAAGGCAATCATTCCATCTGTTTTCGAAAATTATCCTCCCCTCAAGGAGAAACTGCCAACTCCAAGAAGACCATCTCCCAAAAAGAGGAAAAATCCTGAGAGCTGAACACCCCCCCCCCCCCCAACCAAGGCATGTATGTATGATCTAGATCACTCATATGCCCACCAGTCAATCGAAGATCAGCTTGAGAGGACAAAGGCAGAGATTAATTTATGCAAATAAAAGAAAGCTGTGCAAAGGCCGCTGAATTAAGAAATAGCAAGAAAAAGCTGGTACGGAGAGAGAAGAAAATTGACAGTTTTCATGTCTATTCTCTTCTTTCTTTCTTTCTTTATATGATCCAGTTATACCTCTAAAATATATATATTTTTTGTTTCTGTATGAAGGTGAACATTTTTCCTTGTTATATACTACTAACATGCCCTTCTCATGATTTACTTTTCAAAGCTATGCATGTTGTAATTTTCATGACTCTTACTAGTTTTACCAGTTATGAACTTGTTAGTTTGAAGAACGTTGTTTGGGGGACGTAGTCTGATTACAAAACCAAACAGAAAATATTGCGGTGTTCACTGTTCAGCTTTAGCTTCCTATGTAAAAAAAACTGTCTCCGCAACAACAGACTGTGTTGCATCGTATTTGCAGTATATCTATTATGACTTTGACATAATTATAGGCGGGGATGGGGTTACTATTCCTTGAGACGTCGAACAACCAGCGCCTGCTGGCTAGCAAATCCTTCCCAAGTCAACATGGCGCGCATGTAGGCCAATTGGGGCCACTGCGACGAGTTGCACTTGTGCATGCGTGCGGACTCTAGTTTATTATAGTATCTCTATGGTGGCCACTATCACAGTTTTTGGTGACTTCAGCAGCACAAACCAATAGATAAGGATCCGAGACAGTAAAAAAACCATTTTAAGCGCTTAAAAATAGCGCCATGTTGAGAGCGCGGCTGAATTTCAATGTTGTCTCTGCGTGAGATAAATCAGCTTCTCGCCTTGTGAGAGATTAACGTGTCTACAACCTTTACAGTGATAAAAAAAAAAAAACTGATCGTGAATAAAATAGAGTACAAGGAAGTAAGAAGTAAATTATCGCCTCTATCCCTCTTATGTACAAGGACCCAAGATAGAAAATATTCCCTGTCGTGGACCCACAGCCACAGCGCGTCTTTTCCTTTTTTAAGATTTCAGTCTGAGTTTGAGTTTTGAGTTTTACGGCCCGTAGGCATGACAGGGCCCATTCTGCGCTTTTCCAGGTCTATTTGGGCACTATATATGTTTGGCATTTATAGCTTCATCAATTTAAATTTCACAAATAGAATTAAGTAGTTCCCTTTAAACTCTATTACATGGTGAAATTCTCAAAAAAATTTTGTATAGGTCGAAGGAGATTGAAATGTTCAGGATAATTTGAAGATTTTTTCTATACACATTTACAAACTTTCCTCTAGATCTACACAAAACACATTTTGAGAGCTGTGCAGATAAACGAAATTATTGGATATTATTCGAGACATTCGAGAATCCAGCTTAACATACAGTGCCGAACACATCATGCAAGACGTAAAGTGGCCGTTATTTTGCAGGATGCCCCGTCTAAATCGGACTCAAATTCAAAATTCCTATGCACAAGCTTTGTTCATCTGTCCCTTTTAAGTGAAAGCTAATATTGAAGAACAAAGAGATGCAATGACAAAATAAGAGAAAATCACCTTTTCAGTATTGTTGCAAGATGGAAGATGTAGATTTTTAAACCTGGAACATAGATTTTCTCAGTTTCACAGTCATGTTCTGACTGTGGTTGCTTTTCGTCCTGCCTTGTTCACGTACTAACATTTGAAATGATGTAAATCTTATTATAACAAACAATAAACAAGCAAAAAGTGCTGGGAGTAATTCAATGTGGTGCAATTTGCCCCACCCCACCCTTTTTTTGTTTTTGCCGAAGTTACAATCTCAAAACGTATCTGAAAATGTTCTCAAGTGCTAACTAATCTAACCCAGTCGCTTTTGTATCGACCGATTGTGTCTGTTCAAGTTTCAGGCAAATTTTTTTTTTTTTTGTTAAGTTGTAAACATGTAAAGTGCAATGAACTGTTTGTGTGCTCCCTTTGATAAGACCATCGCTGCAGGGGGGAAACTGTGTTTGACAAGACGTTCAGTTGGTGCGTAGCGCCCTGCTGCGCATGAGGTCTGCCTCAAGATTGTGGAATGTTGTCGGGGAATTTTCTAGATAACAGAGAGGAAGAGAGAAGGATGGGAACACGGATTTGTCTCGGGTACTGCCCGATATCTCATCTAGTTTTTAAAATAAAAAAAATAAAAAAGACAGACAAACGCCAAAAAAAGCTGTAACACTCACCAACTGCTGGACGTCATCCCGAGGTCTTCAGTGGGCATACGTGTAAAGCTTCGATGCGCCCGGTATGTGCGGAAGGGTTCTGTGTCACAGCCAAACTCACCTACTAACATATCAATGGTTTGGAAAGTTTTGAGT
This sequence comes from Onchidella celtica, assembly GCA_963931925.1. NCBI lineage: Eukaryota > Metazoa > Mollusca > Gastropoda > Systellommatophora > Onchidiidae > Onchidella > Onchidella celtica. The sequence continues at coordinate 15,323,905 of OZ007577.1, forward strand.
GATGACTAAATGAGTTATGACTACCTAATCACTGCTCGCGATGAGATAATTATGTATTCTCATAAGCTGACACATCGATATAGCGACCTTAGTTCATGTTTGTTCTGTCCCCGTTTTCTGACAAAGCTGGAGATCTTTTTGCATGAAGAAGAGGTATAACAAATGCGCACTTTGACACGTGTTTCTTATGCGTTATACCACTTATAAAGCCGTTTCACAGTTCGGATTTATTCTAAGAAATGATCATAATACTAAAGCCTTAAACGCTTAACAATGAATTTCTCAGTTGTGCCAAAAGTGGAAGAACTAAGGTCGCCACATCTTAACGACTTTTGAAGTTATAAGCAGAAACCGTTTGTGCTACATCCAAGAATTTCAGAAGTGACCAAAACTGCGTAGCGTTCTCCTGTTAAATGAGTAAATTGCTGATACGCCAGTATGTGAGATGGACAACGGAAAGTAACACTTATGTCCGGAATTAAGCGCCTACAAACCAAAGGTTGCACGGTAGACTATCATAACTCAACTTTTAAAAAGAAAATTGCGGCATTTGGTGTGCTTGTAGACCTTGACAGGACGCAGGTTATATTATCAGTGGGATGTTAAATCATGAAAACTAAGGATTAAATAACGTTTTATTTTTAATCCAGTAATTATTTGTCTGATAAGGAAATTCATTCAGCTTCTCGGTTTCTCGTGGAAAACGTATGAATCGAGTGACGACAGTCTACCATGCAGCCCTCGAACCAGGTTCCTGTGATGTATGACAGCTTATGCCGCTACACGTACAGCATAATTGCGGAGGACAGCAATTTACACCCTCTCTTAAACACCTTTGTGAGTCACACAGAACAAAGCAATAGCTGTTAACATTGTCGGAAATGTGAACGCAGATGAAAGTTCTACCGCCACGTACCGTAGTGAAATGCCTGCATGAGCCAAAAAAAAAAAAAACGAAATATCGTAGAAAACACAACAAAATTTGGCGTTTTGCCCCACTGAACTCTTTTGTTTAATTTTCTATTTTCTGATGACCGGAAAAATCAAAGACTATCAGGTCCGGCGCATGCTAGCCGAATTTGAGGGGCCGATTTGTTGAATGGGGACGTCACACATTGAATCTCAATGAGCTCCAACTAGTGACACAATGACATCACCCGAGGAGCGGGCCGTTCAAAATCGAATAGTGTCAGCTGAGCCTTAATCATACACAATTGTGTCCCGGTTTGAGTTTGGGTTTAAGTTTGGAGGAAGCCAGCGGGCACAATAACGATCTTGTTGTGCTAGGAATAAGCAAGACGATAGACAGAATATATCAGATTGATAGGACGGAAAGGGACCCCACCAGAAGACCCCACCAAACACTCGCTTGTATCCTAGACAGAGTATAATAATTATTTCAAAGATGCCACATAGTTATGGCCTGTTTACACTGGTTGGTTTTAGGAATAGAAAAAAGGAATGGGGGACTGTGTGGAAAGAACTCTCCCGGCTTTCCGATTCCTCCCCCCCCCCCCAACCCCCTCCCCCCTTCGAAACGTTGTTTGTTTACGCTGGTCCGTTTTCTGAATGAGAAGCGATGCGCATCGTTTGTTTTGGTCATGTTTCGAAGGGGGAAATCGGAAAACAAAAAACGGAAAGCCAGGAGAGTTCTTCCCACGCAGTCTCCCATTCCTTTTTTCTATTCCTAAAACTTACCTGTGTAAACAGGCCTTCAACCTGACTTACATCAACATAGGACAGTGTTTTTACCCAGTATGGCAAAGTTGTATATGGAGAATTTGGAATTGTCCCTTCATTCTAAAGTCCCCGATTTTAACTCAGATTTT
>OZ007577.1:15330733-15588233 GCA_963931925.1 Onchidella celtica
TATATCTCACCCCGAAAGGTTCTTTCGACGCGTTCCACTGACACTGGGGGCGATAAAGAAATAATACCTGGGCCGGATGATTCCTCTTCTTCTTCTCAAGGAAACGGAGCTTTTAAGTTTGACCATTTTGCATCTCTATCTCATGGCGGCCGAGTGGAACTTGAAGATAACAGCTTGTTAATGACCAAAACCTGCGAAGGTGGCGGGGGTCATGGTCACCGAGTAAGCCGTGACCTTTTTCAGGGAGTTCCTCAAGAACTGGGATATAATTCTACGAGATACGATATTTGCCCGAACCGGCTAGCGGGTGGTGCCAAACCGGAACCGTGTTTCAAGTGTGCTTCAATCAGGAGCGGTACAGACAGCCGTGGTTCCGGTAGTGAGCAGATGAACGGGAACGCCGCTATCACGGTATCAATCGACAACTGCAACATCCCACATTTGCAAGCTCTCCGAGATGCCGAAGAAACATTGGTCAAAACAGCCGAAAGCATCAAACAGAACGTTAAGACCGTGTTCGAAAGATTATACCCTGGGGAGCACAGCAATGACCGGCACTATTACAGCCGGGCATTCGGAGATTGTGCAATCTTCTCTCAAGCTGGTGAACAGAAAGGTCTGTCATGTGAGTCCTTGTTACCTTTCACCAGAATGTTCTATCCGTATGCATGTGAGGAAGAAGAACGTGAGAGCGAGGAATCATATGAAGAATACAAACAGGCAAGGAGAGAATATGAAGAAATCATTGAGGAAGAAGATCCTGGATATGAAATTGAAGTGTATGATATCGTGAAGTCAGGGGTGAAAAAACCGTCAGGAAAGGCAGAGAAAAAACCTATTAAGCTAAACAAGAGGCCACCTGGGAAACCAGTCGTGTCGCCAAGAAAGGTTCATGAAGGATACACAGGAAATCAGAGACAGGGTGACATGCAGTGTGTGACAGAGATGTCACTGTCTGGACGACGCCGGACGCCAACACCGGAGCCACAGAAAGCTGTGTTTGTGCCGATCAACAGCACAACGAGTACGACATCGGTTAGAACAGAGCCAAAGGTCGTGAAGAAGAGGAAGAAGAAAAAGAGAAGGACTGGCTCGAAAACAAACTTAGCAGAAAGAAACGCGAAACAGGCCTCAGATTACACGGAAGTTATCGGAGAGGTCAGAAGGAAAAAATCCAAACGCCGACGGTCTGTGAGTGCTCAAGGGGAAGGTGAAAATATCAGAGGCTCCCACGGAGACCATGGCCACAGACCCTCCGAGCAAATGGGTAAAGGAGCGGAGATTCATTCCTTGGGGAAAGACAAGGATTACTGGAACGAACAGGCTGATGGCGATAGCAGGAGGAGAGGAGAAGTGAAGTTGTCAGTCTCAGAAAGTTCTACCCTTGACCAGCCAACTAAGCCCCGGAGAAAACACAAAAAGAAAAGGCGGAAGAGTGCAACCAGGACGGGCGCTTACATAGACAGAGCTGGCAGCGATGCAGGTACTGTCTCTGTCACTGGCACCCCTGTACCCGAGAAGGCCAAACGAAGCAAAAGCCGTGGCAAGAAAAGGAGACGAAAGCGAAGTACGTCATCGCTGGATAGGGCGAACGATTCATCACTGATGTCTTTGTCTGATTCATCCGTCAAATCAGACAGAGAGTGGGTTGAGAAAGGAGAGGGGCAGAAAAAGTCTGAAAAGACCAGCGATGGAAAAGCTGTGAAGTCAAGCCAGGTAAACATCCTACCAACTGCACCTACTCCAGCTCACGCTGACCTAAAAGCAGACGTAAACCCGGACGTGCCAAAAAAAACGAAATCTAAGAAAACTCCCCTAAAGGATGAAACAGCCGAAACTGAACCGATTGCTTCGCCCCAAGCATCTACTTACCAGTCTGAAAATATTCAAACAGTAAAGATATCCCCCAAGAAAAGCAGCCTCAAGGATTTGGCCAATGATTTGCCACAGGTTAATGAACAAGATGACACCAGGCGCTCCTTGCTGAAACCGGGTCTGGCCTCTGATTCTGGTGATACCTCTAGCTCTTCCCGAAGCCGGGTTCCAGAAAGTTCTCACGCCTCCCACGGGACTTGCCACAACAGAAGCTACTCCAGCTCCCATGGCGACCTTTTCCGAAGCATCAGCACCTCTGAGCTAAATAAGTCCATCATGATGCTCTACGATGAAATCAACAAGCTAAGGGCTCAGTTGGAAGCGTCCGCGGACGAATCCTCAATGCTTCGTGTTACTCCGACCTTCGAAGACAACGAGGACAAGGACGAGGCGGTTTATTCTTCCGTGCCATCCAGTTGTATTGAATCGGGCACTATGCCTGGCTTTCAACCTTCGGATCAGTCTGATGAGTCAGCTGCCCCCTTGGATGAGCCTATAGAGTATATTTCCCCCACCTCAGTGCCAGAATGCAGATCGCCGGTCCCGGTCTACTTCACTGCTGAAGAACCGAAACCAACGAAAGAAGCAAGTTATTCTGAATTTCCGGCGACTGACGTGACAAACATTGAGTACTTTCCATCACCCATGAAACAGGAAGCAGCGGAATTGTGTGCTGATACAAGTCCATACACAAAGGGTTCTATGTTACAAAAGGAATGCCAACCCTGTGGCGGCAGATACGAAAAATATGCCAGGACCTCGCCCCAAAGTCCCGTTCTGTATTACAGTAAAAGTTCTACTGTCAAGAATGAAGAATCAGACGGAGACCCGTGCTATTTCAGTACGACGCCGCCAGCGTACAGCTGCCATACAGCGCAGGGTGAGTTTGGCGAGGGACTCGAGAAAGAAGAAAGCATGTTCTGGTCGAACGATCAAGTATCTGACGGCGAAAAGCCAACGGATACCACGCCGGAGGAACAACCTGGCGAGGCATCGGGGGGAATTGAGGCCGTGGTTGAACCAATGCCGGGGGATTCACAGAAACCGGAGGTAGAAGAAGTAGAAGGACTGGCGGGTACACTGGAAACGCCGGAAGTGGAGTCTGTCAGCACTTCAGATGACCCAGAGGAGATGAAAGAGAAGAAAAAGAAGAAGAAGAAAAAGAAGAAGCCTGAAATCGGCGCTCCTTACTCTGACTCCATCCATTCAGGACAGCATAGGCTCTTCTCGGACACTGACCTGATCTACACCAGTGCCTCCCCGTCTCAAACTCCGAACATCCAGGAGGATGGTCTAAGGGGTCGACCCGAAATGCCCACACTTGAACCTCTGGCGAAATACCACAAGAAACGAACCGGTGAACTAAACGATGATACCCGGAGTGACTTCATGGGGCCAGGCTCCTATAACAACAATATGAGACCTACATACCCTAATTCTGATAAACCTACCCTTCACCATAGCCCAGTTGGAGCAAAGGCCGGCAGTCTCCGGAGATCTATGTTAGCCATGCCATCTCCTAAGCCTAAAACTCCCCCGAATATTGACTCCGTGGACGTGGATCAACAGTCGAACTTTTCTTCGGAGCCAAGTGGTTCAGAGAGTGGGAAATTGGATTTGAGAGAACGGGCGGATGCAGAGTTTGGTGTGGGGGGTAATTCAGTTGGGAGCCGGGGAGAGCTTTACGGCCCCCCACAACGTGTCCCCAGTGTTTATGGTCGAGGTGCACCCCCGTGGTACAATCCTGGAGGTTACATGATACCAGAGAACTACAACCAGGCCATCCCCAAACCTCTCAACGAGTACAAGTACGACTGTCCGATGAAGCACCCCATTCCTGATTATGTGGTGACCAGTCGGGAAAACCAGCCAGCTCAGAATCACTTCGGCCACAAAACATCTCCGAAGGATACAAAATCGGAAGCGAGCGGCAGTCAGGAGGACAGCCCAACCGGTCGGGTTCCTACACCTAAACTCATGAGCTGCGTAAAAGACGTCTTCTTTCGCTCCACCAAAGCTCAAGTTGAAAATGCCGATAAAGACACCAGACAACATCAGTGTCCACCCACTAGAAAGCACCTAACCACTGGCCAGCACAACAGTCTGTCTAAGAAAGTTTCAGAAGAATATTACCGAGGTTCAAATATAGAAGAATTCTGTCTCGGCGGGTACATAGTTGATAGTAGGAAATACACGGGAAAGGACGACCGTGCCCCAGACAGATGCTACATAAAGAAGTCAGGACAAGGCTCCTCTGTCATCCATAGAGACGTGGATGAGAAAGGAGTCGTGGGCAAATTCAACATAAGAGCCCCAAATGACATTAATGAGCGAAGCCCAAGCTACGACGAAGAACCCTGGCTTATCAATCAAGTCTGTACTTGCAGTTTGCAAAATCAACATGTTCAGCTGACGGGATTAAACGCACTTGACCAAACCCTTTCGGTCAGTAGCTGTTGCAGTTCAGAGAAAGTTCTACACACAGCCGAGAGTGCTTGTAAACTAAGAAGTCATTACTCTGACGCAATCAAGTCCAGATCTCGAAAAGCCCTCGCGTCAGGCGAAAGTCAGTTCACCCTTACAAGAGATTTGAACCCTGTGGCTGTATCAGGAAAGGCAAGTAGGCCTACCTGCAAAAGTATCAAGGAAACACTTCCAACGAAAATTCCAGGATCCAGTCATTCTATTTTCAAGGGCTTTAAACAAACCCATGAAGGCGGATCTACCAGACTGGGAAAGGCAAGTCCCGCGGACAGTAAAAAGAAAAGCCGTACGTCAAAGTCACCAGATCATAAAGCCCAGCAACAACTCTTAAAGCCGGAGTCAGTGGCGGCCGAACATCAGTCTCAAGGTGATCACAACATTGTCGCTTCTTTTGAGAGTCTGATGCAGAAGCGGAGACCTTGCTACGTGGAGCACTGTGGGTTCAAGCACAAAAAGCGTGACAATGCCATGAACGAACGCTTCGATTTCCCGAGCAGAGACCAGGCGCAGCTGGATTTGATGCGGCGTGGCTTCCAGAACAAGAGCAAGAACGGATGTTCTTCCAACGACAATAACTCCAGCCATGAGAGCAACAGCGACGTGGATGATGAGATGCCGGGGATGAACATGAAAGCCTTCGGGTACCAGCTGCTGGATGACGAAGATGACCTCTTCCAGGCAGGCCAAGACGTCAGTCTCGGGTTTGACGGAGAGGAAACAGATCAAACCGTGTCGCCTAACTACTTTAATTATGCACGTGCGGCAGGCGATGGACCAATGAAATCGCATGTGATCATAGAGGATGATGAAGAAGAAGAAGAAGATGATGAGAACTTGGAACAGAATGTCACAAGTGAAAATTTTGATGGAAATGACAATAATGGTTGGAGTTATGATAAAAGTCAAAGTGCCGGGGACAGCTATGGCATTGCGGGAGGCAAGGATAAGATGTATACTGAGGACAGAGATGATGAGAGTAGCGATGAAAGTGACGGCAGTTCAACCGACACGTTCAGCGGTGATGATGCTGACGACGAAATTCAAAACGCAGAGGATGATCATGGGCAACCAGATGAGGAAGAGGACCTAACCGAGAGCAGCGATGAAAGTGGGGACGAGGACGAATGCGAATATCAGGAACTAGATTAGTTTCCATATACGCCCTCCCCCACCCCCCCCCTCCCCCACCCCACCGTGCAGTAGATCTCTTCAGCAGCTACGACAGACACAAAATCCTCTTCGCGGGTCCGATGAAAACCTTTATGAAAAAACTGAAATCTCGACATCTGTGTCGCATTCGTTCCTTCGGCAAACTTCTCTTCCTCATTCATGGCTTTGAAACACGCTATCTCGACAGTGGTGTTCCATTTTTAAGATGATCGCGCAAGTTAAAGGCACAACAAAATAAAAGAATACAAGGTGGTTAAAAGGGAAAATAAGGCTTCATGTCTCCTAAAGGTTTGATTATTTCAGCGTTCTAACTCAATCTCTTACCTGAAGCAACTTGGAGCTTCTCGGCCCTGGAAGACACGATTTGAAGGTCCGGCTTTCACTACCGTCAAGCTGAAGGTGGATTTGGACAATTCTACATGCTATTCACTAATCGGCTCTCGAATTTCACATCTGTATTGAGATGACTTTATATTATTCACATCGAAGCCATCACACGTCGATTACGAGACGTCGCCTTGATGCTACCACATCCTGAAGAAAATGCCATGTAAAATAATTATTATTTCAGAAATTAGAAGCGATGAATTCGTAAATATCCAAACATCCCACGGAACAAAATGGTACATGCGCCAAATGACAGACGCCATTTGTGTACCGTACTGTAATGTAAAACCTCACAAATCACCGTATGAAGCAAAATGTAGTAATCAGCTGCACACATCCAGCTCGAACAAGAAAAACCTGTAACTTACAGACCAGTCTCCTAAATGCTATTAACTTTTCTTCTGTGAAACAACTTTGAATTTTTCAGCCTGCGGACAAGCAACAGCCAAACGAAGTCCCAAAGCGGAAATCTATTTTCAAAGAACGAATATAAAACAACATAGAGGCGCTTCAAAACGAAGGTCATACTTTACTGCTTTCCTCCAAGCGTCCGATGAGTGTAAAAATTGTATTTTATAGTTTCAATATAATTTATTATGGCATCCTTTATTGACTTATTGACTCAGTGACTGCTGAATTTTCAACGTTTGACAAGTTTATTGATTTTCTCCGCTCAGCCTTACGCTGCGCTGGGTGACTACAGTAGACCACACGGGCCAAAAGGGCCGTACATTAACTACGCACGGTGAGCGCGATTTCAGTGAATTTTGCACCCCTCCCCTCGCTCCGTCTTGTACGCGTTTCAAATGTGCGGCTTCAAACGTCGTTCCTACGTGGATCCGCCGATAACGACATCGCACCTATGTGGGTTTGATGTAGGGGAACTCCCCCCCCCCTACCATAATCCGAACAATCCTGCGGAAATCTACGTCAGATTGATGTAGTGATGATGGTTGTGAATATTATGATTGGTCAAAACGAATCTTTTGAATACATTACCGCAAGTCTGCGTACTTACGCTCCCCACCAATCCCTCCCCTTTCCCCCAGATACGCTTTTCATGCGGAAGGGGAGCACCACCCCGCCCCCCCCCCCCACTCCCAACCTCCTTTGAGCACACATACCTTATGGATGGCCCCTAAAATGGCGCCTTTGAATTCTGCCCATGAATAAATGAGAAGATTAAATCCACTGACAGTGGAAACAGAAATAGCCTTAGCCCCGGCACCCACTTGATCGGCTGGATAGTTGGATGATGACGTCACAACATTGAGTTTCAACGAGACCTCGTGCATCATCCAACTAGTCGAATCTCATGACAAAAAACTCAATGTCGTGACGTCACTATCCAACTAGTTGGCCGATCAAAATGTCAATGAAACTGAATGTCGGAGGTCACCATCCAACTAGTCTGTTGATCAAAATGTCACTCAAATTGAATGTTGTGACGTCGCCATCCAACTAGACTGACGATCAAAATGTCACTGAAACTGAATGTCGTGAGGCCATCTCCAACTAATTTGGCAATGAAAATGTCACTCAAATTAAATGTTGTGACGTCGCCATCCAACTAGACTGGCGATCAAAATCGGCTAGTGGGCGCTGGGCCTAATGAGCGTGTTATGATCTTTCAATATTTAATGTAGTAATAATCCAAATCGCCGAGCCGAAATGAACTAATTATTTCGTCTCTTTTCTTTAGGCCGACTTTTTAAATATTTAAATACAGGATTTTCTAAAAATGTTGAAGGTCATTGTCTCAAAACAAAACAAACTTTTGAAATGGGGTTGGCTACTTTTGTTTTCTTTTTGAAATTTATTATTATTCATGGGCAGAATAATTACATGATTTATTAATGGCAAACTGAAGAAATTCGAATTGTCCAAATGGCCACGGGTCGGCTAGAAATATCGTATTTGTGTTCAGTCTTCCGTTTTACGGGAAAAGACAGTATAATCGAAAGAGTTCAGATTTACATTCCAGCACCTTTTTTATGGAATGAAAATGTGCTCTGGTTTTCTGTCTGGGTTGCGGTCCACCCACAAGAAAACCTTTCAGAATTCATGCAAATTATCGCAGACCTTTGTAGGCTATAATTATTTTAAAGTGTTTTTTGGTTGTTTTCTTCAGCATGACCAAAATTCAATAGTAATATTGATATTGACAAATCGGGTCTTGGTAGTGTACCAACCTGTATTCTCCCTAGATCTACTTCATCGTTGAAAAGATTTATAATTAATATGCTGTAGAAGAGTCGATAATTAGGAACAGTTAATGACCTACATCTATCCTGATAGAAGGGGGGAAAAGTGCTGAGAAATCAAATGAAATGTAAAACCATTTAATGTTGAAGCAAAAAATGAAACGAGAATAAAAATTCACACGATAATTCATATTCTTTATGTCGTCACACGGACGACTTCTCAGGTGTCCGAAGTTAAACTAGTCAACAATGAGCTTTATTGATAAGAATGATGATAATAATGTTAACAATAATAATAAGGACAATAACGATAATACTTATACGAATAATAATAATGGTAATAGAAAAAAATAATGATAATAATAATAATAACGTTAATAGAATGATTGTGTGGATAAAATCGAAAAAAAAAAAAACCTACGTTAAGGGTAAAATACCTACATTTTAAGCATAACTAGCAAATAAAAAAGAAAAAAAGAAAAAACTGCATAACTAAATTTATTTTCAGATCAACACAGAAGCTCCAGATTTCTGGATGCTCAAAGTTGTAAACTGCTACAATTTTCTTACAGTAATGCAGTCACAGACTGTTGTTAATTTTAAAAAAAAAATGTTTATTGTATTTAATCCATTTACTTATTTATCTATTAGTTTAATGAGATGAATACTTCATTGTTGTTGCTAAGAGCATCAAATAACGAAGAAAAACATCGAATTTTTTTAGCGAAGAATAATGGCAATCTTTTACATAATGTGGATATCCTTGACAGAAATATTCTGTTTCTATTCAATCTATTTACAAATATTAAAAATGGTTATTGCCATAACGGCAAAAACCATAAGGAATGACATAATCACTGCAGTAACAAGTTTACAAGCAAAATGTTCCACGATAAAAAAAAAAGAGGTTCTATAAATAGGTTACAGTAATACCTATTATATTATGAGCCCACAGTAACAAAGTCACAATACTCCTTATACATGGCTCATATTAAGTCATAGGCATAGCGATATCGCCATTGCTCTCTGAACTGAACAGTTTATAGTTAGAAACTGCGTAATTTGCGAGATTTCACTGATATAACGTACTTTTATTTCGGAAATTGCGTTGCTAAGCCAAAGAAATGAATAAGTATGTTTCTAGCTGTAGATCTATATTTGCTTGCGAAGATAATAAACATAATCTATAAATATGCCCTGGGTCATTCCTCTCTAACCCATCAAAAAAAATAATAATAATAAAATAATTTTTAAAAAACCTACATTTTATATTATCTTAAATGCCGGATGTCTAGATCTAAGACAGATCATTTCTAATTTAAATGTTTGCAAATGTTTGCATAACATTGCTATAAAGAGGAAATATAAATACCGGAAAATATAATATATCTCTTGAAGAATAAATGACCGGTATAATGCAACACAATACTGCAATTTTAGTGCCTGGTTGTGTTTTTTCGTTGCATTTTCCACGAGTTACTTGTTACTTTCTCAGTTTTGTAGAATTTGTCTTGCCTCTATGGCCTATGTATTACTTAAGGCTGACATTTTTGTATTTTCCTCATCTCTGTCTGTTGTCTGTCTGTCTGTCTGTCTCTGTCTGTCTCTCTGTCTCTCTGTCTGTCTGTCTGCCTATCTGTCTGTCTGTCTGCCTCTCCCTCCCTCTCTCTCCCCCCTCTCTCCCTTTCTCTCCCTCTCTCTCTCTCTCTGCACTTTCTCCCTCTATCTCTCTCTCCCTCTCTCTCCCTCTCTCTCTTTCTCTCCTCCTCCTCCTCTATCTCTCTCTCTCTCGCTGGTGGTAGATGGACGTTTCTGGTAGGATTTATTTCTGTTCCATCATTCTGTTACATTCTGTCTATCATATTGTTTCTTCCTAAAACAGTGTCACAGCCACCATGTCGACGTGCTTTCTTCAAACACAAAAGTGAAACTCACCAACTCTCTCTCACTCTCTCTCTCTGTGTCTCTCTCTTTCTCTCCTTTTCTCCCCCCCCCCTCTCTTTTTCCCCCTTCTCCCGTCTACCATTCCTCTCTTCTCTCTCTTTCTCTCCTTTTCTCCCCCTCCCCTCTCTTTTTCCCTCCTCTCCCGTCTACCATTCCTCTCTTCTCTCTGTCTCTCTCTTTCTCTCCTTTTCTCCCCCCTCCCTTCTCTTTTTCCCTCCTCTCCCGTCTACCATTCCTCTCTTCTCTCTGTCTCTCTCTTTCTCTCCTTTTCTCCCCCCCCTCTCTTTTCCCCTCCTCTCCCGTCTACCATTCCTCTCTTCTCTCTGTCTCCCTCTTTCTCTCCTTTTCTCCCCCCTCCCCTCTCTTTTTCCCTCCTCTCCCCGTCTATCATTCCTCTCTCTCTTTCCCTCTCCCCCTTGATCTCTATTTCTTCCCCTCTGTCTTTCTTTCTTCTTCCTCTCTCTTATCTCTCTTTCTCTCCCTCCTACCCTTTCTTTCTCTCTCTTCCTTTCTTCTTTCTCTCCTTCTCCTTCTGACACACTTTATTTCGTCATCTTCACTTCATTTCTCTACCTCTCTGTCTCTGTTTATCGTTTTTTCTCTCTCTCTCTCTCTCTCTCTCTCTCTTCCACTCTTCTCTCCTTTTTCTCTCAGCCCCCCCCCCCCCGCCCCGTGAAAAGACAACAACAACCACAAAACCTTCTTATTCCTGTGATCTTCAAGACTATGACAAACATGTATATAAGGAGCCAAAATCACCCCTGAAGTTTCCTTTCATCCTGCATCCTTCCTCGGGAGTAAGTTGGCTGTTCTGTTCCGTCTGCCATAAATTGGGAGAAAAATCGAACTTACTATAAGATTTGAACTAACTTGAACTGTCACGAAAGTTTACCACTTCATCTCTATTTTTAACACATCTTAACTGCGTGTAATCCTCATTTATTTTTTTTCTCTCTCTCTCTCATTTGAGACTACAGACTGCCTATCATAGCCTGTCACTGAAGGACAGCCCAAAGTGTTAAATTTCAGCACTTGGAAAAAAATATCTAGCCTCTTTCTGATGCAGTATGAGACATGTTGTAGTGCTTGGCGTCCAGAGAACATGCCAGCTAAAAAGAAAACAGAAAACACAACCGCTTTACCTTTGGGCCACATATACATGTTTACCTTATACATTCCTTTTGGTGTCTCCTCTTTCAGTCAGTCGTTAAAAAGCGAATTGCTGATGTGCTTACTAACCTACCAACCAAACAAACAACCAGCCAGCCAGCCAATCAGCCAACCAGCCAACCAGCCAACCAACCATTCGATGCATCAACCGACCAACCAATCGACTAACAGCCTGACAATTCAGCCACCAAACAATCAACCTACCTGCCAACCAACCAACTAATAAACCAACCAACTAACCAACCAATTAACCAACCAACCAACCAACTAACCAACCAACTAACCAATCAACCACCCAGCTAACCAACCAACCAACCAACCAGCCAACCAACCAACCAATCGACCAACCAACCTACCAACCAATCAACCAGCCAACCAACCAACCTACAAACCAACCAATCAGCCAACAACTATCCAGCCAGCGAGCCAACCAATCAGCCAACCAAATAACCAACTGTAAGAACTTTCGAGGTTAAGTGTCCGAACAATAATAATTCTACCGGTATATTAACGTGAAACACATGACTGTAACCATTTACCATTGTTTTCCTCTCGTCTTCCAGTGATCTAATTCTGATTTTTAAATTTATTCATTTATTTTGAATACCATCTGGAATCTGCGGAAAAAAAAATGACACATACACACACAAAAAGCATGCACTTTTAAAAGTTTTTCCCCTGTACAATTTCTTGACACGAGAGGAATGCGAAATCTTCAAACTATGGGACAAAACACTGTAAATTCATTGAGGTGAAATTGAATTTACGTAATTATTTCCCTTGATGCACGCCGGTCGGCACTTTTTCCGCATTCTTCACTAACTGAGCTATCTGTCGAGGGATGAGGAAATAGCATAGATCTAAGTAAAACACGGAATGTCACTGACAGGCAGATTGTCAAAACACCAAGTCCAGACAGGGCCTAAATGAGGCTTACATAACTCTCCAAATGACAATTTTTGTTTTATTTTCTTCTTCCTTCAGTGTGCGGTTTGCTGGGTGCAGCTGCAGTCTCCCGACTTCTCGCGAGACAAGACGTGACTCATCAACATCCGCCATATTAGATTGATCATCGGAAAGTAGGAAGAAGGTGATAGGCAGGAAGCGTTAAGTGTATGGTCGGATAAAGGCTGTAAGCTACTGCTACGGTTAATTTCTAGCCATGAGCTGGGGTACAGAATTATGGGTAAGATATTTATAGAGACATACGTTTTTATACTTGTATTTTAGCCTGTTTTGACGCAAATTTATTTGCATGCATGGAATGAATCGAGACCGATCGGCTAGATAAGGATGATGTAGGAGCAGTTATTAAGTAAAATTCATTCATAGTCATGGTGTTTGAGGTTGCCGGTCGTGTTTGAGGTTTTGTACACGTTCATATTTGTTACAGAAGAAAAATTACAACTTATAAAGTTGCTATGAAGCTCTAATGTTTCCCTTTTACTTTACCGCATGAAAAACAGCAAAATTGTGTGCACCAGTGCGACAGCTGTAGGCCTACTGTTGAGGAACTGGTTCGCGAATGGCAGTTTACAAAATAATGTGTGTATTACATGCGCGTCTGGTTTTCTTGTTTTGTTTGTGATACGTTGTTTACTCTCTGCACACAGTATTTGGCCTGTAAATGTCTTTCTTATTAAGGTTCAGGATAACCACATCAGATTCATATCCAGTTTCAATGCTATTCTGTAGCTATTCTCATGTCATATATATTCTGTATTCTGTAGGCCTAGATTCTACATCAATAAATAATTTTGTACCGTAGCAAAGCAAATGATCCTTGTTCCTTTGTTTATTTAAGATTTTAAGCCTTTATAAAACTCCAATGCATGTAGGTAAAGTCATTGTTTTGCATTGTCTTCATAGGTGTTAAAATTGAATATTTTGTGAATACCATCATTTTGTATTTTCATGTAGCCCTAAATAGTAATGACAAATGTTCAGGGATGAACTTAAGTTTATTAAATACCTGCATTATGATTTTAATTACACAAAATTTGATTGAATTGACAGGATCAGTGGGACAATGTGGGTGCCCACACTCAGAAAGGAATCGATTTCTGCGAGCGTTACACCCACTTCTTAAAGGAAAGAAGTGCGGTTGAGATGGATTATGCAAGCAAATTGAAGTGAGTTGCTAGTCTTTTCTCTGTACATATTGATGTCCATGTATGCTTTGTTTTCCTGTAATATTATTCATATTCTTAGATTAGAGGGTCAGTTTGGGAAATCGAATGGGGGGAGGAGGAGAATCATTTCAAGGTAGGGTAGGTCTGCACTAAAACTTATAGATGGCGAGGGGGGGGGGGGGGAGAAGGATAAAAGAGGGATCAAGGAGGATTGGTATACTTTTACTCCACTTGACAAAATATAAAAACCGTAGAAAAACGGTGCAGTCGCAGCAAGGCTATTTGTAAGCAAAGCAAAAAATAAATTGGCAAAAAGAAAAAGTTCCAGGCCCTATGGAGCAAAGCTTCATGTAAGAAATAATAATCTTCTCACCCTTCTTTATTTTGTGTTTCACTGTACTGTAATGTTTGGATATATATTTCTTACGCGAGGCTATATTATTACAACTTTTTCTTCTTACTCAACTTACACATGATGTCACTGCATGTGATCAGGATATTGTTGCTGCTCTGCGCCAAAGGCATTGTCATTTTTTTTTTTACATTCTTGAAATATTAACAAAACACCGTCTTTTCCTGTCATTTGGTGACATATAATACCATTGTGATGCTATTGGATTATTACATAAATTCCTATTGGCGCATTTCTTTTTCTATTATATTGTTATCTTGTGGCCCTCATGCTCAGGAATGGAATGAAGTGTCAGTTGCCTTTTGACATAGGCCTGACATGTGTCATTATTGTAGAGCAGTGACGCTGTGCTTGAGTGTCAGGATTAGGTTTGGAAGTAATTGCAAGTGGAGAGTCATCTTAGACTTAAGTTGGTGGTGCTGATAATACTGAATATTATATAACGAGGGCGTCCGTCTCCTTTCCTCTCTTGCTTTGCACTTGTTTGTCATTTCATTCATATTTCTGTTATTCTGTTCTGTTCCAAATACCTTCTTTTAAAAGTAATGATCAGATGGAGAATCTTCACATTCAGCATTGCTGATAAAGCTATGAAATTCAAAACTACACTTTGTCTTGGAGCTGTTTTCTGTTTTTATAATTTGTTCATGTCCCACCTCTTCTATTCTAAACTTAATAATCCTCCTCCATCAATACAGTCTTTTTCAAATCTTCTATCATCACTGAGTTCCATCACCTATAAATCAATGCAGAAGATGTGGACAAAATTCTTTAAATGCACCAGGAAGAAAATTTAAAGAAACAACATCAGAAGAGTTTTGAATGGGAGAAACCCCTGAGCTGAACCAGAGAGCATCCATTTGCCATTAGTGCATTAGCCTGACTGGATGAAATCAATAATGACATGATTTGAAATCATAAGGGACCATTTTTATCTTCAATGACTCACTATCACATTTTTCTGTGTATTTACACATCCCCCCACATGTAATGATTAATTTTTGTTCGCTGATTTGTTTAAAATTCTTCTTTTTCCTCTTTACCCAAACATTTCTGCCTATTTCAGTGAGATGAAAATGATTATGGTTCCATCTTATTGAACTTATTCTTAATATAATAATAATCATAATGGGCAAAACTCGTGCCTATCAACAAGTTTGTTCTATATTTTTTTCTGGCCTGTACTTTATGAATTTATCCCAGAGAGATCAGGGTTTCAATTTTGTGGAGGCAATTGAGTCAAGATTTGGGTGACATTTTAAAAAAATTTACATTGCTTTGTCATGTGTTGTGAGCTCATCTTGGATTTTCACAAGTAAGTGACTGTATATATGTACATACAGTCCTTTATCACACATCGCTGGTTGTCGTGCTGGTGAGGTGAAGTCTAGCTATGCAAAAAGGAACTATCATGATTGCTTAAGCAGTTTGTAATATCGGGTAATGGAAGTCGTGACTGAGTAATTAAACATGTACATTTGACGATTTGTCTTCTTTCTGAGTTTCTGTTGCTTGGGAAAATGTAGAGTGTTATGATTGAAGTAGAAGTCCAACTGTTTGTATGCTGTAGTTTAAGGGTATAAATCTCTTGTGCTGTAGACGGGAAATTGGACGTCAAATGATTGGTTGTTAGGCTCCGATGGACAATTCTAGAATCTGCAGTGCTATATTGAATATATTATAAACATTACAAACATCTTGCCCACATTTGTTCATATTTATAATTTAAATGAAACAGTATGGTTCATCGATCCTTCTCTCTTTCTTTTGTCAATGTCAGAGACATAATTTTGTCACAACAACCCGGTGTTTGTCTAATTTCAGCCCGACCCTGTTTCAGTTTTAGAACCTGTACAAATTGCACAGAAATTTAATTTCTTTTCGGACTAATCAGCATCCATTTCCCAGAAATTGATGTCTAGTTTTTGTATGCCCATTTGCCACTGTAGGACATTGCTATTCTTAAACTGTTTTTGTATAGACTGAAGATCTATTTTTTGTCGTTTTTTTTTTTGTGTTTTTATTTTCACTGATCAATACAAATAATCTACCTGGGCAGCCACCCTGCCAGTTCCTCCAGAGATTTGTTCTGCATGATTTCCATCTGCATCCAATTATTTACTAATATCAAGCCAGTCAGTTTCTGGGTAACGAGATGAGCTGTTGGGTCAGTGTGCCCTTGGTTGGCAGTTCTTTCCCTCTGCATATTTTTTTGTTTTGTTCTGAGTTTGCCTTTAGGCCTGCCAGTGTGACAAATGGCCGTCCTTATTTTGGCATGGCGCAGTGGACAATCTTGTGATGTGATTGTCTTTCCTCCTTCTTCTGCATCGTATCTTTTTTTTTCAATTTCTTTTTAATTTTTCAAGAACACTTGTGAACTGAAAGAAGATTTTCCGACCGAGTTCTTGTTTGTTCTGACTCCACGTTTTTGCACAACTGAGAAATTCCGCCTTAAACATTTGTGGCTCTAGTATTATGGTGAAGGAGTTAGAATAAATCAGAACTGTGAAACAGCTTGATAACTACCATATCTTAAATCAGCGCCAAAGTGTGCATTTGATATACTAAAAGATCTCCAGTTGGTCAGAAAGTGGAGATAAAACAAACAAGAACTAAGGCCGAGATTTGTAAATTTGTTTCCTAATCTCATCCTAATCTCGCTGGGGGACAGGAGAAAAGGAAGAAACCGAAAACCTGTTTCATTTTTTCACCGCACACTGATAAGTAGTATAACCCATTGTTTGCCTAGATAAACCGTCCTGCTGGCATTGTAATCCAAAGCCACGTATCTCAAAAGTTAGGTCACCTGATTTCTTTTCTCCTTTATGTGGGTGTTTTTGTAGCGGTGTGTGTGTGTGTGTGTGCGCGCGCTTATCTGATACCCCAATCGTTTGATAATTTTGTTACGTCCCTTTTATGACCGTGTCTTTCATAACGTAGTTCGTCGATGTATGCTCGATGTCTGAGCTTGGAGAAAGCTCGTCGATACGAAAGCGGTTACTTTGTGCTAGGAAACAGGCAAGACAATAGACAGAAATCACAGAATGATAGGCCAGGAGGATAGAGGGACTCGGAAAGACGTGTTTACTTATGGCAAGAGTTCCGCATGTCCCGACCACATATATACCTAAACCTACCCCAAATGTTCTTCCTTCTGGGCTCTAGCTCTGAATTTAATCTTGTCTGTACCCCTTGTACCCCTTACCCTTTCATCCATCGGGTGGTGGTTGGGGGGGGGGGGACGCCTCTGGTAGGGTCTCCGTCTGTCCTATCAATCTGTTACATTTTGTCTCATCGTCGGCCCTCTCCACGCGCAAACTCAGATTACCCTTTCAGCCAGAACACTGAACACACACGTTAAGGTTTGGGATGGATTTGGAGTCTCTTGACCGGACGTTCGAGGCGCACAGAACTCTTTCCTTACGACTGTGTCCAGTTCAACCCGTTTCTTTCCTAGAACCAGCTACCAAAATGACGTGCGTATTCTATTACGCTTTCATATACAAGACTGGTCGTGAATATTTGCGAGGCAGTTTGCTTTTTTGATAAGAAGACAAAACACGTGTTGGTATTGGGAAATTTTGTGCTGAAAACAACAATACCCATAATTTATTTAAAAAAAAAAAAAACATACAGCGACATAGAACAATGTTTTCCGTACGATGACCCACGGATCTTTAAAAAGTTAGACAATCTCGCGATTATCATTATGATAATCATATCAGTAGTCTGCATTTTGTACACTCTGACTCTGGTGGTATCTCGACCTTCTATCAGATCTGATAAAAGTTGTTTCGTGGTCCTTGCTGCCTTTGTTCATGTTTGTTCCAACAACACTTTTTGTGCAGTTGAGAAATTCCACGTTAGACGTTTGCGGCTTTAGTATTACGATGGGGTTGTTAAATAAATCGGAAATGTGAAACAGCTTGATAAGTGCCACAACGCATTTTAAACAAGTGTCAAAGTGTGTATTTGTTATACCTCTTCTAGATAGCGAAAGGGTTTCCAGTTTTTCAGAAAATGGAGACAGAACAAACAAGAACATCAGGTCACGTAGAGTACGGAAATGTTTCTATTTAATTTTTTTTGTTCGATTATGAAATGCATTTAACACTTGGGTGTCCCCCCGGGACACAGAATATCGAGATGAACCATTCCTTCTCCTACTATATGTCCACAAATTGCGCGCGTATATATAAGGTGAGCACTAATTATTTTCGTTCAATTATGAAGAGGCGTGGTGCGCGTTATCGCATTGTTGACATCGAAGGTATGCACGCAAATGGACAGACGGAATTTGGGGAGTTGATTTTCCTCGCTATTCTGTGGTCTCGGGTGAAACATCCATTGTATTATTTCTGAAATCTATGTTGAAAGAAAATATGTGCGACAAAGAAAAAACATTCGCTAAATTAAGATTGTCATGAAATCACATGCACAAAAAATCTAAGTGCATCTTTTGAAGAAGTGTGAATGAATGCATAATTATTTGTACCGTTACGCTCATTGCTTCGAACTGTGATTTGCATACCGACTTGCATCACACACACCCGCCCCCACCCCGTCGCATCCTGTTTTAATTACAAATGAAACATGTCAATAGAAATGACCGCGAACAACGCCCCTTTTTACGTCAAGCGTCATTAAGTGACGTTATCAATTCGAATAATCCGAAACTTACATTA
Source organism: Onchidella celtica (assembly GCA_963931925.1). Classification (NCBI taxonomy): domain Eukaryota; kingdom Metazoa; phylum Mollusca; class Gastropoda; order Systellommatophora; family Onchidiidae; genus Onchidella; species Onchidella celtica. Next base: position 15,349,197 of record OZ007577.1, read on the forward strand.
ATACTATAAATGCCATTGAAGTATACCGACGTAGAGCTATTCAGACAACTGCATTTAATTAGCAATTTCCTTGCCCAATAGCCATAAACTTTAATGGTAGCTTTTCAATAACCCTGGTCTTCCAGCATTAGGCGCTCAGATTCAGAGAGCTCTCCAGTATATTGCAGATTGTACTGTCCGATAAGGGCTGTGTTATTGTATAGATTGCCAAGTGATTAATATAGAACAATGGGACGCGTGCATGTCCTTCGACACTTGACGACATGCTTTCGTTCAGGTCACAGACCCTGTGATCGTTTGGGTCATGGGGGGGGGGGGGCGGTTCTCAAAGTATGTGGGTGAAAAGACCTGGTGTCTTTTTTGCGTCTTGTCTCTCCCGCCTTCTCATTTACGCGTCCCAGACCCCTCTAGATCACTGAATCAGATCTGTTTTGCGTCGGTTTTGTAGACTGTGGAGTTAAAGGAGATCTTGCGCATTAGTAAAGCTGAAATAAGTCTGTCTCCATAGTTGATTTCAAGGAAGCTCACGCCTGAGTGAAAACAGACTTATCTCAAGCTATTACTATTAGCAAATTGTTTTCCTTTCTCCCTCTTAATCCCCCTCCTCAAATCTTATTATTTATTTGTACTTTTTTTCTTCTTCTGTGATTCTGGGTCTGTTGTCGCCAAGTTATATTTTTGCTTCATTTGCTTGGCACCAACCCGACCGTCTTGTTGTAACTGTAAAATGCTTGAATTTCGTGATGTTTTATCTTTGATACAAATGGCAAGAAACTGTGCTGCTACCTTCTTGTCATATACGTAATATAAAATACTTGAATTTTGTCGAAGTTTTACCTTTGACAGGGTTCCACAATTCTTCAAATATTTTTCGAGTCCTAAATTTTCATCAAAATTGATTTTTAGGCCTTAAAATGTCCTTAATGAACAAAATATGTGCAAAGGCCCTTGAACGGTCCTTAATACATCGTATTATTATGCCTTTCTTTGCTATTTTGCGGCATGGCAAGTTGTGTCATTTTAACTATTTAAGGCGTTGTTCATATTTCGACCTGGGTGACTTAAGCCAGGCTGAATTGTTCCGTTGTCAAAAAGAGATTCCTTCAACGTCCATAACTTTGATTTGTAAAGACTTGTGATGACATTGCTTTGACACAAGTGGCAAGAAACTGTAATGCTGAGTTGATACCAATAATACTATAGCCTTCGAATCAGCTTTGAAATGGTTGTGCGTCTAGAACAGGCTTATTAAGAGACAACGGGGTTTGATAAGTGTGTGCAGCACAACTAATGAGAGATCTCTCACAAGTTCGGTGGAGTGTTGACGGTTGTGATGTTTCCACTTTCTCTCACTAACTTTCTTCTGACACCAGCCGTGATGGGCACGGCACAAACACACTAAATAATCGACTATCTCTCTTCTATAAGTTATAACAAACGATATCTGTATTGCTTACATATATACAATAATTATTAATTCATTCAATAATAATAGGAACATAGGTCATACAATTTCATGTGAATTTCGATGGAATGAAGTTGATGCAAATCAGTACATGCTAATTAAATGGCTTCGTAATATTCAATTTCTAGCACATTTTATAAAACACATGGGAACATTCAGCATAAGGAAACCTCTCCTTTAGGGGTGTATGGCGCTATCTGGGCACTGGTTCTTCCTCTCTACCCTGGCTTGACTGCGCAGTTAGATCAACAGGTATCGGCAGGTACCAATAGGTCGGGAAGCCAAGAAGCCACGATGTCGTTAATCAAAGTACAAGAAGTTGAGAAGCCAAGAAGGTGTTGTTCTTCCTCCTCTGTAGAAAAACAATCGCAACTTCCTAATCTACTGCTGGAAGGCATGACTTCCATACTTACTCCATGACGGATATTCATCATTAATACTTTTAACCTCTGACACTGTTACAAGTCAGGCTGCAGCTCCCATACTCCATAGGCTCCCACATAGGCAATAGAATAAACGATCAATACAGTTTTAATGATATTTACACGTTCCCCACGAAGAATAACGCTCTCTCTAACAGACCCCATCCTATAAGGTTTCGTAACATATATATAACGGCGTTTCCGTGACTCTCTCAGAGGCAGTAGTTATACCAAAGTAAACCCCCTAGATTTAGGTTCTACAATTATGAACATTAAGTAAAATACACATACATCGTGCAATTAACTTACCACTCAGCAACAGCTCAAATGCCGACAAGATACCAACGATACCACGCTCTGACAAAGGATGTTTGCGGGTTCCCTGACCTTCCCCACTCACAAGACTAGTACAAAGTTACAGTTGCAGTTGTGGCCTCCTCTTCGGCACGAAGCTGGTGAGTGCTCTCAGCGGTCTGAAGTTGGAAGGAGCGTTCGGGGATTTATACCCAGTCGGGTAGCGTCCCAAGACGCTCACCGAGTGTACATTAGTTATCCTAATAGCCACCCCCGTCGACTCCACGTCAAATACTATTGAAGCATCTCTACCCCCCAAGCAATTCCCAGGTGATCTGATCGTCAAGTACGGCGGTCAAGTAAACACTACCCTTTCCGGGTGTCAAAACGCTTTCCGTTGCATCGGCTACTTTCCCCCTCTGGCCTACAATAACTCTGTCTCCCCGCCGTTAACTATCTTCCCACGCTAATTATACCTTGCCAATCTGTGACCCTGTTACAACGGTAATGATGCTTACTTAATCTGGTATGTCTATTGGAGGGTCACTCGTGTCGTGGCATTGACCGCGCCCAACACACTTTCTCGAGTGCTACCGATTTGGGGGGGGGGGGGGGGCACAAAATGTGGGGAAGTGTGACATGGAAAATATGACTTTTTTTTTTGTTCATCGAGCCCGTCATCTTGTGTCTATTTGGAAACGATTTTTATTTTCAATGACAGCGCTATGGCTTTTTCGACGGGATGAAACACTTTATATTATTATTATTATTATTATTATTACTGATAGTTACCAAGAAATTTAAGTAATTGTTTATCTAAAGCCGGAAACACTTTAATTTTTGTATTGTGCAAGATAACATTAAGCCTGCACAGTAAAGCAACGTCAAGGCTTACGATATGGAATGCTGGAACTTTGATACGATCACGCTTACGGCGGCGCATTGTCTGAATTAAATTAAGTAAATGTTTATCTAAAGCCGGAAACACTTTAACTTTTGCATTGTACAAGACAGTTTGAGATTGCAGATCAAAACAAAGTCTAGGCCTAATGGGAGTGCCAGAATGGATACGCTCGGGGATACGGCGGCTTTTTGGCTGAATTTATGTTATAATGGTGGAATTTTCTTAAATATCGTGTCCAGCGCCCGTGCTTGTTTGGCATTTTAGCCTCCTGGTGTGATACTCACACTGTGTAAGGAAAAGACCGAAGTCAAGAATGAGTTGTTGTTGTTGTTTTTGGTTCCTTGTTTGTTCCAGGATGCTAAGCAAGCCATAAACATAAGAACCTCCAATCTGCCCTTGAATTTGATCCATCTTTATGGATATTGAATTTACATGGGCACTATACCCCTCCTTGTATAAACGTGGTTTTTCTTTCTTTCGTTTCTTTTCCCCTTAAATTCCATCCGGCTGTCTGTCTTGGTTTTTGTTGTGATTGATTCTGTCATTTCATCAAATTACTTCATTCAGTTCATTTATCACATTTCTTTTTACTAGTCTGTTGGAATATGTAACTGTTAGGTTATAGAGTGATATAGCAGAGCTGTGAACAAACTCAGCAATTTCTCTTCGGCTTTGTAATCAGACTACGGTCTCTTAACAAAAGTGATGGTGTTGAGCCTCCAGCTGATGTTCATCGTGAAAACAAAGCGTGTGCTCCCTCATACCGCCAATGAGCCCGTCCTCGAGAGCTGGTCGATTAACCCAATGAAAGTGTTAGCCAAACTTTCGTGTTGCCGACCGCCTGTAGGTTAATTGTCTATGAAGGCAAACGCATACAAATACCGACAGTTTATTCAGGCGTGGAATGTCGGGAAATCAAGCCCCGTAACAATCCAGGAATGAGGAGTTTGATACAGCTCAGGCACCTGCCCACACTAGCCGATTTTGATCGGCAGGCAAGTAGGCTCGTATGGTGACGTCACTACATTGAGTTCCAGCAAAGATGCTTGAACGATAAGATGAGACACTGTCTTCTTCGCAACACTAAAAAAAAAACATGCACACAATTTGCGCCCTGATCGGGGATGAGCCACATGGTAGGCCTACATAGTATGGAAAGAATGCTATAAATGGTAAATGTATGATGCAAAATTGTGACAGTGCTAATGCGACTAAAAAAAGAAAAATAGCCAGTATTTTCCCAAAGCCATTGAGGTTATAATGCCACAATAAGTGACGTCAGTCAAGGCCTATAGCGATAGCTGAACAGTGAACAAAAGTCAATATTTCCCCAATTTGGCTTTGTAAAATATGGCACTTTTCATGAAATCGGCGCGTTTGGCGCTAGATGACGGTGCGAAATCAGTGCGCGCTAAAAGCACTAGCTGTCTTATTTTGTCAATTCTAGTATCATTGGCTTCAATGAGATACAGTATTGAAGGATGATCTTAGCCAAACATAATCAACTTAGCTAAAGTTGAACACACTAACCGGGCACCACAAGAAAGGTATTTAGTGAACTGACATGGGGTCAAACCAAAAAAAAAAATGTGGTCTGACATGGATGTAACGGTACATGTTAAGGTACTGAAACATTATTCATAAATTATCGAACAAAGCATGCCACTTGTAAGAACAATAATGAACGGCTGTATTGAAGAAAACTGCACGGAACATATGTTTTACGGCAATATTCCTTCATGTTGAAAGCACAGAACCATTTTGACCGGATAGTTTAGCCAGGTCATGTTGGGCCCAGTTCTAAGAAGTAATAGCTGCGAGCTGTGGAGATTTTTCACCGAACGTGTATTAAAGCGGGTGGTTTTATTTCTTTTTATCTTTCCGTTGTACAGAAGTGCTCCTCGTGACTTTTTTAAATTTTTATTTGCAAAATGTCGTCCAGCCTGTCTTCAAAACTTTTAATATACTGGCGTGGTTTTGGCGATGAGGAAGAATATTATCCCTCCCATGTCAATAGCCCAAGGCATGTCAGACTTTAAATTCAATTAATTCTTGATGGCGACATAATTATTTGTATCCTGCAGTCGGCAGATGGCGGAGATTGTGAGCTCTTCAGAGCCATTGGCTCGATTGTATTGCCAGCTGTGTATGGGCGTTGGTATTTGCTATTATGATGTGTCCGTTTTCTGTTTGATATTCATCGATCAGATGGTGGATGCTGTGTGTGTTTCGATGTATGGTGTGTTGTATTTGATGTGGACAGATTGCAAAGCAGGATTTGTATAGGGACAAAACTGAGATAGTGACGTGTGAGAGAGACAGAGGGACGGAGAGACAGATACACAAACAAATACAGACAGACACACAAGCACAGAGACAGACACACAGAGACAGACAGAGGGAGAGAGAAGGACACACACATGCACACTCCCATACACACGAACACACGCACACGAGAGAGAGAGGGGGGGGGGTCTATTTTTTCGCATGTTGGCGGCTTTATTTTGCATTCCTAATTTCTTAAACTATGTTTAAGCTTCATACAAACTTTGTACTGTACGAGTAACACTGTCTTTGGGGTGATTTTGGTAGTAACCTATTTAGCAAATAGTGGCGAGTGTTGCTATGTTTGTTGTGTCGTGTGGGATCCGATGTCGTTGTTTTTTGTTGTAATTTTTTAATTTTCTGGGGAAAAGTAATTTTCAATACGAAATGGGTTAAAGACAATATATTTTTCATCTCCAGGTTTAAAATGAACACCAAGGCGACCCGTCATAACTGAAAATGCATACAAGTAATGTAATAAAGTATGCACATTAAAACGCAAAAAGTTTGACTTACGACCATGTGCCCTGGCACAAGTGAACGTAAATTTCAGACAAAAGCACTTGAACGCAATAAAAAGTGAAGGGAAGTTATTTATTTCCTTGATAACATTTCGCTAGCCATGCATTTTTTCAGTAATGGGTTGAAGAAAATCTAGGAAGTGATGTGCAGGTTCATACAGTGATAAGACAAGTGGTTAAAAAAAAAAAAAAGCCCACACACGCACTGATGATAGTTCGTGGGATTTTAAAAACACAGAAAAGCCAAATTCACAAAGCCCTTTTGCACTTGTACACATAACAACGCGCGCAGTTCATGCAAGTGTACAAAGTCCTCAGAACACAACGTCATGGTCATAACACAATTGCTTAAGTCATTTTTGGAGATATTTTAAAGATAAGGCCTAACGTCCCAGGTGTAATAAGATAGTTTGTTTTTGCTTCCTGAAAAGCACGAGGAAAATTTTCTTTCGAGCCTCAATTCAGAGTCTTGATCTTGATATGAAACCACTTTCGCGCAAGTCACAAGATTTGGAAGGCAATGATAACTTTTTTCACGCTTTCTGAAAACGGTGTAAAAATGACTTTGCCAAACGTGTTACTGACTGGCGACAATACAAAACGTACAAAAAATAAGCGTTTATCATGAATGTGATCACAGCAGAGGTGCCCTTTGGTCCGAGGGCTAATTTCCAACGTAATTGTAAGGGGGCATGGTGCAGGGGACACTTGCCCCAAGCCGGTCAGCGTCGGCCTGGTCGCTGGAGGAAGGGTTGGTGCGGTTGTAGCGGTCAGCGTAGGAGGGGTAGCGGTGGCAGTGGAACTTCCCAGGCCAGGGTAGACCGTGGGTACGCTGCTGGTACTCGCCGCTACACTGGTCGTAAACTTCCTGTGGAAAGTTAGTGGACAGTGGTCAGTTTAATAACAGGTTATGTCGGATGTTAATGGGCATTATGTACTTTAATGCATGAAGTGTACTTTTGTGATATAATAGATTATTTTAGTCAACAGGGATGAAAATTGTCCGCTCTTCAAAGGATGTCAGCTGAAGCAAGATTTTGGTTCCTCACCTAGGTGAAAATTTCCTCAGATATCATCATGTGTGCATTATGTCAAACAGAGTTAGTCTGACCAGAATGTAGTCGTATGCCAGTCATTTTGAAATGGGCTGTGTATGCGCGAAGATGCATTCTTGTCCTTTTCAGGAAGTGTATTTCATTCAACATTGCGACTAACTTTCCTTTGGGCACTGACTTTTGTGTCATACATGTGGTGTTCCTGCCGAAATATGTTTCCAATTTTCGTCAGTGTGTAATGGCACTTTGGGTTAACGTGTTTATGCGGCCCCAGGGGGCAAACTCATTGAAGTGGGGTGGACTCTTGGGTGATCAGACTCAGATCTTTGAGTTTGAAGACATGAAAAAAAAAACGAGGTTGCAGGATGGTAATGTTACAGCTGTCAAAATGTTTCAAACGGATTGATCCAGCGCCAAGTAATCATCATTCCCCTGGCGTTTGCGGCGGCCATATTGTTCGCCACACTCAGGTAGATTTGCAACATACAGGGCGCTTGTCGATAATGTTGAGGTTTTTTTTTTTTTTTTTGCCTTGACATTTAAAAATCAGTTTATTTTTATCATGAATTTTGCGAAAACTTAGAAACTGAAATTTGGTATTTACACGCTGATTCTTCAGATCATCGGTTCAGGGCAAGATGTCATCATCTCCATTGTCACAAATAAAGAGATCATAACTTCTTGCACTGTAATAACCCAACGACATGCAAACTGATACCAAAAACAAAGGCAAATTCACTGATCAGAGTATACCCAACACCCGTTTCTCCGGATATCACAAACTCATCCCTCCTCACTATATTCTGTCACAAGAATCACAACCTAATGGAATCAACGTCAGGTCAGGGTCACGCAGGGGCCCATGGTAATTTTACAAGGGATGAAAACGAAATGAGTGCTCCGGGTAATATTCAGTAAAAACGCATAGCTGGCAAGTCTTAATATGGAATGTCATTGCGTAACAGTCGAGATTCTTTGACCACTCCACAAAAAAAAATAAAAAAATATCAAGAGTCGCAGTGACACGTCTCTCTTTGGTTTCCCCCTATACTTGCATACATTGTACCAGGCTGAACTGTATCTGTCTCTGAATATTTACCTTTTGGCTGTTTTGACAGGGAAAGCAGACCACACAACTGGTTGCCATGTTCTCAATTCATCTTGTTAGCCAAAAGACACTACCAAGGAATCTAGCGGTGTCGTGTCTTTTTGACTTTTGGTCAATCGGTTGTCTCGTCCATCTGTCTACCAGTCTGCTTTGACCTTAGGTGATCGGCGGTTATTATTTTCTTTTCTGTAAAATTGAGATTTTTTTCTTTCCCGTTGTCATTTATACATCGTGATCATTCGTCATTCCTCTGGTCAGACTGGAGATGGCTTGAATTCTTTGTTTTAGGAGGGTCTTAGCAGTTTTCTTTTGTTTCTACTGGTGTTTTTTTTTTCTTATCTCTTGCCTTTCTTCTGCCAAGTCTTCCGCTTCTTCATCTCATCCTTCTCCTCCATGCATCATTTTCTTATTTTCCTCTTGTTTTTCCTTTCCTTTTTCTTAGCCCTCAAAAGGGTCTCGAAAACATGGCTTTGGGATCCCTGTCTCTGCCTCTCTGTCCATCAATCTCTCTGTCTGTCTATCTGTCTCTCTCTCTATGCTTGTCTCTCTCTCCCACCCACCCCCTCTCTTGGTTTGCGGCTCTCTCTCTCTCCCGCCAACCCCCTCCCCCCCCTCTCCCTCTCTCTCTCTCTCTGTCTCTGTGTCTTTCTCTCTCTCCCTCTGTGTCACACAGAGCGACGGTGTTTGTGTGTCTATGTGCGTCTGTATCTCTGCTCCCTCTTCTTTTTTTTTTCACATTGTTTTGTTACCATTACGTCAGAGTGTGTAACCAGGTATAGTACTCGTTCACTACCAGTTGTAGGGGAATGTGGAGCGTGGCACTACGCGGTCATCTCAAGCCTTCATCTCGCCAGGCAGTCAACAAACTGTCCCTGTCGCCCCTCGAACATCTGGCCACATGTACCTGGAATGTATGGTCAGTTTCGAACGTCAAGCCAGTCGTGTGTCCGGACAGACATGCTCCTAGATCCTCTTGTTGTGCAAACTTTGGCCAGATCACGAGGTCGTGCCAAAAATGACGCGGACAAACATGGTGTTCTGTTTTTGGTGGTATGTTTATGTGTGCAGGAGAGAGATAGACTGAAAGAAAGAGAGGGGGGGGGGGCGCGATGAAGTGTGTATAAGAGACAGAGAGGGGGGGGGGTCGAGGGAGAGTCAGAGAGATGAAGCGAGTGCTGAGAATCAGAGAGAGAGAGAGAGAGTATGAGTGGGAGTGTGAAAGTGAGCATGAGAGAGGGAGAGAGCATACATGTGTGGTGACAGGGAGAGACAGAAAGAGATTTGAACTATTTGAACGGAAAACGGAAAGTGGTTGAGCGATCGACGTCAACCCAGTGTGTACCAAACATAGTTTACAGCCTTTCACGTCAGGACACCTTATTTGCATAATTAGCCTTTTCCTGAATGTGCAACTTTCTTGAAGATCAATCTCATCAGCACTGATTAATTATGACTAACGACCCGCCATTCTGGTAATTCCGGCCTGAAACATTTGATCAATTGGATTAACACTCTTGTAGTTGCATCCGGAACTTTTTTGTATACATTTGCGATAGAGAGTGTCGCAACGACACTGAGCCTTTGTTTTTGTTGATTATTATATTGTTACTGTATGAAGAAAACTGCGTACATTTCGGTACACTCTAGCTTATTCCCAGTTAAGATCAAACGTGATTTATAGATTTCTTGTACACATTTACAAAAAAATTCCTCCAAACAGTTTTTGAAAACCTTACCAATGTAATTGCAAAATTTGAACTGATTAAACTCTGAATGTATCAAACCTAAATAGAGTACCCCCCCCCCCCCCTCACAAAATAAAAGCAACACCAACAAACAAACAAACGCGAAAAGCATAAAGTGACTTGTATCATGTCAATGAACCGTATGGATAAAACCAAAAATTCAAGACGCGTTAAGTCACACTGTGTTAACTCATGGTTTCAGCGCTCTTATTCAAAGTACCAGTCTGAGAGATCTTTGAAAACGCTGGGTGAAAGACAGTTATTGCAAACACTTTATGACGTGTGAAAAAGGGGTAAATAGTTTATGACACAATGTGTCTTTTGCGGTTTTTCTTGGGACGTGCGGCGTGCAAGGAATTTTTCGTTTTCTTTTGTGATTAAGCTTGAAATAATGTTGACTTGTTTATCACGGGCACTGGAAACATTTGCATTTCCTAGCGTGACTTTTCCTGTGAAGTTACGTCGGGGCTCTATGCGGATCGTGAGTTTCGCTTGACAGATTTGACGTCGTTTCGGATTACCGACGAGTATGTGTATGTGGTGCAGAGCATCACGAGTGTATGAGTCACTGGTTGATAGAATGGTTTGGAGTGAACAGATTTGCACCATAGTGGGAAGTGCTGTAAGATGAAACCTCTTTCACGCAGTGTGTTGTGAAACTGATGGACGTACATTTCTTATGTTCTCTGTGTATCTGTCTATCTGTGTGTCTGCCCGCCCGTCCGCCCGTCTATCTATCTATCTATCTATCTATCTATCTGTCTGTTTGTCTGTCTGTCAGTCTTATCTGTTTATCTATCTATCTGTTCATCCGTCCGCCCGTCCATCTGTCTATCTATCTATCTATCCGTCCGTCCATTCAGGGATATTGTGGAATTACGTGCACCCATTTCGTTGGACGCACGCCCAGTAAACATGCTTTTATGTAACAAACTTGCGACGCTGCCATACTGGAAATAACTGAAGTATTTTAAACTGCTAGGTCATCACAATCCAGGATACTATAGGGACTAGCTTCTTTTTTTTTTTTTTTTGTGTTCGCTCATTGACAAATTTAATGTTAGCATGCCTCTCGTACTAGTCGGAGTTGTGCACGGTTTCACAGACAAACTGTGACGATAGTTGTAATCACCGAACGCTGTTAGTGCTATGTTGATACGGAAGTGAGAAAGTTGAGTGGCCCTTCAAGTAAACAAAGCAGATAGTGTACCCTGGAGGATATAAATTCTGGCCGTATGGCAGTGCCCATCTGTCCAGTCACTGACATCATCGTCATGCCCCAGACCCGGTCAAGATAACTGAGTTAGCACTGGGGCTAGCAGAACACTGAGTCAAGTCTCAGGGTTCCTGAACATGCTTAACGTACTAGGTTATCATAACATGCTTTCTTATATTGGTATACAACGAGTTGCGTAATTGTAATTGAAAAACTTGCCCGTATCGGCTTTCGAGATGAAAGGTACTTGTAAAGCCCCTAAGTTTAAGTCCAAGAAAAATACATTATCCTAAAAGAGCTTCGGTTTGGTGTTTAAGAACCTACGGGGAAATACAGTCTCACCACTCTCTGTCTTGCATTGATTTCATGGTCAGGCTCGAACGTCCTTTGAATCAACCTGCGAGGCAGATTTGTTTCAGTCTCACTATGCGCGACCGACGGTTTAACACTGTATGTCACAAAACCGAGTCAAAACAGATATGTCTCAGCACGCCATGACAGTAATTGACCATCCAGGTCATGATCTTCTTTACCTGACACAATTCCCGACAAGGCACCACGAAAGGTACATCTGGGTGGCCGCTAATGAGCATGTTGTTACTGTTCTCCTCCCCCTCCAACGAGCCGGGCAAACAGAAGGGCATGTAGACACCACACAGAAAGAAGCGGAGTTTGCGGGAACAGCCGCTCTCTACCAGTGGCAGGTATTGCCGCATTTCTCTGTCAATCTCCGCTAGGTCGCCCTGAAATGAAAGTGATTGTGACATGTATTATGACCTTGAAAGTGAATGGTTTTGACGGTTGTCATCGGCTTAAAGTGAAGGAGTTCGATTGTTGTTGTCGGCCTGAAGTTAATTGTATACTTACGATACTCAAAGATTGTCTGGTTTAACCAATGTAGAATAATTTCTTCAGGCATTTATTTGTTTGTCTATCATTTTAGTTATTTCCTCAACTGGCTTCTAAATCTTACTTTTTGCTTATACATCTGTTGGACTATTCCCCAATGTATCGGCTTTGCAGATGTTTGTGGGAAGAGCTGACCTAATGTCCAAAATCAGATCATTTGTTTTAAATATTTTCTGAATATTAATTCATCTTGTAAGGCGAAGTTCTATTGCCATAGCAACTTCTGCAAAAAATGAAATAAATCAACAACAAAAGCAAGTGTAATCATGGTATTCTTTTGTAAATTATGATCTGGTGACGTAGGGAAAGAGTTCAAGTCTATGAATTTGGCTACTAAATTGTGTATTTCATTACTGTGTAGGATAAGTTTTTCCGAGTTTTTTGTGGAGAAGTCAATTGAGAGAGATTTCAGAAGCCCGCTGACAATTGGTCATAATTTAGATTGAAATCTTTGTCTTACCTGTAGGAACATATTGGGCAGGGAACCCTGTGAGAAGGGGATTCCCCGGCACATGGGCAAATTGTTGTCCTGACAGAGAACATACTCTTTGTTGCTTTTCTTCTTGGTCTCTCTCTCCGGCCGGATACAGCGGCGTGAAGACTTCTTCAGCAATCGTTTACATTTGAAGTTCCGGCTCCAGCGCATGTTTTGCTGCCGCATCTGTTTCTTACACCTGACCTTGGCCTTGCTGCAGGTCTCCTCACACGGATACTGCGGCTCGCTGTCGTCTCCGACACATTTAGGCAGGTACTGCCCACAGAGGAAGGCTCGCAGGTTGTCCGAGCAGCCGGCGTCGATGAAAGGCCACCATGGTTGTAAGGCCCAGTACACCTGGCCTTGGGTTGTGTGTCCAAACTTGTTGGGCAGTTTGGTGGCGTTGTAGGAGACCTGGCCTTTACACATGGGCACCTGGATCAGTTCACATCTTCGCCCTGTGGTGACCTCGTTCTCAGCGTGGACGGTGAGCAAGGTGGAAACAGCCAGGAGAATCACAACGGTGCTCGTAATGGAAACGGTGGTGCTCATTCTGCTTTCCCTGTGGTCACGTCTCTGCTGGGAATAGAAGTTGATGATTAGATAGATTCACTTCGATGGTTTCAGCTTTGTGACACCGTGACACCGACAGTTTTAAACATTTTATGGGATAATCTAGGTAGATTTAAACAAATCAATTCTTACGTGCAACAGTAGCAGCTCTTGAACATTGATAATATACCACCATGTGCAATTTACAGTGTCCATTTACGGATTGCTGGCGGGCTTTCCCTCTTTCCCCCATTTTCTGCTTAGATTTGACGACATACTTTCATTTATCGCCGATGTTGATTAGCTTTAACATAATATTATTATAATAAGTTCTGCATTTGCATCTTTTTAGTCATGTGCATTAATAATTTTAATGGCAAAAACGTGGCTTTATTGGAGCGTAGGAAAATTTAAAAAACACCACTTGTAAACCCAGGTCGATTTGGCTGCAGACATCTACATGCCATTTGTCACATCAGATTACGGAGGTTCGAATATTTTTATTTTTTTTTGGGATAAACTTTTAATGGCCCAAGTATATACTCCGCTTGATAAACTTTTTGGAAAAGGCAAAAGACTTAACGCACCAATTACGCCGTTGCTGTCCAAGCACAGTTCTAATTAATATCCGTTTCACACTTGGAAAGTTCAGGAAAAACATGTATCCCTCTCTCGCTTTTCACACTAACGAGCTAATTGGTTGCTGTCTTCAGTATGGCAAAATAAACTGTTTACACGCTAAACCAAGTCAGAGGAGCTCGACGTGCACTCACATGAAAGAGCCACTTAAGTCTAAATGTCAATTTACTTCCGCAGTACTTCACTTCTTCATCCTGAAATGCGAATCTGTTGAAGGAGGCGACATCGTCGACCTATGAAATCACATCCTTACTGTGGATTATTCTTTTTTACTCTGTAGGGCATAGGGAACTGACTCCCAGTACATTAACAATGATCGAGTGGACCTTTTATTTCTACGCAGTGCTTTTGAGATTCTAGTTTTCTTTAATCTCTGCTCATTTCTCTTTTTCAGGAAGAAATATACCATTGCATAACCCCTTCACCTCTTTAAGTATATGAAAACTTGTGTGGGCAAAATATTTGAAAGTACGCCGGCCTTAACCCAGATACTGCCAAATGTCAATTGATTTCAACTAATTTATTAACACTGTACTTCTATAGCCGATTAAATCAGTCTTCCAGAAACAGGCCGCATTGTTGGACTTCCAGGTCAGTGCAGACTCAAAATGCCAAATTTATATAAACTAGTTGGTCTGTTGACTCGGAGAATACACAAAATAATGTGATGTTTAGAGATGATTTTCCCACCAGCAGTGTGTAAAGAGAGGCGGACAATGAACTTTTCTATCACGCTTTTCGTTTCTACTCGGCGAAAATACGTTTTTCTTCTTTTTGCGGCTAAAAAAAAATCCTTTTAAAATAATATCAAACACTGAATTTTGTCCACGTAATTTATCGTGAAAAATTGTGGCAGTAAATAAAGTTTGGTAACTTTTGGTCACGTAGTCACGGAAGTTTGAGATGCTTACATGTTGACCCTCCGGCTCCAGCTGTGCAGATCAAAAACCCTAGTTAGGCCACATTAATTTGTCCCTAGCAGAAGCAGGGTTAAGAAAGTTAATGATCGTGCGTAATAGAAGCTTTACTGTACCCCTGATCTTTCTACTTTCCCTCTTGTGTGCAGATGAAAAGACTAAGTGGGAATGATAATGGAGGAAAGTTGAGCTGGGGGGGGGGGGGTGTAGAAAATCAGGCAACTTGAGTAGTGGCAAATCCATCATATAAACATAAAAATTAGGTCATAAAAATGGGTCGCCAGATGTGGATCAGGTCTCCATTGAGCAGGGCTTGGCAAGCACGTCAGACACTGGTCTTTCTCTAATTAGGCTAAGTACTTACAGCAAATAACACACTTCCTTCTCGCCTCTTCTCTTCCTTGCCGGGTCATACCTAGAAGAAAGATTTATGAATCCTACAATTGCATTTAGCCCACTGAATTAGTGAATTTTTCCATGCCGTGGTATCCAGACACCAATGAAATCAGTTTTCAAGTATTTTTCTTTGACATTCCAGGTAAAATTAAAAGTGTAAATGCCAACTTTATGAGATAATCAATTTACAGCTCAAGAGTCCTTAGCGAGCCACAATGCTTCTCCTGTAGCAGCTGCAAGGTATATGATATGAACACAAAAAACAACAAATTTGCAGTTTTCGTTTTACAGTGACCCCAGCCCAGAACTCTCCCAGAAGTATAAATGGCGTCACTGTGAGCCAGATTAGTTGCTTGTGTTGGACCTGGAGTCATACGCCACCCGCCGTCTGGCTTTGCTGACTCTCTGACCTGACACGTGTGACTAATTATTCCATGATGTAATCCCTTCTTACTTGGGGAGTGAGTAATGAATCACTCGGTCTTCTAGATGTGGCGGCGCTCCCCCTGTCTACCACCCTCCCCGACCCCTTCTTTCATGAGCAGTGTTCCCTTCCACACATTTTGTAACCCGTGCACAAAGGCAATTAATATGTGCACAAAAGGCTGGTTACCTGCAGTCAATAATGTTTAGTGTATTTAATTGCGATTTCATCCATTATCCGTTCTGTGTATGGCTCAGTGATGATATGGCATGGCGATATCATGGATGGTATATTACAATGGCTATCTACCACAACAAGCAAGTAAATAGACGAATTAAAAGTCAGTACCACGTCCCCTTAGAATGACACGGTTCTTATTGCCTTCCTTCAACTTTTGAGAAATTGATGGTTGAAGTTTCAAATGTTCATAGCTTTTAGGGATATAACCCTTTTTTCTTTTGCAAATGACACACCGAATCCACTTGATACTTTGACACACAATGGAGAAGGCCTTAGTTCAGCCCAAAAAAGTGGAGACAGAACCTTGTCATTCTAAAAGGACGACCAGTTATCTATTATGACTGCACTGGGTAGGAAACCGACTAAATATTTTTGTATCCCTGAACAGTCCACTTCTGGATTCTGTCGAAATCGGACCTCTACAATCTGACGACGCACTTTTCTCCCGAGGTGCCCCTCTTGTCCTCGGGACCGTTCGTGGTCGTAATGGAAGTGTGTCGACTGTCTAGTTCATATTCCACTCACATTCATTAGCTTAGTCCGACACATAAGTGAATGAGTGAAGAACACACGTAATGAACCATCAGCCTGTACTTAACGCAGGGGTCAAAATCACTGTACCAAGGGCGAGAGGGCACCAACGCCGGAAGAAGTCACAAATGAAATCAAAGGTTGTACATCAGTAGCTCCTTAAATACGGTTTTTCTGTACTGTATTGCGACCTTAGCTCTTGTTTGTTCCAACTTCAATTTTTGCACAGCTGAGAAATTCAACGTTAAACACTTACGGCTTTAGTAGTACGATAAGGAGTTACAATCAGTCGGAACTGTGAAACAGCTCGATAAGTGTCGCAACCAGGGTTCACACAGGTCCTTAAAAGTCCTTAGTGCCCTTAATTTCCATAAAAGAAAAAATAACTACTCAAAACGTCCTTAGACTCTGAAAATTGTACCAAAGTGCTTAGAAGTCCTTAAAATTTGTGTTTCAGTTGAAACATTTGAGATTCAAATCTTCCAATTGCACACTGGATAATTGGTACTTTGAAGTTTATAACTGAACTTTTCAGAGTGAATTTACTGTGTCTGACCTCTGGGTACAAAAGAATTCCGTTTTGATGAGTGCTGCACACCACTTGTATAGTTATAATATTTCTTGGTCACAGGCAGACAGGTCTTTAATTTGTTTACTGTGAGTCCTTAGGAAGTCCTTAAATTAGTTTTCAAGACTTTGTATGAACCCCGCGCAAAGCCTTTTGAACAAGTGTTTGAAGTGTTCATGTGCTCTATCTCTTCTACATACAACAAGATCTCCAGTTTTTCAGAAAATAGAGGTAGAACAAACAAGGTCTAAGGTGGCCGTATGAATCGCGAGGAAACGTAATCTTCGGAAAAGTCCAAGTCAAAGGCTGGCAATCAGTACCTGCTGAATTACTTTTTTTTTCTCTACTGTGTGTAGCCCTCTGGAAAAAGTCACAACTCAAAACCCGACAATCACGGTGCCTTCTGGATTTCCTTTTTCTATACTGTATCTAGCACAAGAAATCCCAGGCTTCGGAAAACTCACAAATCAAAGGCCAGCAGTCAGTAATTGCTGAATTTATTTCTTCTGTGTTAATTATTAGAAAATGCGTAATTCAAGTTTCCTGAGGGTTGGATGCTTGAAAGCCAATGATATATCCTAACCCTGCCTACAATCACGCATTTAAATAGTATTCCAAGGCCCCCGCAGAAGAACCTGCCCTCCCACTGTATAAATTTAATTATCACGGCACATAGTTTAGAGCTGAAAAGCGTTACTAAATTACTCCCAAAACCGCCCGCTGAACTGTCAGTCCACATTAACAACAAACCTGTTTGTATAAACAGATTTTGATAGTTTTTTTGTGTTGTTTATTTTTCATTGGGTTTCTCCAAAGTTCTAAAATATTAATGCGTTCTCTCAATGACTACTTTACTCGGGAGAAAAAAAATGTGTTTAATTTCACACGGACTTCGACTGTATTTTTAGGTGCTATAGCAACGGCCCAATGGATGAAGCATCCGCTGGAAGATGGTGTCGGATTTCAAGATCTCCACTGATTTTTGCAGGTGAAAGTGGCAGCTCATCAGCCCCCGGGTTGTTTCCCTTCGGGTCTTACAGACCTTGCGCTTCATCGGAAATTTCGTTTTGAAAAGCGAAATAAAATTCCAAATTTCAGAAAATTATAAACTATGAAAATACAGGGTGGGGCCAAACGTCAGTTAATCATCACATTATTTATGTTAACCCCGAACATCCTCCATATGTGAGTGCAGCCAGTCTCCTCAAAACACGGAGCATATATTGCAGGACTGCAAACTCTTCTCATCACCGCGAGAAACGTATTGGCCCCAATCCACCGACCTGAACATCAAACTCTATGGTGCTCTGCCAGAACTGCAGAAAACCGTAGATTTTCTTAAAAGAACAAATCTGCAGATTTAGATTGGTGAACGAAAGAAGAAGAAGAATATTAACCCCGCAGTTATATTCCAACTGAATGAAGTATACACCAGTGATATTCCAGCTAAATGAAGTGAACATCAACTCAATGAAAAATCAAGCTAAATCAAATGTTAAAAATGTCGGACTTTTTCTCATAAAATGAAATGGAGATTCACAATATTTAACACGCACGCTGTATCAGACACAGAATAATCATGGTAAAGTCACTTTTGCTCACCTTGCTAGCATGTTTAAAAGACCACATGCATCATGCTGTGAAATGAAACCGGCATTTCCCAGTACGAACGTCTCCCTGATTAATCATAATATGTAACAGTATAACACTGCACCCTTTGGTTCACCCATTGCGTATTATGCTCTAGGCAATATGCGGTCATATAATGATTCATTCATTCACTCTATGGGTTATCCTGCCTCGGAATCTTGGACAGTTGTCATTTTATAGAAATGCGCACATGTGGCACACAATCTCCATTTCTGATTTAGGTTTGAGGAAACTTGACCTAAGTCATATTGCTAGTAAGTTTAGGAAACTCGATTTATATAATAATCAATTTTACTCATTTTTAGGAAACTCAGTTTACGTAAAAATACTAGCAACTTTAGGAAAACGTGACATACATGATATCACCAGCAAGTGCAGGAAACCTGACTTATATGCTGTTACTGTTATATACTGTTACTAGTAACTTTAGAAAACTTAGCCTTGCATAATGCTACCAGTAACTTTAGGAAACTCGACTTATAATACTTATATTATCATGTAATATTAATAGCAACTGAATGAAATTCGTCTTACTTAATGTTTACTAGCGATTAATGCGACTACTGGTAGTAGCGCTACAGTGAATTAAGATAACACAAATAATTATGAAAAATAAAGGTGCACTTACAGAATGGACGTTTTCGGGCTTCCCCCTAGCAAAGTCCCGACTAGACTAACCGAAGCTCCCGAGGCTTAGAAACCAACACACACACACATGCATACATAGATGAACAATGGGGCAAAGGGAAGCAGCACATTGCATTCCATGAAGGGCAAGTCAGCGTTCCCATCTTAACACATTACATTCCTCCAGGTTTTGTCACCCGATGTTCAGTACAGTCAGGGATAAACATTTACGTTATATGCCAAGGAAGGTTAAACCCACGAGCTCAGTTGGCCTAGAAGTTTCACTTCCCATCGTTGCAACGTTGAAAATGTGACGCCTGTTGCAGCAGATCTGAGCGCGGTAATATTGAATGTAGACCCGGCGCCCACCCGCCAAATTTGATCGGCCAGCTAGTTGAATGGTGACGTCACGACATGACTTTTTGTAGACTTGGCGCATCAGCCGACTAGTTGGATGGGATCTGACTGAAACTCTCATGTCGTTACCCAATTAGTGAGCAGAGCAAAAGTGGCTAGTGCGCACGTTGCTAATACCTTGCACACAAATCTGGAAAAGGTGTCGCTATCAGTTGTTTGAAATGAAATCTCTAAAAAGGGGTAAGATTACTTTTGAAATGGCCATATAATATTATGCGCTGATTACGCGCATAGCCTGAGTCAAGTCTGTGTTGCATTCTGTTATAACTCATAGCTCGAGGTCTCTGTTTCTGCCTTCTGGCTCTTTTGACAGTTTCATCGAACTGATGAGACAAGTCTTGTTTCAGTTTCACTAATGCGTTTGGTCCTGTTTAACCCCATAGTCCACATCCCACCCTTAAACCGAGACAAAAGAGTCGACTCACCACTACCTTTAATGATGCTTAACTCATTCGCTCTGGAAAGCCGAATATTCGGCTCGAGTGGACAGCGATTTCCGCCAATATCAAAGCCAGCTTCTCAAAATATTGAATACGGTCCTGGTTCATTGATTTCCCGTTACCTTAATGTCTAATGTATTATGTCTTGAGTTTACACTGAGTGAAAGAAAAAATATCTTTGAACTACGTCTAAATTTCAAACTGGTTAGTGTTGAGAGTCCCGTCCACACCCACAAAAATTGCCGTAGGGAATGAGTTAAGTATCTCGACTTGTCTCAGATGCTATGTTCTCACGGTAAAACCGGTGGTTGATGATCGCTTCTGGTAGGGCCCTTTTCTGTCCTATCATTCTTATTTATTTTGTCTATCGTCTTTGCTTCTTTCCTAGCACATGCCTGTTATTGTGTCGACGCGTTTGCTCCTAACTCAAACAAGAAGAAAAAGAACAAACGGTGAGAACAGAATGTCGAATGAAGTTCCGGCTGGCCATGTTGGTACAGAAACAACTGTTTTTGATGCGTGTGAAAAGCCAGTGAGGTGCTTATCGCTAAAACAACTACCATTGAATACTCCTAAGGATGACAGTATGTGGCAGTTTCATTACAGTGTCGAAACCCTGCCTTACACACCGGGCGCCTTGTTTATGTTAGTCCATCAATCAGGTTCATGGACGGGGGACAATGCAGGACCATGTCAGGGCAGAGTCCCGTAATCCGCCACTGATAAACGCCTTAAGGTCCCGCAGTCTAGCACACACCCCACACTGCCCTTCCCCTCCGAAAAGTTCCGAGAGAGAGATTTCTTTTCATAAGATATCTCTGCTCCGAAATGCAGCAGGATCCTCTTCGAAATTACCACTGTATCCACACTGCTACATTATCTTAAGTAACGGAAGGAGACCATATCGAATTATGAACAATACTGGTTTTTGTCATGGAAACTAAACTAAAGAAGCTGGTGAGTGGATATAACGTTCCTACGAGTGGCTGTCGAGTGAGTGAATGACTACCATCTCTTGTCTCACACATGCGCTGTTGCAGAGCGGGTTTCCTCCTCCCCCCCCCCCCTGTTTTTACCACCAACCGCGCACTAACATCGATGATCAGTATAGAGTACAGAGAGAGAGATTGAGTGTGATAGAGATCAGGTCGACACGTGGGCAAATGTTCAAATGTGGCTCAGGCCTTGGTGCTGATGGCCCAGATGTGTGTAATTAGTACATTCTAGAATTCCGGGTGCCTGGGGGGACTGCAAGAAGGCAGACGGGAAGTGGCCCCTACGACCAATTTTTTTTCCTCTTTTTTTTTCAATCATATTTTCACTTCACAGTTTCGATTAGTTTAGTTTATTGTTCGTGGCGAAATATAAGTAGCATTAGCAAATATGACGTTTTGTTAGTGGATGCTTGCTTTTAACATCGTGTGCATCATGATATTACCACACAATGTGTATAGTATTCGCTGGGTGACGTCGATATCGTCCAGTAACGATTCGCTTGGCCAGTTTCATTGGAATGAATTATGGGCATATTGCATGTAGTTATGCGTTTTCAGAACCGACGGCCGAATACTTTGCAGAGTCGACAGTCAGACCTAGTAATGTCTCTTGGCAGTGCTGAATCTTTTACCTATTGTAAGACAATATTGTATTCTGGCCGCTAGATATTTTCTAGTGACAGGCACGTTTCAAAGCACACTTCATTGTTTCTTCCTGGAAGTGCGATGCTCTGTTTGAAGTCGAAGTTTGTTTCGCTTCCCTCTAGAAATGGAATTTTATCCAAACAAAACAGTAGAACGAAACTGTAAGCTCTTGTGTCTTCGTGTGCATGCACTAAGAACGGGTGCCAAATAATAAACAAGGATGAGAAAAATGTGTACGCAATATTGGCTTTGAAGATTGAAAATAATTGTAACCTAAAATAGCCAACCCGTCCGTGTTAATGAATGAAAAACTATTGACCAAAAATTCAAGTAGAAATGTGAATACAGGTATGGAAATAAGTTGCACACAAGTGTTCATACTGCACTGTCTATAAGCTTTTATAATGATGCAAAGTTTCGTTTTGTTTTAGCCTTGTAAAGGTATATATTATTATCAGTAAAAGTTATAGGAAATGCCTATTACTATTAGGCGGTTGTTGAATTCACAGTCGTATTGACTCGAACAATTCCGCTGCAGTTGTTTGCAGGGGCAAAAATCACCCGTAGTGCTCGAAATTGGCTTCCCTTGTCTGGACATTTAAATTAACTAGTTGGCCTCGTTGACTCGGAGATAACAGGTAAAGCTATTTAAAGTTGATTTTCTACCCAACATGACAATGTGTAAAGAGGCGACAAAGAACAATACGCCAAATCGTACTTTTCGATTCTACTCGATTAAAATGCGTGTCCTTTTCAGCGATAAAAAAACGGTTAATAAACGACATGAAAGACTGGATTTTGTCCAAAAATGGATACATTCGCGTAATTTATCGTGAGAAATTGAGGCAGTCCATACGGTTTCAAAGTTTTTGGTGACGTGGTGACGTAATCACGAAGTTTTGAGTGCTTACGTGTTCACCGTCTAACTCCACTATAGTATGATACTGGGGGTAATTGCTAGCGCATTAAAATGAAATGGATTCAGTGAAATATTGAAGTAAAAACCAGAGACGCTTCTGGTAAAACAGTGACGAGCTTCCTGGCGAGGACATTCTGGAATGATGTTACAACGACCAAATAGCAGGAACTGAGTCACATCACTCTGCTGGGGATTTCCGTTTCGGTTGCGTAAGGGAAGAAATATCTGTAAAACACACGCACGTACACATGGCATTTGAGCACTGGGCTGCCTACGTGTATCATTGTAATTTAAAGGCTCTTTGTGGTACCCGCGGTCAGGTAGTAAGTACAGTACAGTCATCGCTACTCTCATCGGCCTTCTCATTGTATGAGATGCGCCATACGTTTCTGTACCTTAATAATATTGCGTTAATATATATGTAGTTACATTACAAGTAAAACAGAATTATATTTCATCACTTCATCAGACTTCGCTTACGCTTGTTGACCTTTATAAATCCGGAAGATTTGTGCATCCGTCCGTCTTTGAGCTGGTTGTTATGGGACTGTGGGATTTAACATTGTAAGCTGCAGCTGACCAGTGAATACAACACAAGATTTCGTCGCTATGCTGCAAGACTCTCGTAACTAACATTTTTGGCCAAAAGCCCGTGGCTCAATTCCTATAAATAACGATATTGCAATAATCAAGTCCGTTGTCTTTAGAATTTCCTGGCAGCAATAAGCCAAAGAAAATCAGTTTTTCTGGCTCTCCTGTAAAATTTTCGAAATGTTAGTTACGAGAGTCTTGCAGCTAACTTGTATTTAGGACACGGTGCCCTAAGCGCAGGCCTTGTGTACACATCAGTGGTTATGAACGCACATATCTACATATGAAAATCTTACGGTGAAAGTCAAGTGGCTTTTGGCACATCCTATCTTTTTACCTTTCCGACTACACGCAGATTCACAATAATGAACACGCACGCTGTAAGATCCTCTGGCTTGTTGGTAGATGAAACAGATAGAACACACGACTACTTTGCAACATTCCCACACTCAGCAGCACAATGTAGATCTAGTCAGCTCCATTTAGGATCTCACACACAGCAGTATTTGGCTCCCCAGGAAAGCCACCAGGGAAAGAAAGACGCTACCGTAAAACGCTTATACACGCGTTTTTCCAGGCTTTTTTTCTTTTTTTTTTTTGTCTACAGAGAACACATGGGCCCCAAAAGGGGGTAAAATGTCATATTGCAATGCAGGGAGGTTAGTGTAGACGCCTGGGTTTTTAACTTCTTCTCTGTACGACCTCCCGCCTCCTTGCCCTTCCCTCTTCCCTTCCTCCTCCGTCCCTCGCCGATTTCGAGGCATTTTCCGACATTTGGGTTTTGTTTCTGAAAATGACGGGCAAGCCAGCCAAATAACGGAAGTGAAAGGAGGACATCTTGCCCTTCTCACGATCCACGCGGAAGTCCGTTTTCAGGGCCGGAGTTTGAAAGTGAAAATTGATATCGTTTTGCCCAAAGTCCAGGAGGTAGTGAAGGCTAGACCAGTGGTTCTCAGCTTGAAATCGTTTGACCCTATCATTGCCTTTAGCCGATAACATATTTTATTTATTTATGTATTTATTTATTTTAAACTGTGATGCCAGAGTCAGGAAATCTGCTTTCCTGGAATGTATACTTTGTTAGTGTTTTCAAATGAGTGCAAGAATTCTCTAAACTCTAAAATTTATGATATGGTCTTTTGGCAGCTCAACGGCATAATAGTTCATCCCTGGCAGCTTTAGGGTCCAGGGTCGCCGTGATGTTTCCATATGGCCAAAGCCTACCGTATATTTTTTGCGTTTGTTGTGGCTTGTACGCTTTATTGGAAGATGGCGGTCCTTACTCTCCACTCTCGCTGCCTGCCTGCAGAACAAGGTTCGGGCAATCCTCGCCATACTTTGAGGAGCGCTCCAGTACGGGCTGCGTGTTTGTTGTTCTTTATGGGCCGTTAAGACCAGTTGAAGCTCCGGTAATTGATACAGGTTTTCTGGCTTTGTGACATATGACGTATCAGTACGTGGGAAATAGTGACCCTCGGGCTGTCCTCGCCTCTTGCTGTTCTGCGCCACAAGTTGGTTTGGTCGAAATAACGACTGTGAAAAATCTGAAATCTGTAATATGAGCTGTTTGACGCAAATTTCACCAAATTCTATCAGTTGTATTCTCGAAATCTGAATGCTTTGGGCTATAGCAACGTTTTACAGTTTCATGTTTAAAGCTATAGCACTTAACTGTCACAATGGTAAGTGATGGATCATTATAGCCTATGCGTACAATTCCTTACAGGTCATGAGATGCATATTAATTGACCGTAGCAAGGGCGTTATTATAATATTAATAAACCAAACATTCCTTGAGTGAGGTCCAATGGTGTCTGAAGTATCAAGTTCCAAAAGAACACAGGCTGGCAGAAGCAGTTTGAAAGCCGCTGGTGTTTCAGAGGAAGAACTGAATAAGGAGTGGAAACTCCTGCTTGCTCATTGCTTTCAGTTGCCTGTCTCAGTGACAGATAGCAAGGGGGGAAATTAGTCACTGGTTTGATGATAATAAATTGGTCTGGCTCTCGCCCACCCATGCAATGTGTTCGTTTGTCAGTCTTGTCTTTCTTTCATTCTGACACCATGGTCGGGAAATGCAAGGACCAGGATCTACTCCGTCTTCGGCGTACTGTAAGCCCATAGACAGTGAAGTCTCCTAATTTCATCCAGAGATATTCAGGGTTCACACATCAGTGCTTCCAGACACCCGCAAATTTGCGGAAATCCGCAAATCGCGAAATTTCAGCAAGTTTCGCAAAATTCCTCTCGATCCGCAAAGTTCACAATATAAAACGTACAAGATTTACGATATTCGGCGATTTGCGGATATTGTCATCGACGCGTGCGGTCACACTTGAATAACATGTTTGTACTACTCGTCGTGAACGGGTATTATTTACTTATATTACCGCGGGTGCTGAGCGGTTACTAGCTGTAGCTAATAAAGCCAACAGTGGAATTAATTGATACCCGAGTCCCCGTTACTTATACTAGTAACTGTTACCCGGTTCCTCATCAATACCCGACCGTAGCAGGATCTACTCCAGGGTTGCCAGGTTTGGCTCTTTGGGTGCCAGAATCCAGAAATCTGGCTCTCTGGAACATAGCTGGCTCCGAAATTTCGTTTTCTGGCTCTGGCTCTTTTTCTGGCTTTCTATCAATATTCATAGACTACGAACGTTTCTAGTGTCTCTTTCTAGCTCTTTCAGTAGTATTTTCTTGAATTTAATGGGTAGATTAAACAGTAGAACATCTGCTTAATGCCTATCCCGAACACCAATCAATCAGAAGTGAAATATGGCCCACACCCACCCAGGCACACACGAAACTGTACGGCACTTAGGGATCTGCGGGACACTGCATTATTTGTTAGACTTTAGACTGACAGGGGTAGCTGTCTAAAGGTGTACGAAAAAGAAGAATTGTAAAAAAAAAAAATTGAAAAACAAAATCTGGCTCTTTCCTGGCTCCCTAGCGTAATGGATCTGGCTCCCAAGCGTAAAACATACCTGGCAATCCTGATATTCTACTTCCTTTGTTTAGTTGAAGTTTGTGGACATCGTTGAATTTTTTTTTTCTAGTTGCCTAGTCTTAATCTAGATCTAGAGGATAGTTTTCTTTCCTGTTTGTTTATTCATGCGGAATGTAGTTCCCGGCGTTATACTTAGTTTTGACTAAATTATTATTAGTTAAGAATAAGACCGATTCAAGAGAGAGAGGTGAGGCCGCCGGCCACAAAAGAGTGGGCGAGACAAGACTAACTAAGAAAGAGACGCAGTTTTTCTACTCTGAGATCGAACAACAAACAAAACATGATGGTGGCTTTGTTCTTTAATGAAGATAGTGACTTGCAAGAATCTTCCTGTGACCCTATGCCCTGCCCCTATACGTGTACTATTACTATAGCCTAATACTAGGGCCTATGCATGTTAGACTGTCTAGAGTCTAGAGTGAGGAATTTATTTTTGTTCCAGTTTGAGTTACTAGTACTAGTTACTGCAGTGAGTGACAGTTCCTGCTGGTTGTTGGAGATCTCTTCATCTGTCTTCATATAATATTATTATGGATGCACATGCAATTTAAACTTAAATCCGAGACTGGTGGTGTACTGTTGTGAGTTGGGCTTGGTTTTTACTAATAGTTTAACTATGCTAGACTTTATACTGTATAAAGAGACTGTGACTTCTAATAGCCTACTTCTATCTCTAGTACATTTTTGTGAGGGGTCTAGCTAGTCTGAAGTGAAGTATGTTGATTGGCCCTACAACATGCCCAGATTTTGATTTTTTTACCCTCTATTTTTTAAATTTTTCTTCGCCCCTACCAAGGCGCTGCCCTGGACCCGGACAAATTCCCTCGAATTTCTTTCTTGGCTGCTGGAAGCACTGACACATATCCTTGAAAATCCTTATAGTCCATAAAAGAAAAACAAGTACTCAAAAAGTCCTTAAATTCTGAAAATGATGTGTCCTTAAAAAGTCCTTAAAATTTGTATTTCAATTGAAACATTTGAGATTCGAATCTTCCAATTGCACACTGGATAATTGGTACTTTGAAATAACTGAACTTTTCAGAGTAATTTACTGTGTTTGAACTCTGGATACAAAAACATTTCATTTCGATGAGTGCTGCACACCACTTGTATGATTTTAATATTTCTTGGTCACGAGCACGCAGGTCCTTAATTTGTTTACTGTGAGCCCTTAAAAAGTCCTTAAAATTAGTTTTCAAGACTTTGTATGGACCCTGGATATTACTTGGCTGTTTCTCTGGCGTTCGCGACACGATATTATGTTGCGATATTGGATTATTTATTTAGTGGAAGATGGTGAAAATTTTAGGTTTTGTTGTTTATTTTTCTTTTGAGAAAATTGATCTTGAAGTTTAGCAATCACCTTCAGCCCGCTTTCGTCAGATCTGCTGATATAGTTTGGCATTCATTCATTTGCTGTTCAGTGAAGACACTCTTAGGTTGTACATAGCGAACTGCCTCACATCACCCTCTCTCACCCCCTTCCCGTCGTCTGTGTTTCTTCTCCGTGTCTGTCATGACTTTACAAGATCTGTCGCTCTTCTTCTCTTTCCCCTTTCGTATTTCCATCCATCCTTCCATTAATCATCATTAATGGTCGTCCATCATACTCACAGTTTTTCCATTTTACTGGGAGCTTTGGAAAGTTTTAGTCTGAGTCAGAATTCTTATGTATGGCAAAAATATTTCCGCTTATAATTTCATAAACATTAAAGATAAAGTTACATCACTTTGTGAGAATGTAGATCTTACTATGAGCCGTGATCAGGTGACTGTGGCTCAAAACCACCCAGATCATTAATACGCCAGTACGTCTTTTTTTCTACTTGTCTTCCTCCTTTCCACCAACACTTTCCTCCTTCCTCCATCCGCTTTTCCCTTTTCCCGTCCACCCATCCCTTTCTCTTCCTTTCTTTCGTCCCCTGGTGCCAGCCTTTTGCCCTTGCAGTGCTCGTGGAAAGTATTCACCCACTTTCTGGAATCCTAAATTCATTCAATATGTCTTCTCGGCCGCCCAAACCTAAAACGTCTTCTTGGTGTTTTTTTTTTTTTTTAAATCTTATTTACCATATCACGCGAGCCAATTATCCAATTCTTAAAGCATAATGTTAATCTGACATCACAAGTCTAATTAATCCACATCATAATACATGTACCGTCGGACCTCTCTCTCTCTCTCTCTCTCTCTCTCTCTCTCTCTCTCTCTCTCTCTCCCGTTCTCTTCCTCCCTCCCTTCCCTCTCTCTTTCCCCTTTTCTCTCCCCCTTCTCTCTCCCTCCCATCCCCCGGCCTTCTCTCTCAGTCAGTGTGTGCGTTGTACTGTTTGAATGTGTGTGCATATGGGAGGGGGAAGGGAGATGTCTGCGGTGGGTATTGAGACTTCAGCACCCAACAGTGTCAGATCAAGCGGGCTGTCACTGTGTGGAGACTCTTGAAATCTCACTGACAGCCTTTGGGAGGCTCATGTTTCATGCATGTCGGAAGTCAAAATACGTGTCTCGTGGTTCAGCGAATCAATGAGCTGTTCATGGACTGTGATCTGAGATCAGTTAGAAGGGGCTGGGGTGGGTGTTGAAGAGGACATTTTCACTGAATTCAGGTCTGCAGCGTCCTCTTGCCAGGCGTGGTCAAGAGTCAGGCCTTTTCCTAATCTTACTATAATTGAGCTAGAGGGTGAACCTGTAGGCAGCTAAAACTTCGCGCCTACGCCATCAAAACTTATGAAACTTGGTGTACTGCATCACATTTTGACGGAGAGTTACGTGGTCACACTCATTACTATTATTTATATAAACATTTTTGAGCCGAAAAAACAGAGAGCAGGTATTTTCATCGGATAGAACCGAAAAGTGTGACCGGAAATTACGTCCTTGGCCTCTCTTTTCACGTTGGAGATCGAAAATCAACGTAATCACATCTATGTATATCTGAGTAAGTTCTATTAGTCATTGCATCGAATCCAAAAATGCTGCTTTTAATGTAGCCTAGATCTGTATGTGCGGTTGGAATTCCTACAAAGAATCTGCAAAGATTTATCTTTGCGCGGGTCTGCTAATATACATAAACGAGGAAACATTCGGAAATTCCTACAACAAGTTACTTCTGCTGGAATGATGGCAAAACGAACCGTGGAATGGCATTACGTTGTGATAACGGGTCTTTTCCTTAGTTCAAATGGGCTTAATTCAGTCTAGGCCAAGGCGGAAATCATTTTCTTCATAACATAGAACAAGTTGTTGTTTCACGCAGAAAAATTCACTACCCAATGAGACACAGTGTACGAAAATAATATAATCATTTCTTTTTTTCTAAATCCGCGAAACGTCAGATTTCAGGTAGCATTGGCATAAAATGCTGTGGCTTCAGCTCCCTCGTTATATGGCCGTGATTCGAATATTCCTTGACATCTCAGACACCGAAAAACAGAAGATGATCGGACAAGAAAGACATCAAGTATTGTCAGACTGGGTATTGTGGATACATGTTTTGTGCCGCGATCCGAATATTCCTTGACAGCTCAGACACCGAAACACAGGAGACGATTAGACAAGAAAGACATCAGGTATTGTCAGACTGGGTATTATGGATTCATGTTTTGTGCCACGATCCGAAAATTCCTTGACAGCAGACAAAAAGGCGAATGGAGGAGAAAAAAGAATAGTTTGTTTTCACGTAGACTGTAAGAGTTCATAATGGAAGTGCAGGTAACTCATTAACCATTGTGGATACAGATAATGATGCGGCACTTGCTGAGTGCATATATTATTGTACAGCCAGGAGCACGATTTGAGGTAGCGATAAGAATAAAGAGTTTGATGGGTTGGAGGGAGAGATGGATGAAAGAACAAAGTACGGTACAGTAGAAACTACAGATTGGTGGACTTGCTTGCACAGAGACAGTGAATGATGAAGAATGCATAAGTGCCGCTGCACTGGAGGAGTGTAGAATTTGGGATGCACAGAATCTTATCTATCTATCTGTTTGTCTGTCTGTCTGCCTGCCTGCGTCCCGTCAATCAATCTATCTATCTATCCCTGGCTATGTCTCTACAGACTTTTGTTCCAGCTACCCCCCCCCCCTCCGTGCTCACTTTAGATTCCCATACCACTGCTCTGTATTATATTATTGTGGCCTCTGCCACGATCATTCCCCGTTTTATGTAGGTGGAGAAGTGAGTAGTGAAAGTTCACACACTACAGCCTCTTACTGTTGGAGTGCTTTCATGGTTTTTTTTTTTTTGGCATTCATGGTGAGAACTGCGAAGAACAGAGAAAGAAAGAGACACACACACACGGAGGGAGAGAAAGAGAGAGATACATATATATACACACACACAGAGAAAGACCCACACAAGCACACACGGAGAAAGACCCACACACACACACACACGGGGAGAGAGAGAGATATAGAGACGCACTTAAACACACACACACGGAGAGAGGAAGAGAAAGAGAGACAGAGGCTTATGTTACTTTCCATCAGCGAAAGGAATGAATTCCTGGGTTATTTCGTATGCACATACGAAACATCGATGGTCGCCCCCGGGCTGGCGTGAGCGAAATGGCAAATCACGTTTGATGGAGAGAGAGAGATATAACGAGGGTCTGTGGCCAGCAAAATGAGTTTGTAAGACGGGTAGACACAGTGACTATTCATAGAACAGTCACTTTGCTTCATTCATCGTGTCCTGCTGGTTGTCAGTATAAAAATATGTAGTTTTGTTTATTTTCTTCTTTTTTTCCCTTATTTTTACTCACTTAAAATTGGCCACTACTACTATACGAATGAGCGTTGTATGTTGTTATAGCAATAGGTTGAGGAAGTCTCAGCCTAAAGCCAGTGGAATAAAATGTCTTTTAGAATTAAAATGCATAAATACATTTGATGTTACGAATTACTGGCGTCCCAGGAGCAAAGAAATTTTTGTTTTTTATCTGAATTCTTTTTCATCATTCTCAACTTTCGTCAGTCATTCTCGGGACTTGGTCTTTGTTCCAAGTATTGTAATTGTCTCGTTGATGATTATACAGATTGTCACAAAAAAATATACAAATGCATACTTTTAATATTCATTAATACAGTGTCAGTTAACCTTAAGCTAAGATTTATTTTTCAAATAAAAGAGGACAGATGTGTAATGATCAGGGTTATGGCAAGTGTTCAAACTAATGGCCGTTCTGGGCCAGACACTGTTGACAAGGCGGCTCACTAGAGCTGGAAACCACTCTGCGACTTGTTGGGGGACCGTGTTTTAAGTACAAAACCGAATGGGGAAAATGGTTGTGTTCACTGTTCAGTTCTAGCTTATAATGGAAAATGTCACGTTCGCCTAACAGCAGCAACAACGTTAAGTAGTTTATTTGTGTATACAGTTTTTTTTTAGTCATTTTGTACTGGCTCTTTTTTTCTGTTATACTGTTTTTATAAATATATCTCTTGGGTTATTGTTTTGTCCTCACGCCTTTTCCTGTGTTCTTTGGCTGCCGGCGCTGTCTCTTCCGATCCGTACCCTACCCATCCTACGTTTTCTACTTGTCTGCGCATTACGTTCGTTTCATGCCTTCCTTCCGCATTTTTGCCTCGTGCATCTCACCTGTCACGCAATGCTTTTACCTGAGAGCAGCTGATACCGGTACGTGATGGAAGCGCCCTGAGCGCCTCTAAGCTTGAATTGACACTGCTTGCCGCTAGTGAGCTCTTTACGTAGAGTGTGCGCTGAGCTATGCGTCAATTTAACATGAGTGTTTCACAGTGCTCTTCCGTAAACAAACACAGAGTGTTTTGTTATCTCAGCCGAATGAACAAGCCGAAATTTTACGTCGAGATTTGTTATATTATTATTATTACTGTTCTCTTATCATCGGCTGTAAAATTAATAAACGTTTGGAATAGGCATTTTTATAATGTCTTGAAGATTAATTTGGGTTTTTCTGGTATATGAACCTTGTCAATATTTCGCTGTAAATCTGTTGCGACCTTAGTTCTAATTTGTCCATCTCCATTTTCTGAAAAAAACCGGAGTATGTAGAACAGTTATGACAAATCGACACTACGACACTTGTTTAAAATGCGTCATGGCACTTATCACACTGCTTCACAGCTCCGATTTATTCTGGAAATACTTATCGTAATACTAAAGCCGCAAAATTTAATATTGAATTTCTAAGCTGTGCAAAAAGTGGCGTTGGAACAAACAAGAACCAAGGCCACGATATGCTTGATTTAATGAAGACTCAACACAAAATCATGGGGGGGGGGGGGGGGATTAATTTTTTGCTTTCGTCTTGCTGTTGCTTTTCCCTCCTGTGAAATCAAGATTTCATAACCACAGCCGTTGTAGGTTTCTTGTGTGGAAATGTTTCAGTTTAGTAGGATGGTTGGAGCCCTTGCTAGGCTGTTTGTTTGATTAAAATCGATCAAAATTTATCTCTCTTGTTCTGAAGAGTTCTCAAACCTTTATCACATGGAAGCTGTCCATACTGGAGCACTTCCTTCTTGTATTTAGGCGTGGAATTGGCGGGGTGAACTGTCATGGTGTCCCGTTCATAATAGTCTTTGTTATGAACTGCACGTGAAGTGATCGATCATTGAGTCGATTTGCCTCTATGAATAACTCTTCAAATGCCTCTTGTCCACAAGGTCTCTTATGTTAATTTCTTTCTGCAAGACATAACTGCGTGCACTGGGTTTATTCTTTCTCAGATATCTAAGCCATTATCTACCTCAGATAACATTGTCTTCACACATGTGCCACCCTAATAGCCTGTCTGCCCGTGGTAATTTACTACCCTGGCATCAAGGAAATTTATTGTACAGCACGAATACTCTTCCATGTTACAATGAATAATACATAGAACCAGCATTAGTGGTGGATCATCGTATCGATTTGCCTTCATAGATAACTCTTCAAGTGCCTCTTATCCACAGTCTTCTGGTATTTTTCTGTGCGAGAACTTACCTCCACCACGACTAAATCCATTCATTTTCAAATCTGAGCCATTATCCACCTTTTGTAACCGAGACGGCATACATAACAATATACCACCCGAAACCTTTATCTCCACGTGACAATTTACAGCCCTCTCAAGAAGGAAGTGTGTTGTACAGCAGGAACAACCTTCCACAAGACAATAACACTACCGCTTTTCGGAAGAAAAAAAAAAAACATCGCTTGCACTTTTCTACGTCAAATTCACCTCTTTACATTTTATATAATAGTTTATTTTAGTGGTCACAGAATGGAATTTGAATATGGAATAAGGTAAAGGCCAACGCAAAACATATTTTCGTTTTTCGTCTGTTGTAAAATCTTGTATCTTGGCCATTACGGTTTTTCCCCACGGTATGGTAGAATACACATAACCAACTGTGGCCCAGATGAAGATGGATGCACCTTACCCAGGCTTCTGAATAATTGTACATACGGTCTTTCCTGGTGGTATGACAGAATACATAAAGCCAGCTGTGGCTCAGATGACGTGCACCTTACCCAGGCTTGTGTATAATTCTATTGCATACACGATAAAACGCTGAGCAAGGCAATTTGTTGTATGCAGCTTGGCACCTTTCCTGCATCACTTCGTCTTGGTTTGCGTCATTCTGTAATAATGACCGGACCTGGAGTTTATTCTTTTGGGGGATGGTTTGTGATGAAACCAGTGTTTATTTTACATCCTCAATCCCTTTCTCTCCCCCCCCCCCCCCCCCGATGCTTGCAGATCCACGAAAGAATTAGCTTCTGACGTGGACCCGCAGCGCATCCTACTTTCTGAGAGAGAGGCTAAGGTTTACAATTTGATTTAATAACTTTTGTACTCGTTTACAAATTTTTTTCCAGATCTATACAAAAGAACTTTTTTTTTGTTGTTTTTTTTTAGAATTTTGCCAATGTGTTAAAATTATATGAATGTATGTAATTAATGTTAAACTTATCAGCTCTGAAATACGAAACATAAATAAAGGGCGTGTACCCAAATAGCCCGTGAAGGGGGCAAAGTGGCCTTTATCATGCAGGCGCGCTGTAAAGCTCAAACTCAACCCCCCCGTCCTCTTTTGTTTTATCCCCATGGGTGAAAAATAAATGTTGAATTTGTGTGCAAATCATAAATCCATTTTATATACCACAGTGCAGTATCTTATAGTTCGACGGGTCTTCTCCGGCTGCAAGTATAACCAACATGTATGGTGTCAGTGTATTATCATGACAGCATACGCCTGTGTGCAGGCATGCCTTTTCTAATCAATGCTGATCTTTATACAAATTCAGAATCCGATTGGCTTTCCTTAGAATGTTTATATTTGATTTACAGGGCGCAGCTGTTGGGGTAATGATTTTTTAAATTTTTATTTCTGCCATTATGCTTTGACACTGGTGATAATTATGAATGTTAGTGAGTCATAAAAGGTCTGTTTGATTTCCTCCCCGATTCCTCCCCCCGGGCTAAAATTCAAATCCTAAAACCTTGAAAATACCGTTTGTTTGAAAAGCAGTGGGTTAGAACGACCAAATGCTGTCTTGTTTTCTGAATGTTCGTATATAACTCAGCAAATCCAAACAGATGTAATTAGTCTGAGTTTATTCAGCCGTTTTTTGTTTTTTTTTGTTTCATGTCGGGAGGGGGGGGGGGGGGTTCTGGCAGGTTTTCCTTCTATCCTGTCATTGTGCTGTGTTGCCTGTCGTCTTGTTTTTGCCTCGCACAGTGTGATCCTTATAGTGTCGACGTGCTCTTTCCAAACCCCGACTCTGTTTCATGTACAGTTTCAGCCAGCAGCCCTACGTCAATCCGACCGTCGATTTCCGTAGGATTGGTAAGATTCGAGTGGGGGCGGATTCCCTACATCAGGCCGACGTCGGTGTGGTGTCGTAACCAGCGGATCTACATAGGAACGATGTCATTACTGTGAGCAGACTTGACGCCAATCCTATGCGATGAATTTCCGTACGGTTACCGTGTGGGGTTCTTTTAGTCATTCCGAAGGCAGAAAATTCGGGAAAGCGTTCTGTTCACCCATGACTCACGGTGTTTTTTTTTCTCTCTCTGTCTCTCTCTTCCTTTTTCATTTCTCTTTTTCTGCGTGTGCTGAGCGGTAGTCCGTTCCTGTTGTTTTTTTCCCACTCTAATCATTTTGCCTGACCTTCACCATGCGCGTACAGAACAGGCTGCGCGGCGGTTGGTGAGTGCAGGTCCGCGCTTTGGGGGGGGGGGTGAGAGAGCAGGGGTGTGGTCACGTTAGAGAGCCCTTCCCGAGGGTGGGGCGTGGGTGGGCTCGGAAGGTGGTAGTGGGATGTGATGAGGGGTGGCCGGGTGGGGTTGGAGAGAATAATTTAAACGTGGAAGAGGATTTTTTTGAAGCTAATGACCATTTAATTTCTACTTTATTCCTCGGATTACCCGCGTCCCTGGAAGTTAACAAACAACAGCAAACAAACAAAATAGATTGGTGTTGGCGAAGATCAGTACGGGAGGATGTTATCATTCAATGACTTGGCCTTAGTTCATTCACACTCACAGTGTCGGCCCTGAAATATAGAGGAGGGGTAGGTCTTGTATGGGCACATCTGATCTTAAGTAGAACACATTTTTATTCTCATAGCTGTCAAAAATACGCCCCTGGATCCAGTGGTGTGGTGTTATCTTTGTTATCTGTGTGGTAGGTGGGATTATTTTGTCTTCCTTTTGTGTTTCTTCTTCTTTTTTTCTTTTCAAATGTTCCAGATCTTTCTTATAAATCTCTCTCCCCCGCACATCTGCTCTGTAATATATATTTTTTCTCCTCTCTTACTAACCTAACGTACCGCCCCGCTGTTTCAGCATGTGAATTAAATAAATCTTACGCACCAAGCACTGTGGAACAACTCACGTTCGCGTGATGAGCAGGAACGCAGCAGCTGATAGTTTAAAACTGCATGTGAGGTTTCTGGTCAGACACAATTAACAATCTCGTCTCAAGTTTTGCGGTAAAACTGATTACAAATTATGGGACCTGTAATTCTGACCTGGAGCACCAATCAGCCGTAGATGTGCTCGGCCATATCATGAACTTATTTCTTGTTTGTTCCATCTCCATTTTCTGAAAAACCGGAGATCTTTTAGTAGTCGTTATCGAGCCGTTAAACTCAAACTCAAACTCCAAACTTAGTTATTACAAGAGGTATAACAAATACATACTTTTAAGATGTGTTGTGGCGCTTTCCAAGCTGTTTCACAGTTCCAACGTATTCCAACTTGTTATCATAATACTAAAGACGCAAACGTTTAACGTCGGATTTCTTAGTTGTGGAAAAAGTGGAGGTGTAACAAACAAGCGACAACGGACAAGATGACTGTTTCGGGAACATTAAAATCACTCGTCATCCTTTCATGTCATCTCTGCACACGAGCTATTTGACCCAACGGCATACTGCACTTGGTGAAGACCTTTTTTTTTTTTTTTGCTTCCCTTTTGACTCAGACTTGCGCATCCTTTGCATCAGTCATTGAGGCAGACTTGTTTCAATCCTTCTAGAGCTTGCGGTCCTTTTTATCTCCACAATCCACACCTCACACAAGAACCGGAGCAACACAGACTTCAGTCAGTGCTTTAGGGGCCTTTTTTTTTCCTATAGGGATATTGTTTTCAGTGAGGCGGCTTGGGTCGTGTCTTCGGAAATTTGCCGATTATTAATTCAGCAAATGCAAGCTTTGCTTGACCCCTTAAATTATCAGAAACACTCTACCAGTCGACCTTCAGAACCAGTCAGAGTAGAACTCTACTAGTGTTCAAATACGGCTTGTGTTGTGTCTTCGGAAATTTGTCGTTTACCACCACAGCAAATCTAAGCTTACCTGTCCCCCAAGGTAATCGGACACTTACTGCCAGTAGACCTCCAGAACCAGTTCGAGTAGAACTCGACACATTTTCAACTTTGACACTATATCTCGCGACTGGCCAGTGTAGCAGACAGTTGAAAACTGAGTCTCGGTTCGAACAGTGTCCTGCAATCCTGTGACAGATAGAAAGGGGGGGGGGGGGGAAGAGACATCTGAGAGGGTGAACAAAGCAGGCAGATAAGAGAATAAGACATGGTTCCATCAGTCAGTCAGGTCACCTGCCTGATAAGATTATCACACTTAGTTACGAACTTTGCCCCCCCCCCCCCCCAAGGACATAACGTTGCTGTCTTAACCAGGCACTGTGAAGTCATGGGCGCCGGTCTGTGGCGGTGTAGTCTGTTGATCCCCGGAATGAGGTCACTCGAAATCCTTTGAGTACTGTCGACAATTTCAAAGTAAATTCTGCGGTCCGTGCAAAAGTGACTTGTCTGGCCTAAGTTTGAGTATCGACGTACATTGTACATGATTGGAAACTGTATGCATTGTATTTAATTATTTATTTCCTTATTTCTGTGTTTATTTATTTATTTATATGTTTTATGTTTTATTATTTATTCTTTCTCCTCTCCTACTCTCTCTCTTTCTCTCCTTCTTTCTCCCTCTGTTGATTTTAAAGTAGGTCAGTATCATTTTATGTTTATGCATTGTAATAACTGTGCCAGTCTTATCATAAACTTTATGTTACTGTTTGTTGTTGTTCAACCCTGAATTTTTGTCTTTCGTTACGGGTTTAAGGCCTGTCCCCATTGGTCAAGAGGTCACTGACTCAGCTCGCGAAGACCTTCAAAATGATGATGGCATATTGGTCCAATTTGTGCCCTCTGGCTCGTGTTTAGCCTATCGAACAGACTGGAGATTAATGTGACATTGACCTTTCTGTCCGAAGCGGGACACGGTTTATTTTCGTTCTTTCCTTCATCCGGATGATTTGATGGAAACTGAAATCAGGCATTTTGTCGTGGGGTTTGTGTCTTTGGCCTTCAATCAAAACCAGTGCCAGTGTGACTTGGCTGTTTGTGCGTTTACTTTTAAGTTTGCCAAATGTGTTTTAGTATTTGTAAATTATCTGCATATTGAGGCTTGTAAAGAGACGGTGGAGTTGAGAGAATAGAAACTTTCTTACCACTGTGCCATTTGCCCATCATCACACGTGGAAATGTACAATTGGCGGGGTGGTCTTGCCACCAAAATAAAAGTCAAGAACACTTAGAGATTAGTCAAATTAGAGGAGTCAGTTTTTGCCAGATAGCGTTGCTTGGCAAACCATTGTGTAAGTAGAAACTCGATTAGCCACAAGTTGAGAACACTTTAGCCTGTGTCAAGTCAGAATGGCCAGATTGCGTCATTTATCATTGTCTGGCAAGCTGCCGTGTCGGTATTGAAACTTGACTGTCCACAATTTGAAAACACCTGGGACTTTTTTTAGTCAGCCTTGTCTGGCAAGCTTCATGTCAGGAATGGAACTTGACTTGCCCACAGGTTGAGAGGTTGAGAACACCTCGAGCTTTGTCAAGTCAGTGTGGCCAGAT
Organism: Onchidella celtica; assembly: GCA_963931925.1. Lineage (NCBI taxonomy): Eukaryota > Metazoa > Mollusca > Gastropoda > Systellommatophora > Onchidiidae > Onchidella > Onchidella celtica. The sequence goes on from OZ007577.1 coordinate 15,387,600, forward strand.
TTCGTCAGTTAGCGCTGTCTGGCAAGTCTCCTGTGTTTGTGTCCCTTTTCAGGCTTGTTGGGCCAACATCAACACAACTAATCCCAAAGCGCGTTCCCTAAAACTTGAGTCAACACGGAACCCTTACCCCTTCGGGCTCGCGAGACGGAGTCCATCTTTCATTTCTCACTTGCCTTTATAGGGCATCGAAATGGTGTTGGCCATGAGTTCCAATAATGGACATTAGAAAAAAAAAAACCAACCAAACAATGTTTGATTCTTCCAAAAAAAAAGACTGCATTTGTGTTTTGTTTTTGTCACGCCGGGGAAAAACAGTATCCTTTGTCAGAATTCTTCAGTCTGGGTTGGTTCCACAACCGAATAACTTCGGAGAGTATCACATTCAGTATCATCAGTACTGACACAGAGAGTCACAGGGTAGTTGTGAGAACAGCCGGACGCCGGGCATGTTCTTGAACCGAGTAAGCTCGTTTAGTTTGTACAAGAGGTATAACAAACGCGCACTCTTGTTTAAAATGCGTTGTGGCACTTATCAAACTGTTCCACCGTTCCGATTTATTTTAAGTGTACTTATTATGGTACTAAAGCCGGAAAAATTCAATTTCGAATTTCTCATGTGTACAAAAAGTGACGGTGGAGCAAACAAGAAGTAAGGTCGCTATGTAACAAATAAAAACAGGAAAATATTCACGTATTATCATATTCATGGGTTAAACATCATTCTGCGATCTTGAACTTCACACCCAAAATCCCAAAATTGCGAGCAGCTAAACTCGGAATATCAGCTACCCTCGCCTCGCACTTGGCAACATTTTGGAGTAGAGTATCCTGTCATTGTCTTCGGCCAAGCTGTGCGACTTTGACCAGCATTTCGTGATCAGACCGCTCGTCCCAACTCCTTTTCCAAAGAGATCTCACAATCTCCTAGACCCAACTATTTATACCAGAATGCACTAAATTTTCGTGCGACTCAAAGGGCAGATTCGTGCATATTCAGAGACCAAACGCTGTCTGTTCCATTGTACACTGAATTCGGCTCCTTCCTGGATTCATAGAAAAGCTTACTGGCGTCGCTTTGAAAACAGTATTTGGTTTTTCATTGGGATGTGAAAGAAAATAACGGCGTGTATAGGTGCGAGCTGGAGGAAAGGGGGGAGGGGGGTGATTTGTAAAGTAATTGAAAAGGATTTCTGGAAAGCAAATTGGGTACAGTTTTTGGATAGCACATGCTTAGAACTCCAATACCAGGTCAGGACCCTCCACGCCCCCACACTCCCCCTCCCAAAACCACCACCTGCCCTAATTTAGTGCACAGCCAAAGACGAGCGTGATGTTTTTCCAGGCAGAGGTCTTTATTAACCAGTTGGCGCAGGTTTTATTTGCCAATACATCATTTTAGATAAGGCAGACAGTGATGCCTTTTTGTCTTTTGTTGGCGTTTCTTTGAAAATAAATGTAATCATATAAAGATAAGATAAGAATAACTTTATTATCTCATGAGGTAAATTCATTTTCACAAAGCCGTTAAGACTGCACGCGTCTTATGTATTGTTACATGAAAGTGCATTAACTCAATAACAGATTTATATAAAAGATGAAGTAAAATGGCATGGAATCATGTAAATGGGGCGGAATTTAAGCAAGGATTAAACAACCTTAAGCAGCGTTCTTGCGGGTGATTGGTGGGCGCTTCGGGTAGGGTCTTCTCCTTCTGTCCTATCATTCTATTGTATTCTATGACCGTCTTGCTTTTTCCTAGCACAATGTTACCGTTATCGCGTCGACCTGCTTTCTTCAAACCCAAACTCAAAGGAGTGCTCTTTATTTTGTCATTAGAGACAACAACAACAACCAATCTGTTTGTGTACTTGACACAGATTCCGTGCATAACAGAGAACACTGCACAAAACTGTGGCGTTGTGTTGTTCTGTTTAAGATTTGCTAAGCATGCTGATCTATTTCTGTCACCGACGGGCTGTATTTTTAACCCGTTCGTGAAGGCAGAATTACAGAGTGTACTTTCTTATTTAAAAAATTGGCAAGGATTCCGACGTTGGGATAGATAGATTAAAGCTGTGTTTTCATGTGTACGGAAACATCAAAAACCCTTGAAATAGTGAAATAGAAAGGAAGTTTTGATGTGTACGAAGACGCCGTTTTCGTACATATGGAAACGCTCTCTTTTTTTTACCACTTGGTTGATTTTTTGACGCTTCCATTGCCGTACCGGTTTCCTTACATTTGAAAACACGGCTTCATTCTTTGTCGTGGGTGCACAAAGTGTGGTGTTTGCTGGATTGTGGAACTGTAAATCCAAGGGCTGTCAGTGACTTGAATAAGTTAAAAGTAGTTCATGGTTTGGACTTGGACGTGCAGAACAAACAATTACAACAATAATAACAACAAAAAAAGATTTACTTCCATTCTGTTTAGAATTCGGCACAACAGCCTAGGGTGCCAAGAGAGTGGACTTTGTGAGAGAGAGAGAGAAAGAGAGGGAAAAAAATAGAGACGAGAGAGAGAGAGCAGACTGACGGAGAGAGTGAAATAGCGAGAAGAGAGACAGGCACACAGAGATAGAGAGAGAGACAAGTAGAGAGAGAGAGAGAGAGGAAGAGAGCAGACTGACGGAAAGAGTGAAAAAGTGAGAGAGACGGGCACACAGAGATAGAGAGAGAGACAAGTAGAGAGAGAGGAAGAGAGCAGACTGACGGAAAGAGTGAAATAGTGAGAGAGACGGGCACACAGATATAGAGAGAGAGAGAGAGAGAGAGAGAGAGACAAGTAGAGAGAGAGAGGAAGAGAGCAGACTGACGGAGAGAGTGAAATAGCGAGGCACACAGAGATAGGGAGAGAGATAGAGAGGGAGAAGGAGAGAGAGAAAGAAGAGAAGAAACGTGGAGAGAGAGAGAGAGAGCTAGAGAGGAGGAGAGAGGAAGAGGGGGAGAAAAGGAAGAGAGCAGTGAAATAGCGAGAAGAGAGACAGGCAAGCAGAGATAGGGAGAGAGAGAGGGAGAAGGAGAGAGAGAAAGAAGAGAAGAAACGTGGAGAGAGAGAGAGCTAGAGAGGAGGAGAGAGGGGGAGAAAAGGAAGAGAGCAGTGAAATAGCGAGAAGAGAGACAGGCAAGCAGAGATAGGGAGAGAGAGGGGGAGAAGGAGAGAGAGAGAAAGAAAAGAAGAGACGTTGAGAGAGAGAGAGAGAAGAGACAGGGAGAGAGAGTGGCGGCATACTTTTTTTTCCCCCGACCCACTGTGATGGTGGCAGCTCGTGTTAGGGTAGACCCATACCGACATCAGACCCGACGGTCAGACCAGACCCGACGATTTGTTGCCGGCTACGCCGCCCATACAGCCACCGGAACCCGACGGTCAGACAACACCGTCTTTTTTAAAAATGGCGTGTAGCAGGCGGAGAAAGTAGTTGTTATTATTGTGGTTAAGAAGAAGGCAAGCAAGGCAGCATCGATCTAGACGATTTTGGGTCCATCCCATACAACAAAAGAGAAAATCTCTTGGCGAGTTCCATCATTTATATCCCCAACTCGTTGAGGACAGTGAAAGATTCATAAAATATTTCCGCATGAAACCAAGTTCTTTCAACGAATTTCTAGAAATCTGCAGAGATGCTTTAACAAAGGAAGAAACTAATTACAGGAAACCGATTTCTCCAATCGAGCGACTCACTGTTACCTTGAGGTAAGTGTTACTATCATCTTCCTTATTATTATGATCAATAGTATCATCATCATCATCATCATCAACATCATCATCATCATCATCATCGACATCATGACCATCACAACAACAACGACTACGACGATGACGACAACAGCAACAACAACAGCAGTAGCAACAACAACAGCAGTAGCAACAACAACAACAACAACGGCGTTGACTATGACAAAAAAGAAAAAAAAATCAACTCCCTATTTATTGTAACATTAACTTGTAATTAACTTTTTAAACGTTCAACATTGCCATGATTAAGCTTTTGGTCGTAAAGAAAATTTATTGTTTTGTTTTTTTAACATTTACATCTCTCTCTCTGTCTCTCTCTCTCTCTCTCACACACACACGCACACACACACACACACACAAATTAACGCTGAATGCTTGGAAAGAAAAAGTCAAAACAGGAAGAAATGTTTTTAGGTCATCCACTGTTCATAGTGTTCTTGAGTGGTGCTGTAATCCAAATTGCAAGCCCCCTGAGCAGGACGAGGATTTGCAGAACCTCTGACTTCTTCTTCATCTTGACGCCTCAGGTATCTTATTAGTAGACTCTGCACCTCCACCCGAAATTCTAATTTTTGTAAATGTCTCAGCTTCTGCAATGAAGGAATGAGGCTTCTGGCCCACATTTCGTCATCATTCTCTGGCTTCTGTAGTGTCTTTAGAATCTCCTCATCCACGACAGAAGCAGTTGTGCTGGAGACCTTTCTTTTTGGTGCTCGTTTATAGGGCACAGGAGGTGGTTGTGGGGATGGAGAATCAGCCCTGCTGGTCATCGGAGATGAAGCCTGGGAATCGGTGTCCAAGGAGTCCGTGGCCTGGACAGTTTCGGTGGCGTCTTCGACAAGAGAAAGATTGCTGCAGGTTTCCCGTGGGTTATATACAGGAATCAAAAATGTTAGCACATCGTAAAGATGCCATTTTTTTCTCCCTGCAGCTGCCTGGCCAGACTTGACATTTCTATTTTCCCGATACTTTTTCAGGAAGTAATCACGGATGTGGCCCCATCTTGTCTTCACTGCATTCACTGAAATAAAAGGAAAATGTATGGAATTTTTTTTCAACTTGTAGAATAAAATGTTTATGAAACATACACTATCACTCTACAAAATACATGTATTTCCTATTTTCAGGTTCCTTGCAACTGGTGAATCATTCCAGTCTTTGGCATTTCGCTTTCGACTTGGAGCTGAGACAGTTCGATGCATTGTAAAAGAAACTGTGCAAGTCATCTGGAGGAGACTGCAACCAAAAGAACTGCCTGTACCAGACAAAGAAACGTGGGAACAGATAGCCAACGGCTTTTATGAAAGATGGCAATTTCCTTTATGTGCAGGCGCCATCGACGGCAAACATGTGCAACTAAAAGCCCCCACCAATTCCGGTTCCCAATATTTTAACTATAAAGGGCACCACTCCATCGTACTGATGGCAACACGTGATGCCAGGTCTAAATTTGTTGTCATAGATGTGGGGGCATTTGGGAGCTCCAGTGATTGAGGCATATTTCAAGACTCTAATTTTTTCCAACTGCTCAGATCAAATAGATTGCATCTGCCCGATCCAAAAAAGATCTCCAACACCGACATAGAAGTACCATATGTATTCGTTGGAGACGAGGCGTTTCCTTTGCTGGAAAATCTTATGCGACCCTTTCCGCGGAGGGATTTATCAGACGAGAAACGCATTTTTAACTATAGACTGTCCAGAGCACGAAAGCAGATCGAGTGTGCGTTTGGGATACTGTCCAGCATGTGGAGAATTTTAAGAAAACCAATCGAAGTCCAAGTGGATTTTGCTACTGACATTGTGAAAGCAACATGCATCTTGCACAACTATATTCAGAACAGGGAACCTGAAAGAACAAATGAAATGGACATAATCGGTGCTGATACCGATTCACCCCTTATGGTCACCACAGCAAGATCTGCCGGGAGACAAACTGGAGATGGAAAAGCAGTCAGAAATTCATTAATGAACTATTTCACATCACCAACAGGAAGCTTGCCGTGGCAAAATAATATCTTGACTTAAATTTTACGCATTCTGGAGTAAGTGACAATAACAGTTTTACCAAGTTGATCAAAATCGAATGGAGGAAGTTACAATTGAACGTAATTTGTCTGCTACTTCCTAGGCTGTGCTTAAAAATATGTGTTCCAAGTTGGAGAGAGAGAGAGAGAGAGAAAGGGGGGGGGAGGAGGGATGGAGGATGGAGAGAGGGAGGGAAGGAGGGAGGGACAGAAAGACAGAGAGAGAGAGTGAAAGAGAGAGACAAGAGGGAAAGAGAGAGAGGAGGGTGGAAGGGGGAGGGGAGAGAGATGGAGGGAGGGACAGAGAGAGAGAGATAAAGAGAAAGACAGGCAGACAGAGAGAGAGATCATTTACAGTACATTCATTGTTTGGAGTGTTCTCTGTTGAGGTGGGCCATGGAATAAAATACACACAAGTTGTTATGGGAAGGGGGCTGGGAAAAGGGATGGGAAGAGGGGGTGTGGCATTGGTATGCAAGCAGAGGGTACAGTGAAATCAACTAGAATGAATAAATCTGGTTCTAATTAGTTCTAGACCTCTTCATGTACATGTACTTGAATAAAATAAAAGATGTGACATTGAAATGCTTTTAAGTACACTGTATGTCTCATTTTTATATCATATCTTCATACAACCGACAAAATTAATCATCATCATCATCATCATCACCACCATCACCACCACTACCACCAACAACAACAGCAACAACGATGACAACGACGACAATAATAAAAATGGCAAAAATGATATTACTTACCTTCAGATTTCATCTCATTGGCAATAGATTCCCATTGCTTTTGTATGTAGTCTCTGTTGTGATGCAATTTATCTTTCTTATCGTAAATTGCTGGCCTACGTTGGACGCATAGAATGAGGCTTTCATCATCCATAGTTGATAGTATGTGTTCACTTCGCCACCACTTGAATTGAGTGCGAAACGCTACAAGCCGCGGGAAAGGGGAGATTATTTAGAGAGGAAAAGGCCCCTATAATTATTTCCCCTTTCGCCCGACGGTCGGTGTCGAATGAACACGTTCATTCCTAAACGGTCTGATCCGAGACGTCGGCTCTTGGTGTGGGACGATCGCCAGTTTTTATTACCTGTGATTACTATTCAACTGGTGCACATTCTTTTTCACCGGAAGACGGTCTGGTCTGACCGTCGGGTCTGATGTCGGTGTGGGTCTACCCTTATCACCCTCATGACTGTGTCCGCAAAATATGGTGCAATGTCTGTGGTATAAACCCTCGTCTGGAATGCCAGCTGTCTCGTGTTACCGACGTAATCACTACAGTGATAAATAATCCCCCGTGTATCCACAGACCACTGGCATGCCGCAGCAGTATAAATGTGTTACTGGGACACGGGATAATGTTCTTTAGAACTACCATAAATTCGGTTACAAGGACACCGAATAGTTATTCTCTACTAAGTCAGTGGTTCTCAACGTGGGGGATTTTGATATCCAAGGGGGGGGGGGGCGAAAACGCAAAAAGGGTGATAATCGGGCGAAAACGATGAAAGGAGACGACAGGTGGGTGAAAACATGAATGCAGGACGGCTTGGGAGCAAATACAGGCCAGTCTCTGGCTTGTTCAACTGCATGCGTAGATGGGTTGTTGTTTTTTTTTTAACAGAAAAGGTCTATTTCTTTTTCGAATATTGGTATAGAATGCTTTCTGTTTTATAATGAATCATCAACACGCCAAGTGTCATTAATTAAGCTTTGAAAAACTTTACATCATAATTTGTATGTAAGCCTGTCTTCTTGTGGAATGTTTCTGTTGGATTTGAGTAAGGATTTTTTTTTGGGGGGGGGGGGGGCAATGAAAGAAAATTTGGAATCCAAGGGGGCGATTGCCTAAAAAAAAGGTTGATAACCACTGCTGTAAGTCTAGGGGCTTTGGATGGTGACGTCATGACATTGCCTTTTCCGCAGATCCCGCACACCAGCCGACTAATTGGATGTCGTTGAAACTTACCCCATTTGAATTTGTAATTTAATACGACTAAATGATCTTGTCCACAGCATCCGCTCCGCTCCGTTATTTTTACGGAAAATGGCGGATGACAAAGTAAAACACTCTTCGCCTCTGTATACTTGTTCACATCATCCGTTCCCTTCCGCTCCGCTCCTCACAACTACACAGGCAAAGAAAGTGTTTCGTACGTCAATTTCCGTAAAAATTGCGGAGCGGATGTTGTGGGCTTTCCACGAAGCGTTTTTTTTTTTTTTTTCACGCATGGAATTTCAGAAGTCGTGCTTACTTTTCATTTCCACAATAATGTGCAAATTTTAATGTCCACAATGAAATACTGTGTAATAGGATGCGCACTTTAAAACTACATGCAACTTCCGTTATTACGTACAAAAAATGCACCAAAAACTGTGGAACACGGAATGGAGCTTAATAGTTTATTTTTGTTCACCACAAAATGCAGACCAAGCAAAACAAGGCAGGTGGCAAGTCGGGTTTTTTTTTTTTTTCTCGTCTCCTGTAAAAGTATGTCTTTGGCACACGCAGCCTTTGCCCATAGTAAGACAGTATATTGTCACGAACACAATGTCTTCTAAATGCCGTGCTAGGTCACGAGTTCAGTGAGTAAATTTTCACGACTTGTTAATTCTAACCAGCGTAATTTGTCCTTGAGCTGTTCTAGTGAACAGTTTGTTTGAAACACTTTTGTTTTAGAGATGGAAAGAAAGTGGGGCGAGATAGAATAAATGTATAGCTAGGAGTGACAGAGCCGTTCTCGACCCCGTGATTTTGATGAACACTTAGAAGGGAAGAGAAGGGGCGAATAAGGATAGATAGTTTAAGACGCTTAGTCGCGTTCAGAAATTCGTGCATAAAATGTAGAAAGCACGAGGGTTTAAAGATTTCAGTAGTTGTTTTGACATTTTAAATTGACCTTGTCTGTATTAGTGCAAGGCCGTAACCGACTTATACAATAGAATAAATTATACTGCGAGCTCAGCTCGGAGCTGACCGCACCAATGAAATCTAGGGATTTGGACGGTAGTTGCAGGTGGCTAGACAGTATAAAAGTCTGCCCAGACATATATCCTGCACTCCATACAGAAAACTCCAATCTGTGCAGGCGTCGGCACGATTCTGCCTGAAGAATGATAAAAGCGTTGTACGGCTCACGTCTAGACCACTATAGACATTTGAGATGAATCCATATGCCTGAATGAGATATGCCCACCGCTATTGTCCATCGTTCCCTGGTGTCCACCAGGGACTAATCGTAAGTGTTTGTCTATTGATGACTCAACCATGAACGAGGAGCTGAACATAAGTTATCCAGTAGGACAGAATTGCCGCATATACTTGGAGTGCTACCCAAGAATGCAAGATAAAGATATATATAGACTTGCAACTAGTATGAATGTATGGCATACACATCTGTGAATTGTGATTGATTTGTCTGGATGAGGCTGGGCATTGCCAGCCCATCCTAGAGTAGACCTCTAGACTTAACTACGTCAGTTTGTATTGACGGGCTCGATTATTATAAGCGTTAGGCACAAATGGCTGAGATGACATTGTCGCCAGAGACCATATTAGTGTATTGATAGACATATAGTAGGCAGACCAGATCTGAGATATATATAATTAGTACTTAGATTGTTAGTGAGTCAGAAGTATAATAATATTATAGGAATCTAGAGTAGAATTCTAGTGAGGTATTATTGAATTTGGATTTGATGCTGCTGATGTCTTTACTATATAATAGATCTAGACAAAATTGTTAGGGTAATTAATGTAATTAAATTTGTGGCCCTGCAGGTCTGTTTATGAAACTTATTCAGATTGTTCTTAGTGTGTGGCATGGTACGAAAGTTTTAGATATTAAATACCTCTCGATTTAAATGCAGTCGAAACCTTAAGTAGACGGATTCCCCCCAAATCCGTAACATTTAGGATAACAACATCGTAACATATATCATACGGAGGTCTCTAGGGCACAAGTCCCAATGTGGCAACTGCTGTTTTAGACAATCAGTTGCAAATTGCGATAATTTTGTCCTGCAATTTGTTCCCATGTAAGCTGATTATCTTACGTTTATTTCCATTATAATTCCTTTTCATGTGGCTGTGTTTGATTTTGACATGTGGGCGGAGCTGCAATCAACGGCTTCTTTTTTGCAGCTTGTTTGTTTTATTCCTCCATCTCCTCTTCCTTTTTGCCTGGACATGCGTGGAAAATGCAGAACGGTCATAGATTTTGTTTTGACACGAGGGAAGTTTATTTGATTAGCTCGTTCAACGGACTCACTGCCGAGGAATGTTCCCTAATATACGATCGTTGAACCAGTCTGTCGGTCAGTTAATCAGTCAGCCAGTCAGCCAGACAATCAGTCAATCAGCCAGCCAGTCACTCAATCACTCAGTTGTTCAGTGGACAAGTCAGTCGCTCGATGATTCAGTCAGTCAATTAATGAGCCAGTTTGTCAATCTCTAAGTCAGTCAATCAGCCAGTCGGTCATTCTTTCATTCATTCAGACAGTCAGTCATTCATCAAGGCAATGTCTGATGTACCAGGTCCTGGGATTTAACATTATCCAGAGAAGATGGTGAACCTTATCAAGAGCATGTACGACGGGACAAGTTGCAGAGTCGTACACGATGGCGAGCTTACTGACAGCTTTGATATCAAGACTGGTGTTAGGCAGGGTTGTTTGCTGTCCCCATTTCTGTTTGTCCTGGTGATTGATTGGCTTATGAAAGAAACCACCAGTGGAGGAAGAAATGGCATACAATGGACCCCATGGACACAGCTGGACGATCTAGATTTTGCAGATGACTTGGCACTATTGTCGCACACACACGACCAGATGCAAGCAAAGACTACAGCTCTAAACAAAATTTCAGAATCTATTGGATTGAGGATACATCCTGCGAAGTCGAAGGTCCTAAAAATTGTTGCACCCCCAAGCGCACAAGTCAGAGTAGGAGATCAACCACTGGAAGATGTAGAGTCCTTCTGCTATCTTGGTAGTATCATTGACAATAAGGGAGGAACAGAGGCAGAAGTCAAAGCACGAATTGGAAAGGCACAGGCAGCTTTCACGTCCTTAAGCAAGATTTGGAGAACCAAGGATATATCTCTAAAAACAAAGCTGAGGATATTCAACTCGAACGTGAAATCAGTCCTGTTGTATGGATGTGAGACTTGGAATGCGTCTCAGGCCTGCATAAAGAGAATCCAAGTTTTCATCAACAGATGTTTGAGAAAGGTACTTAAGATCAGATGGACAGACAAGGTCAGCAATGAAATTGTATGGAAAAGAACAAGACAGAGCCCAGTCAGAGAGGAAATTGGTAGGAGGCGATGGAGATGGATCGGCCACTCTCTCAGGAGGCCAGGAAACAGCATCACGAAGAAGGTATTGGATTGGAATCCCCAGGGCAAGAGATCAAGAGGAAGGCCGCGCGGAACGTGGAGAAGAGCCAGAGAAAATGATGTGCAACGAAGCGGAAAGACTTGGAATAATGTAAAGAGGCTGGCCCATGATAGAGAGGGATGGAAAGTGTTTGTTGGTGGCCTATACCCTGATCCAGAGTGAGAAAGGCAATGATGATGATGATGACGAACGGACGAGGTTAAAGTTTATTTCTCGCTTATTAATTTGTGCTCTCGCCAAACTGACGACAGTTAAACGAGGGGACTAATAAGCGAGATATATTATAAAAATTACTTCCGTCTGTTCTTGAGTGGTACGAAAGTTCACGAAAGCGGATCACCGGTGTGAACGCGGGGTTACCATTACTCTTTACGTAATTTCTTGGCTCGTTGTTTTTTTTTTTTTCAGGTTGAAAGGGTTGGGCATGATGCTAGGTTTAGGGTCAGAGAATTATTAGGACAGAGTTAAGGATAGCTTAGGCTAAAGGATATGGTGTTCTTGTCTGGATAGCCAGGACGCACGACGGAATTCTATTTTCTAGTGGTCAGCTGTTGTTATTGTTACGCTTTTATTTATTAGTTGTCGTACTTTGTCCCAAGTCTCTCCTTGATCTTCGATCTTTCTCTCTGTTGCTTAACTTTGAGATATGGAAAGGCATGGGACTCAGAATCGGAGTCGCTGTTATGGGGAAAAAAGGAGGGGGGGGATAATAATAGTAAATGTGGGTGGATTTGCCCAAAGCAGGCTTAAAGTGAAAGGCCAAATTCATGAGAAAATCCTTTCAAAGAGGAACAAGTTTCTATGGAAATTGAGATTTGCATAATATAAAATGAAAGATGAGCCATTTTTCTGCATTCACTTAAAATATTTTTCTTGAAATCCTCTTAGAAATATTTCATTTGATTAAAAGAGGTATAAAAATTTCATCCAATTGTCCGATTTCGGTAGATCCGCTGGCAAATCTTCGGTATTAGATAAAGTAAATTAAAATATGTTCTTGAATTATCAATTAACACATGAAAATTTAAAGCTTTTTGGGTGTTAAAATGGAAAATTTTCTTTGATCGTATCAGTTTTTGTACAACTTGACTAGAATCTGGTGTCAAGTGGTTGTTGCCAGAACATTTTTCCGTGTACGGCTGTTGGGTCTATCTGTGTAAACATCGCATTGCAGGGCAAATGATCACTTGACTACACTTACGAGAGATTTATGTTGAAGTTAAACACTGCCAGTAATGCCAGACCCCTTTTCTTTCCCCTGAGGAAACACAGGGGGACCGAAAATGTAGATAATGAGCAAATGAAATTACGAAGCAGGGAGCGGTAGAGACCGAGAGTAAAAAGAGAAAAAAAATATCAAAACAAAACAAAACGAAGCGAAAACGAAAATATGCAGAGAGGCTCCAGGTAGCAACAACAACAATAAAAAATCGATTGTAACCAAACAAATAATGGGGGGAAAAAAGAGGAGGGAAAAGATACAAGACAAAAATAAGAGTGGATGTGGCGAGATTGGGCTCCAGGTGAAATGTTTATACTTGTTTGAAAAATCAAAGTGAAATATTTCAAAGACGATTTCAAGCAAAATAGTTTAACTGAATACAGAAGAAAATGGCTAATCTCAGTTTCAATCGAAAATTGTTTCTCCCATTGGAAGGGTATTCTGAGGAATTTGGTCTTGCATCTTAAGCCCGGTTTCGCCAGATCCACTTACAAGTGGCAAAAACGAAGGTGGAATAACAGACTTTATGGTGAAACATCATAGGCAGAAAGTGTAAAACAGTAAAATAGAAAATAGTCAAAGAAAGAAAAATGCACCATAAAATGGTAATAAACATAGCAGAGACTAACGATGATGAGAGTTTGCTGTCAGTGGTGACGTGCGCCACAGACAGATTAAAGTTTAGAATGTAACTAGAACACCAGACAGCGCAACAGATGATCCGTGTGACGTTTGTTGCTATAAATAAACAGCTAATCTCTCAGGTGGGACAAAGGAAATGATTGCTGGGTCGGGCGCCATGCCTAGGTCAAATCCTCCGTAGAGTATAATTTGCTGAAGACACATGGCTCTTTATTTATGAGCTTTCGCTGTTCTTGCCATTTACACCTCACTTTTCTTCTTTTTTCTTTTTCTTCATCTTGTTTCTGCGTGTTTTTGTAGTTTTTTTTTTTTTTTTAGAATTTTGCCCGAGCTGCGGCCTTGCTAGGCCTGCTCTCCTCGACTTTCAACTACTAACATATCCTTACGTGGGCAACGTGTGCCTCCGAGTTTTTCGTCCTTTCCGAGAAGACTAGGTGCTCGATCCTATGTACAATCCCCCCCCCCCCCCAATCCAACATGACCGCACCGACCGGGAATCGAACCCAGTACCCTCGGCATGAGAGGCAAGCGAGCACCTTGCCTCTAGAAGACACATGGGTTTGGCTTTCTATTTTGTTTTGTTTCTCGCTGCTTTTTCACTTTTGTTTTCCAAGTTGTTTTTCCCAAAGTACTCAGATGTACCCAGTGATTTACAATTCGCTGATTTCATTTATACACTGGAGCATTCCCCAGAAACGCGTGTTATCTCTCTCGTTGGCAGGCAGCCATGGTGCCGACTTCGCAAGGCATTCAGTCATTGAATCGTGGCAGTGCTTTGACTTCTCTCGTGTGTTATTTATTAGTTAAGTACCAGAGTCAACACAGATCGAAAGGGATGTTTTCTACTCCCGGTCTCTCACTCACTGCATTTACCTATATCATGAGTGTTGTCGGTGATTGCAACGTAAAGCAAAGGCCATCTATGACAGACCTACCAAGTAAATGACAACTTCATAGAGCACGAAATCCCATAGCGGGCAAACCGAAAGTATCAGTTGTTTAGTAAAATTTCCATAGATCGGAAAACACGAATTTGAAACCTTGTAACACACTTTAAAGACCACCCAATAATATACTCCGGGCATACTAGTATTGTTACTGATTGTTAGCAGATTTGTTGTTAGGTGGAGAAGTTGAGCCTCCCGGCTGCAGACTACCACAGTAACCCAGGCAGGGTCATATGAGTAATTGAATCGCCATGTATTTACGGGCTAGAGAAAGTGTGGTCTTAGCACAGACTGACCTTTCCTAATGGAGTAAAAACTGCTTCGGGGGAGGGGCCGGGCCTGAGTAAAGTAAAGACAGTCAAATGCAACGCCATTTTCTGAATTGCTGCACGTAACGTGAAAATAGAATAGCGAATTGTATCATTGTAAGTTGTTGGTTCTAAAGTGTAGCGTATTGACGGACACAGGCCCGGGGGTGGGGGTGGGAGGATATACAGAGGAAAAGTATTGAGATAAGAAAACAAATGGCGGAAGAATTCATATCAGACCGTGTCATATGTTGTCTCCTGTCTGCCATGGCAAAATGTTTCTCAGAAAGCAAGTAAAACAAATAGAAGGAGGGTAGTGCGGAGCTGGGGTACGTTTGTATAAAGAAGACGGACTAATGCGAGCACATTATTTTAGCTGGTTTTTGGTGTAAGAGCCAGGAAGCCATGGCCAGGGCTAGAGCATCGAGGAGACGCTGAGTGTGCCGTGGAAAGAGTTCAGATGCCCCGAGGGTGTGAGGGCAAAGGGAGAGAAGAAATGGCTGTATAAGAGGAAAGGGGAGAGCATCGGGTTAAAAATCAATTTGTCCGCCCAGGGCGAGGTGGGAAATGGTCGCTGGAGGTGGAAAGGACGGATTGAAGGAAGGGGGAATGAACGAAGGAAGATATGGTGCTTTGGATTACAGAAAGTGATGTGTGGAGCTTGAGAGGCGGAACTATCCTGTTACAGGAAAGTGGGGTGGATGAGGGAACGAATAAACAGTATGAAACAGACGAATTGTCCCAAATGGATATTATCTTTGTTAGATTGTAGGATGTATGGGTAGTTGGTTTGATGATTAGGCCGGCAGGTGGATAACGAATGGTGAAATGGGTGGTGACGTCGAATGAGGTGGATGAAATGCCAGGCTTAAAGGCCAGTCCACAAAAAATGCAAGGCTTTGATCACAGTATGCACACTATAATAACATACATAAATGACATTATGTGTTTTCTTTAATGTGATGTAATGTTTTGTATTTGTGTGTGTCCTTCTGTACAGAAACCATGTTAAGTAACTTTCAGTTTCAGCTTGCTTTGGTAGGGCATGGATATACTTGCCCGTTGAGGTGTCCCTTATTGAAGAGGTCGTTTAATTGGAAGATCTGTAGGTAGAGTTTGCAGGACTGTAATTAAGTGGGTGTAAGTATAATTGGATCAGAGAAAAAGCAAAAACGGCAAAAGCCCCAGTATGTAACCCATACACACAATGGCGAGGAGCCTGCCAGAGACTGATTAACCAGCCAATTTGACCATAGGAACGATGTACCATTAACCTCTACTCATGAACAACGTGACTATTTCGGGACTTTGGGGAAATAGAGGTTACAATAGACGTGATCTTGCATGGTTTTGTTCCCCAGTCTGGCTTGACGAGAGGCATGAGAGGGCACTTATTCTGGAACTTAAAATCTCAATCAAGTTTGGTGGCACACTCAGTCAAGTCTGTTTTGTCTCGATTTTGACTCTGCGCGTGGTCTCACCTCCCGCTAGCTGACTCAAGACAGTTTGGACGCGCCCGAACTCCTGAGACAGGCTTGTTTTAGTCTCGCCAATGGGCGAATTCCCGTTAAGCTCCATATTCCGCATCTCACATTAAAACCTTGACAAAACATAGTGGACCCAGGGTGCAACAAGCCTGACAAAGTGGGAGAAAGCGGTAATTAAATAAATAATCCTTGTGATTTAACACTTTTTCTAAGATCGAAACACATTGTAGTTATTTTCAGTTTATCATGTCGTTATCAGCACATTGAGATAGCATGCATCACCTCTATGGCAGAGCTTGCACTGGCTACCAGTAGAAGAACGAATAATGTGCAAGCTGGCTACCCTGTGCCGCACATATACGTACAAAAACGCATCAATTTATTTAACTGATCTATTGACTCCCTATGTACTATCGCATCTTAGATCATCTGCTGACACTAAAAAGTTTTAAATTCCTAACTATAAACTAAGATGTCCCATAAGACCAGGGGTGAAAAATCGTTTTCTTTTCAAGGGCCTCAGAGTTAGAATTCTCTGTCTTTGACAGAGACTGAAAATTTGACTTTCAAATGTCAACTGAAGAGTCATCTTTTTACACCCTGAATATCCATGTTTTTGTTTTCTCCTGAGTATGCCAGCGCTTAGACTCTGGTTGTTAACGGGATGAAACGCTATAAATAAGTGAATTATTATTATTAGAGCAGCTTGTTTCCCAGCCATTCTTACTCTTAGTGAATCAAGAGATGCAGTCCAGTGAGAAACTTCTAGCCGGAGCTGTTTGTTTAATTGTTTATCGTCTGTGACATTTACCAGAATGGGCGTCAGCAATTTGGATGTTAGTGGTAGTAATTCGTATTTAACAGAAGATAGAGAAGAAAATCGGTTTTTAAATCTTTCACCTTTCACCTAGGCATTATCCATCCACTACTGCATGTAGCCCCCCCACCCCGACATTGACTTCCACTCCTTCCTGTCTGTCTGATCCACTCCTTCCTGTCTGTCTGATCCACGCCTTCCTGTCTGTCTGATCCACGCCGGCCTGTCTGTCTGATCCACGCCGGCCTGTCTGTCTGATCCACGCCGGCCTGTCTGTCTGATCCACGCCGGCCTGTCTGTCTGATCCACGCCGGCCTGTCTGTCTGATCCACGCCGGCCTGTCTGTCTGATCCACGCCGGCCTGTCTGTCTGATCCACGCCGGCCTGTCTGTCTGATGTCTTCCTCACCCATGTTATCCCCCCTCTCTTTCTACTACCTGTATCATCCTGCCATCGTCTTCCTGGTCGTCTTCGTGTTCTTTTTCCTGTCCGTGGCTGCCATTCAGTGCAGCGTTTTGTCCATCTATTGTCATTCATCCACCCCACACATCCGGCCCAATTCCATCTTTGTTGTAGCATGAATTTTCCTGTTGATATCCATTGGCTGTGTTTGTTTGCGTGTTTCAGCGTGGGGAATGTTAATCTTATAGTCTGATATTGAGCCTTTTTTTTTTCCATGTTAAAGTGTTACACGGAGTAAAATGCACCGAAAGAAAAAGCAAACATTCATTCTTCGCGAGGATACGGCCACTCGTGGAATTACCCAGGGGAAAGCAATCACATTTTTGTACCCGGCAGGAAGAATTGGAACTTGGCATGGACAACCGACGCATTGACGTCACGTCTGCCTGTCGGGAAGTCTATGTGGAAGTAAAGAGCTTAACAGAAGTAAAGCTATACAAATTGGGGTGAGGAGTTTATAAAGAACCAGATCATCTGTCGGGAGAGCTCAGACTTTTCAGCTCGCGCCAACTGTACTCACATAGGACATAACCTGCCAGCATCACTACGTCAGTCCGACGTAGATTTTCGTAGCATTAGTGGAATTATCGTAGGGAGGGATTCCCTACATCAGACAGATGTCCATTGTTGGCGCGCTATCGTAACAGGTAGATCTACGTAAGAACGATGTCATTCCTATGTGCAAACCTGACGTCAGTCCTACGCGTCGGGTTTCTATGGGGCTAGGGATCACCACGGGTGTGGTGGGGGGGGGGGTCGTGGTCAGAACCCACTGGTCAAGCATCTCTTTATTTATGTTTTTAAGTTAGTATTCGGCATACCTTAGGGTAAGTGAATTTTAGGAAAAGTGAAAACATACCATAACTGTAGCAGCATTATTAGCAAGGCGACAGTGTTTTAAAAACGTGGTCCGGATCTAATAATGGAGACTGGATCACCAGCGCACGGGATAATATCGCTGAGTATTTGCCATATTGTTGTATGTGCACTTTTTCCTTTTCGAGAAAACGAGTTTGAAGAGTTGTGTAAAATCGGGGTTTTGTTCAATACGCTTCAAAATCGAAACTTGCATAAAAATGCCCAGGAAAAATAGACCCAAATGACACTTATACATAATAAAATTAGGAGCGAGAGAACCACTTTTATGACAGAACCTCAAAATCAGCAAAATGTCGCATACAACGGTATGGCAAATACCCCTCGACAACTTTTAGTCTTTCGTCTGTTCACTCCACCACCCAGTTTTAGCGGGATTTTCCTTTCTCTCATTCAACACTGTGTCCATTTTTTTTTTTTCTTTTTCTATCTGGCAATCTGTAACAAGTTTGACGAATGACGTGAGCACGATAACATTCCTAACTGGTGAGTAACCAGCTATCTCAGTGCTCAGGTTGGCAAGCTGTTTGTGTTCGGCGTGAGCACTGAAATGATCGACACTTTCGTTCCCTCATTCCCGCTCATTGTTTACTGAGCGTGGTCCACGTTTTTTAGCCGTCTCTCGCCTCGTGTTACTTTCTTGCTGCAGTGCCAGTTTTCCAGTGTCTTTCTGTGCTGTGACGACCAGGTGTTGACGCGTTAACTGTCATTTTTTTCTTCATATTTTTCCCTTGCTTTTTTTTTGTGGTGTTTTTTTTTAATCTATCTATCTATCTATCTATCTATCTATCTGTCTGTCTGTCTGTCTGTCTGTCTGTCTGTCTGTCTGTCTGTCTGTCCGTCTGCATGACTGTTTGTCTGTCTATCTATCTATCTATCTCGCTCTCTATGTGTGTGTGTGTGTGTCTGTCTGTCAGTCCCTCTCTTCTCACTCTCTGCCATACATGTTTTGGGCGCTGGTTCGGTGTCAGTATGTTACCTGAGAAGTTCACTCGTTCTTGAATTACGAAACTGCAGTGTGTATCAGTTAATGGATGGATAGTGACCTCGACTTCGAGAAAGTGAAGCAACCTCTATCACAATCGGCCGTTTTTCTGTCGCCTAACAAACATACATATTGTTTAGCTATCAGAAACATGATCTTCATATTGACCTCCTGATATGAAGTGTCCATATATATAACTTCCTGTTTGTTATCTTAAAGAGACATTATTTTGATTTAATATGCTTTTCATTCACTGCGCAGTCAGGGTCCCTTAAGTGCACGAAAGGCCCAAACGTATGAGTGAAGGTTTATGCCCCATTGATCACGTACAAGACAGCCTTTGTATGGAGCCGTTCGTAGTCCATATTCATTCCTGGTTTGATCTTCCTGGTCAAGTGTCTCTATGCACTTAAGTCTTTATACAAAATCCACTTAGTGACAGAGTTTATGTATGGCACTTTTTGGTGAAAACTCATGACATGTTAGAACGAGCGCTCTTCAAATCTCAACAAAAAATGTCGTACTTTAAATTTTCCGAGTACACTGCTAGAGAGAATTGAGTTTTGACATTAAGAACCTTCAAAGGAAGAATAGACGTCGTTCACTGCGGATTCAACAAGTTATTACAACATTTAGAGACACAAAACGTGAACGTGCATTGCTTGGTAGGAGGATGAAAAACATATCCAACCCACAAACACAAAGTAAGATGTAAAAGAGAGAGAGAGAGAAGGAAGGAGGGAAAGAGAGAGAGAAGGAGGGCGGGAGAGAGAGGGAACATTTAGAAACACACATCTTGAACGTGAATTGCTTGGTATCATGAAAAACCGACACACACACACACAAAGCCGTGTAAAAATGAGGGGAGAGAGAGAGAGCATTATGGAAAACAAAACAAGAACGCGAATTGCTTGGTATCATGAGACTGAAGAAAGTTTTAAACATTAGTGTAAGAAGATTTTAAAAAATCAAGTTTCTCCGCCCACATTGCACTCCGGCATGCATACATACAAATGGGGCGACTTGACCTCTTGAGTAAGTCATCGATATGTTGAAATTACATACACTTGTGGATTCACAGGGGAATTCCCCTTTACTTTCAGCGCCCTGTCATTTATAGAAAGGAAAGTCAGGTAATTTTTGTTTGTCCCGGATCTCCGGGTAATATAGTTGTTATTGTTTATTATTTATTTTCCCAGCTGGTTGTAGTAACATTAACATATTATTCCTTGACGCGTAGCATGCACTATACCCGTGTAAAGATAATTCTTTTGAAAACTTGAAAGGATTGGCGAGTGGCGAAATTTAAGCTTTTCATAAAGTGCTTCAAGCCGAGTCTGGTAACGCTTCCGGGTTTTTGGAAATTGCCGTGGTTGAGGGTTGAGGGGGGGGGGGGGGCTGTTACAGATGCCAAGCTGTTATTTTGGTGGTACCGATGAGATACAGACAGGGCTGTTTGTTACATAGTACATAATGCATTCACGTTTTTTGCATTATTAATATCTCTGGAAAGGGCAAATTGAAGGCGGGAGAGAGAGAGGGGGGGGAGGGAGGGGTGTTACAGATGCCGAGATGTTACTTTGGTGGTACCGATGGGATACATAGTAACAGCTTTGTTGTTACATAGTACATAATGCATTAGCGTTTTTTTTTTTTTTTGCATTATTAATCTCTGGAAAGAGCGAATTGAAGGCAGGAGAGAGAGAAAGAGAGAGAGAGATATCTGCATATGAAAAGGTGGCGGGAGGAACTGTCAGCAGGTCAATGTTCAATATGTCCTCGTCGTGCCCTAACAGCCGTCCTCAGCTCTACCCTAATGCGCCCAATCTGCCCGGCAAACATTGCTGTTACGGCGTATCTGTCTGCGATCTATTGATCTGTCTGTGGTTATTGGGCGGTTCCCTCGCTCTTGGCGGTATCGAACTTCAAAAGCCAGTGGCACCCGTTTTTCCGTCAGGGTCAGGATGTTAAGTTGGCCCATGGCTTTCGGTGGTATCGAACTTCAGGCGGTTTCACATTTTCCTTCCCTGTTTTGGATATATATGGAAATGACGTGTCCCTGGTGGTGTTCAACTTGAAATGGCCTTTGATTTTCTTTTGTCGAGCTGGGTAGGCATTAGAGTGACTGTTTTTCCTTCAAAATATATGCCCACAAACAACAGTGGTTTTCCATCAGAATCGAAGCAGTAAGTATGATGTACCGGAATCGAGGTCACAGGTTACTGCTGGATACATCGGTCAGTGATGTAATCCATCAGCTCTCATGGGTATAGATACCCGGCTGACTTCCCTAGCGAGAAATATCGATTGCGGGCCCTTCGTCGGTTATAAATACGTCTAAAGTATCGAAATAGTACGTGCTTACGTGGCGGTGTATCCGGTTGAGGATATAATGTCGTCGGGTATTTGTTATATTGTTGTATGTGCATTTTTCCCTATTCCAGAAAATGAGAATTGAAGTTTGGTCAAGAAAAAGGCTAAAACGCATACAACATTACGTCACAAACACGTACAACATTACGTCACAAACACATATCTCGAAACGTTTTTAACCGATTGGAATGAGTTATACATAATAATTTTAGGAGTGCGAGAACCATTTTCATGACAAAACCTCAAAATCGGCAAAATATCGCATACACCAATATGGCAAATACCCCATCCATCATCCATATAATATTATTGCATGTCGCATTGCTCAAAAGTCACCAGTTTGGCCGTGGGGTTATAGATACTTGGATTACAGCTGCGGGAAGGTCCCTGGCTCATGTTTATAGCCTGTATTTTTCAGCCTGTGCCATTTGCGTTCAGGTTGTGTAGATGGAATGAAAGGTGCTCTCCTCGGGATCTGTGCACTTGGGTCCCGCCAGTTAAAAGATCAGATGATGATGAAGCTATGAGAGTAAGCACCATGCTTGGAAAAAAAAAATTACTAAGAGCTGTAACATTTGCGTGATTGTGGATGTGGCCCAAATTCCCTAAACTTAGTCTGGGTGATAATATTTGCTGTGTTATTTACTGTATCATTACACAGGGTTCACACAGGTCCTTAAAAGTCCTTAATTTTCAGAAAAGAAAATATAAGTACTCAAAAAGTCCTTAAATCCTGAAAATGATGCCAAAGTCCTTAAAGTCCTTAGAATTTGTGAACATTTGAGATTCAAATCTTCCAATTGCACACTGGATAATTGGTACTTTGAAATAACTGAACTTTTCAGAGTGAATTTACTATGTTTGAACTCTGGATATAGAAACATTCCGTTTCGATGAGTGCTGCACACCACATGTATAGTTAATATTTCTTGGTCACAGGCACACAGGTCCTTAATTTGTTTACTGTGAGTCCTTAGGAAGTCCTTAAAAAGTCCTTAAAATTAGTTTTCAAGACTTTGCACGAACCCTGATGACAACTACTATCTTGAAATGAAAATTGGGGTAGTAAACAGCCTTATTTTTTGCCAAAACCATCCCAGGACGTTGGCTTTACTAGCGAACTCCTAAGGCTAGTGGTACAATGAGTGTATTCTGTCTCAATTTTAGTGCATCTCCTGAGATGTGTACTATGAAGGTAAACGTGATCATGTCCACTGGAGAGATTGAAGCTAGTGTGTCTGGTTCTGGCGCGTCAGAATTGTCTTGTTTCAGCTGACGGAAAAAGAGATGTCGTGCATTGAGTCAAAACGGACGTAAGAGTCGCGCATTGAGTCAAAACGGACGTAAGAGTCGCGCATTGAGTTAAAACGGACGTAAGACATGCCTGACTCTGTCCGCCACGGTCCTAACTGCACACTGTTTATGTCTCAGACTCTCCAGATGGCAACGTGGAATAGCTGTATCGGCTCGTTCCCTGACTAACTGATTATCTGTCCAGTTTTTTTGCCCCGTCCCCCTATGAATTTCATGCGTCTCTACTCAGTTTCACCCCGCGGTGCTGGCGACAGGGCACGATCGATCTGTATTGAACCATGAACATTTTCAGACATCTTACGAAATTGGCTTGTCTGGTATTGATTGGCTGGCCTAATATTTCTTTTTTTATCTTTCTACCGGTACATGTTCTAAATTTGTACCGTTTTTTTTTTTTTTTTTTGAATTCGTCTTGTGTTTTAGAGACTGGCATATCAAGAATGTTATCATTTTATAGGAGAGCCTTTCGAAGTTATGGTGGTAGTAAGATTTCTTATAAATAGACAAGCAAATCGCGACTTTAGTTCTTGTTTGTTTTAACTCCATTCGTTGCACAACTGGGAAATTCGACGTTAAACCTTTTGCGGCTCTTATACATGTCATTGTGTAATGATGAGTCAGAATGAATTGGAACTGTGAAACAGCTTGATAAGTGCTACAACGAATTTGAAACAATAGTCAAAGTGTGCATTTGTTATATACCTCATCTACATTCTAAAAGATTTCCAGTTTCTCAGAAAATGGATTATAAAAAGTAACATCGCGATTTGGCCAAAAACGCGCCTGCTTATGATTCCAAAAGAGGTTGAAGATATCGTTTCGTCGCTTTGTGAGAACATGGATCTCACGGTGAGCAGTGGTAACAGTAGTTGTAGCTCAAAACCTCCCAAAGTCATCGATACGCCAGTACATCAGATTGGCGACGATTTCATTGTCATTTCATTGTATATTTTGTGTCTTAGGAGGAAAGACTTTTTTTTTTTTGTCAGGGAGGTGGAGCGGGGTGAGATCAGTGTACACACTTGCACAGACATGCGCAAAGACTGGATTAAGCGGACAAGAGGCGACGTATTGTCTACCCATAATGCCCGTCGCCCTCCGTGACTTTCTCATATTGCCATAATTTAATATTCTGTCTGGGCACGTGAAAGTGGAGAAAATAAGAGGCGGGGGTGGGGTGGAATAAGAAAACCCAAAAGAGCAACAGATTGAGAGAGAGAGAGAGAGAAGTAGAAGCAGGCTGCTTCTGCATTAACTACCCTGTTATTGTTTTGTTTTTAACCTTCGTGTGTTTCCCTTACTATTTTTTTTTTCATATCTCTCTCTCTCTTTCTCTCTCTCTCTCTCTCTCTCTCTGTGTAACGCCCATATGTTTACTTGCTCTCAACGTTGACCCAAATGCTATAAAGTTAACCCTTGTATTTGTGTTTGTGTCCTGTCAAATTCCCCCCCCCCCCAACCTTATTGAGGTGGTTAGCGCGAATGCGCTGTTAGCTCAGCGAAGCCGGATCAATTGCTGAACGAAAGTGGAGAGAGAAATACACGCACACGGTAAAAAAACAACTACGAAAGAAACCGCTAGAGAGGACACGAGGGAAATATCTTTCTCTTAGTTGTGTCATCAACTGTTCCATTTGTTTTTTAACTAACCACGTCATAGGAAAATAGCCGACCCAAGCGATGGTGCGCAGGAATAGGAACCTGTTGCTCGCGCCAGCGTGGGCTTCCTCCATAACTTTTCTTTGCGTGTAAGTTTTGGTGAGGATAGCACTTTGCAGTACTGTATGTACTTCCATAACTTTTTTTCCTTCATATTTGAGTTTTCTGTGGGCTCTTGTTAGGGATCTGTGATCTGTTAACAAAGCCGAAAAGAAGGACCGGCATACCAAGAATGTTCTCATTTTACTGGAGAGCCTTTCGAAGTTTTGTTGGTGGTGAGATTTCTTATGAATAGACAAGCAAATCGCGGCCTTAGCTCTTGTTTGTTCCAAGTGCACTGTCTTGTAGCACAACTGAGAAATTCCACGTTAAACCTTTGCGGCTCTAGTTATAGTACACATGTAATGACAAGAGTTGTGTTCTGAGATACAGAGTTGTGTTCACTGCTTATCTGTAACTCACTATGTAAAACACTACGGTCCCCTAGCAACAGCCCTTTTCTCCATAAAGAAAGCCTAAGATGGGACGTGAAACTATTTTCCTGTTGGTATTTAATTCATATTGATATTCTAGTAAGAAGTATCATTTCCAGGGTTGTTAACGTATTAAGTGATAAAATGTTATTATAAAAACCGGTACTGATTGAATTAAAAAGTGACTGATATAAATTTGTTTTGTGTAAACCAGCAAATCACAGGATCACCAAATCATCAATTCAGTTGTTTGGTGGGGGTTTTTTTCAGATTCGTGTCGAAAAGACAAAATTTATTGCTTTTGGCTTTGTACAAATGCGTCTTTTTTGTTGTTGTTTCTAACTGATCGTGTAGCATAAGCTGAGATAAGCCGATGTCCTACTGCCCAATTCTCACGGAAATGTGATTTAGAAAAGCATGTATTTGCTGGGATACCAGCATTTGGCCCTGTGGGTAAGTGGCCACGTGTCTAAATGTGCGGAAAAACAGACCACCATAAGTTAGTTTTGTTGTTGTTGTTTTTGTTTCCCGCACACTGACTTCTAAAACTCTGCTGGAATATTGGACACACAGACTTTCAGAGACGCTTTGTCTTTGTGAGTGCAAGTACATCGATTTTTATCCCAGAATCCCATTCTACAAGCACAGGCACGTTTTTAAACTCTGCAGAGATTTGGTCTTTTAAAATCTGCCGGGATTTTGTCTCCCCGGTGTAGAGAAAGATCATGATAAAATACAGAATGAGTGGACGGCCGAACGCAGCTTTTTTTCTTTTCTTTTTTTCTGTTTCCAAATGTCTGGAGCACGTTTGTGTTTTCAATGTGTGAAGTAGGCACGTGTGATTTTTCTAGCGTCAGTATTGATGATATTCTTTACATGACCAAGGGGAGGGCAAGATGAATAGGAAATGGCAACATGGCATTTTTTTTTTTTTTTACTCTTTCCTTCTTTATCATCGGGGAGCCACATTTTTGCCTGCCTGCGGTTGTTGGCATATATCGATTTGTATCTCTGAGGTGCCTCTTTATGAAGACAAGCACATTTCCAAGCATCTGGGATTGGTTTTTCATCACTGAAGCAAGAATGAGTCCATTGACATTCACAAAAGAACCAGACCGTTTCCCTTTATTTGTGTCTGGAGCAAGCACCTTTTTTCCAGATTATTCTAACTCTTGGAGTAATCGATGAGAGTTCTCTCGAGAGCGCAAGACCCATTATGTCGCCCTTCTGCCCATTCTGTGCAAGAGTCGAGTAACTACACATTGCGTCCATGTACGAGGTTGCGTGACTGTTAGCTTGAGTTGTTTATTTTACGAGGGGAGACTTGCAACTTTTAGCCAGTGAAGTCTGCACAAAAGATGGTTACTTCTCTGGTAAGATTTGTACTGGGTACTGGTGTACCGTCCGTTCATCCCAGTACCAGTGCGCGAGCCGTTCTGTGCATTTTGTGCAACAGCGGGGTGACTACACACCTTTTTTTTTTTTTTTATAAGAGGTTGCATGACTGTTATCTTGTGGGGGTTTTTTTTTTTTGGGGGGGGGGGGGGGGGCTTGATTGTTATTTCTCTCCTGGCATTAACTAGGTACCAGTTCACGGTTTACCCCAGTACCTATGGACGGGTCAAGAGTGATGTAACTTGTCATTAGATAATACCTGATGAGTTTGTCTATTTTTGTTTTTGTGTTTTGTAACTCGGCAGTGAGTCTGAGAAATTGTCTGTAAACAGGAGAACGCGCTGTTTGTGCAAGAAGGCATTAACCCTAACACTGGAGGTGTATACGCCATGAATTTGTGATTATATCACGCAACAAACCTCTGATAAGAACACGGGGCCTTTAACTGATGCTTCACCGCCGGACCGTTTTTTGCGCCAAGGTATTCCAAAAAAGCTTTTACGGGGACATAGTATTTTACATAGGAAACTATAGCTGAATAGTGAACACAACTTGGTATTTTCTCTGTTTGGCTTTGTAATTAGACTACGCCCCGCGAACAACATCAATTCCTGAAAGAAAAAAGAAATAACTCGTTACGGTAATCCTGTCGACCATCACAAGTTCTTAACACCTTCAGTATAATTATTATGTACAGGGTACTGGTAACACCTGAACCTTGTTATAACACTGGTCTTTAAGTCAACAACACGAAAGAAGCGGCGATAATGAAATGGGTTTTTTTTTTTTTTCAGAGCGGTATTGCTTTGGGTGCTGGAGATACCTGTAAAATAAGACATTTTATCCAAAAATTTTCACTCGCTGGCTAAAAAAAAACAAAAAACAACAAAACCCTGCCACGATGAAAACTCAAGGGTTAACATTTAATCGTTTTAACTACTTCAGAATTGCCAATGCACAGTACAGGAAGGAGAAAAATCCTAAAGGCCATTTCTGTAGGATTTATTAGCTGGGGCAGCTCAACTTAACCAGGATTGGCAAGCAGAATGTTTTATGTCAAAAGCGTCAATGTGAGAAAAAACGAATTTGAACTTCAACACGGTCACATGAATGGTTTTATTGGGTTATGAAAGAAAGTTAGATATCCTGTGTCTTGGATGTCTACAGGCATTTACGAGCAATGACTAAAACTGAACATAACACTTCCTTGTTGAAAATCCTCGGTATGACTCAGTTATCGAACCACAAACGATGCACTTTTATGTAATAGTAATAATGCTAGGTGTTGTTAGAAAGTTGCCAGTGTAGCTGGTATTGTCCACAGTATATCCGCTCCGATCTGCTTTTTTGTGCGGACAATGGCGTATTAAAAAGTAAAACACTCTTTGCCTCTATGGCCGCGAGGAGCGGATGCTGTGGAAAAGTAGAGGGTCTTTTACTTTTCATGCGTCTTTTTCCGTACAAAACGGAGTGGATGCAGTGGACAAGAGCAGTTACAAGTAGACCAGTCGTGTTTTGTTGTTGTTCTTATTAAAATTTTGTTTTATGTAATAGAGAAGGATTAGGCGGGTCAGTGTGTCGTTAAGAACAACGGTATCCCATTTCAGTTTATTTCCCAGTAAAATGAGAACCACATGGCGCATGGATTTCCTGTGAGTTCATTCAGACTCAGGCTTTATAGTGATGCGTCATTGCATTCACTATCATGCAGATAGAGTACCGCTTGGTTATTGTGAATACTCATACATAGTACTTGTATCACTGTGCGTATAGTTGCCTGCTGGTGACGCATGTAGAAGTCCAAGTAGCATTGTTAACCATTAAGTACACTTAGTACAAGCACCATTTGGTTTGTCTTTGCATGGGTGTGTAGTCTGCAGAAAAGATGGGTCAAATTCTGGAGAGTTTCCTGCTCGAGTGGCGTCAGTGCAGTCTCGAGATTTGCAGGAGTCTGCAATCTGCAAGATTCTGGAGAAATCTTCGCCAAAGTGGCGTAAGTGCAGTGTCTCGCGATTTGCAAGTCCCGTGATCACAAGGGGCAATGTCCCGGGTGGTAATCATTGCAGGAGGCGGGGTGATCGATGGCTGTTCAGCAGTGTCATCTCCGGAGTGCTGCAGTTTCAAGCCGGTGTCTGTGGAGACACAATTATTGTTGCCTTATACTCACTCCTGTTCCTATGTGGACATTGAATATTGAATCATAATTGCATCGCAGTTCACTGCATGTATAATTATAGTGCATTGCAGTTCACTGCATGTATAATATGTGTGCAGTCTTGCAAACTTAGGAATGGAAACTAGCCGAGTCGTGGTGGTAGTGGTGTGTGTGTTTGGGGGGGGGGGGGGGGGTCGGCATAAAATTTTCAAAAATCGATCAACTGACATGACCTTCAAAGGAGTGACCGAGAAGGTTTAGTTTTTTGTTGTTTTTTTTGTTTTAATTTAATATAGCTAAATAGCTAACAACACAGGAATGGGATCTTTTAATATACACGTATAGTATTAAGCTGCACAGCGTATTGTTGAGAAATGTTTGCAGTATTTGAGAAGAAATGATTTTATGCAGTTCGATAATGGTTTTTTAAGGCAATATTCCTGGAATGTTTTTTTTTTTTTTAAATGGCATACCACCTTATTTCGCATGTGCCCCAGAATTCCTCACAATAAATCGTCACGGTTTCCGAAAAACTGTAGTAATCCCTTTCTGCTAGTTTTCAGGAGAAGCAACATTATCACAACTGGTGGTCTAGCTGTGGTGAATTTTTTAACGACTGTCACTCGATTATTTCTTCGGCATAGGGGTCTAGAACCAAGATCACTCGATGCGGCTTTGAATGTTGTTGAATATATTATATAATATATATGTAAATTCGACTTTTCGAATGTTTGAGTTCCTACACTCTTAGGGAACGGTTATCAAATTTGATTTGTCGAGTACCATTAACAGTGCTGGACAACAAGGCACTTGTGTGTGTGAAGAAATCTGACAGACGATTAACTTGAAAGTATCAGTGGCAAAACTGATTCATCTTCCGCGTGCAAGTTTCTTCGATTCAAGATTGGCTATGAAATGTGTGTCAGATACATGGTTGTTGCAGTGGCCAATGGTTTTCCCCTTCAGTTTGGACTCCCGGAAATGGCAGTTTGTGACCAAGTGTATCAGTCACCGCGAGCTGGAGCAGCTCATTGGGACATTCAATAACCCGCCATGATCACTATGTTAGGGGGAGATTACTCGCAAGGTTTATCTGGCAACCCTCGGCCATTTATGAGTGGTTATCCGCCCGAGTTGCCTTTCGTGAAAGGATATGCGGCCATCAATACAAAATTGGTGTCTGTACCTCGAGATGAATTTTGAATTAGGGAAGGCGAGGATTTCTTGATGAAAGTGGGAAGTTCGGATTTTGGTGATGAAAAACCGTTAGGAAAGTAAAAGTAAAATAAAACAGAGGGGATGACAGGAGGTGGTTGGTGTGAAGAAGATCTACAAGCAACTGGGTAGCAAAGAATCCACTAGCAATCTTCGTGTCTTTCTCACCACCATTTCAAGTAGGTCATAAAGGGGAGGGAGCACTCTTCATGGATTGCTTTGAAGATTGTGGTTTGATAGGTCATTGTATTTTGTGGTCTGCCGATCCATGTATGAAAGTGAGTACTCTGATCTGATTGCTTTCATTGGAAATTGGACTATGGGTGGATTATAAGCCGTCAGGATGTATCTATGAAACTTTCTTTTTCTCTGTTTGTAGTTTGTCTGTTATCTTTGTCTCTCACTCTTTCTGTTACCTGTCTCTGTCTCGCTGTGTCCGCCTGTCTGTTATGTCTCTCTCTCTCTCTCTCTCTTGCTCTGTCTCTTATCTGTATATCTCTGTGTCTGTCTGTTATCTCTCTCTCTCTCTCTTATCTGTATATCTCTGTCTGTCTGTCTGTTATGTCTCTCTCTCGCTCCGTCTGTTATCTGTATATCTCTGTCTGTCTGTCTGGTACTCTTTCTCTCTCTCACTCTCTTGCTGTCTGTCCCTCTCTCTCTCTCTCCATCCCGTTATGTTCTGGAACCAGTCTGTGCTAGTGCAGTAACCCCCGGCCTGACCGAATTAGCCCACTGAGATAAATCCCAGCAAGGCTAATTAGGGTTACCAGTGAGTGGTTACAACTGTGAGGGTCACATGAGGTCATTATGATCGTGACAGAGGAGAGAGCTCGTGCTGTAGGGAGGTTTGACCTGCCCTTGACCCGGGGGCGTGTGTGTGGGTTTTTTTTTGGGGGGGGGGGTGGTTACAACTCAAGAATTGCATTTGCTTTCCCCTTTCTATGACAGAGGAGCATAGCACCTCCCTTTCACATCCTCCTCCCCCACCCTTCTCCCCTCCCCCCCCCACCCTTCTCCCCTCCCCCCCCTCTCCTTTTATTGGGAGAAAAGGCCAAAATGGGGGGGGGGAGGGTGAGCGGAAATTGAGATGCCACAGTTTATAGTTACCACGAGATTGTTTTAGTTCCAACTGCGGTTGAGCTGGGATTTAAGTGGAAACATCGAACAAAAAAAAAGGGGGGGGGGCGGAGGGGGGAGAAAACGTATGTAGCAAACCCTGTGTTAAAAAAATAAATAAATAAATAAAAAAAATCAAAATCAAAACTGCACATTAATTCGAAATGGCAGGGAAAGAAAAAAATTTCGGTCACGTTGTACCTTCGTCAGATTAAAGAAAATGCTGCTGATTGAAACAGTTTTTGAAAGAAAGAAAAAAAAAGCCGAAAACGAGTAATTGAACATGAAACGGCCACCACATAGCTGTTGTTGCTGGTGAGCCAGGAGTAGGGGGAAATGGAGAGAGAGAGGGTGAAGAATGGGGAAGCAAGGAACAGAGGAAAAAATTAGTGGATCAGTGTATGAGGGTGAATGACCACCAAGTCTAATCCGAATGCTTTCTTTGGAAATTGGGGTAGGAATGGATAATTCCACCATTCCACATCAGATGTCCTGTTCTGTGTATCTATGAAACTCTCTCTCTCTCTCTCTCTCTCTCTCTCTCTCTCATGGAACAGAGAGGAAGAAATTAGCCAATCAATATCACCCGCTGCCATTTCAGTGGAGCAGCCACAGTTGGAACATTTATTCTGATGTCTGATGCAACGGCCGCCACCGCTCGAATGACAAACTGTTTTGTTCCAACGAATATCCAGTATTCGTGAACCATTATCCGAATATTCCAGTTTCTAGTACGTGAGTGTTTCAAATATCGAAGGCGGGCGTGCGAGGTAACCTGTGGAAACTTGCATTATCCAAATATTACACGCGAAAAAGAAAAGAAAAAAAAAAAAAGAATAACTTTCTGTATCAGACTTAATGGTTCCTGCAAGTTTGAAAAACGCCATTAACGCGTAAGCTGGGTTCTCACGTGTACGGAAACGGAAACGGCAAAAAATCCCTCTTATATAGTAAAATGAACGAGTGTTTCCATATATACGGAAACGGCGTGCTGAAACCTTCTTTCTATTTCACTACTTGAAGGCTCTTTGACATTTCCGTTTCCATGAGAACCCAGGCTTAGTTTTCACAACTTAAAGCCCAGTTTATAACACAACCTGCATGCTGACAATGGCTACAAGCATATTACATATCTTATGTTTTGAAGAAAAAAAAAAAAATCCAGTTGCGATAGATTACCATAGGTCCCTCGTTATGTTATGATGTAAAATTCCATAAAATAATTTCTCAATACCAGTTGGGGGGGAGGGGGGTGGTATGGGTGCTTATTACGTCCTTCCTTTAACAATTGGCACCACAAGATAACCCTCTTTATAACTAGGCTCATTTTCAGACAAAAGTGTAAATTAAATGGGGTAAATTTTCCATATGTTGTTCACATTGATTGTTTATGAAAAAAGACAGTCCAGACCAGTATGTCGAAGAATGTTAAAACGATTTGAACGAATACTCCGCGCAGACCAGTCGCCATTGGAGTACAGGTCTTGATTACCTCAGCACTACTGTGAGACGGGGAATTAGGAAGCAGGAGGGGGTGGGGGTGGGTGAGAACGTCAACTCTGAGATGGTTAGAATGTGGGCGTGGTGCGGGATAGTGAGCCTGCGATTGTTGATATAACAGCGAGATGGAAAGTTCGGGCCAGAACGGACGTGTTGGAATGTGAATGAGTGACTGAGATTGTGCCAAGGGCAGGTGGTTTAACCCTTTGATTGCCTATAATTTTTGGTAATGCATAGATTCTGTAAGTGCCGCCTTTTCATTCAGAAGATATGAGTTGTAATTCATGTAGTAATGCCTGTTTATAATTGTAAAAATGATCTGCAGAAAAATAATAATACTTATTAGTTGTTCACATGTTTCTGAGCCGGCACGGAATGGGTTAAGTGAAATTGTGAGTGAATGGGAATTCGAGCCCTATGAGTGAGAGAAAGTGAGAAACTAAATGTTGGAAAGGAGAGAGGGCGTGGTATGGTATGTGAGAACGAGCGAATGTGCGCGTAAAAAGGAAGCCAGAGCTAGTGAACTGGGGTGAGTGGGTGTGTGTGTGAGAGAGTGTACATGAATGTGTGGCTAAATTGCGACAGAGATCTAGACTGCGTTATGCGAGTGCCCTTGAGATATGCCAGATTATAGAATGGAACGCATCTTTCACGCTAGGCTGTTGATAGGGGGACATCTATAGCTGAATAGTGAACACTACTCAGTATTTGCTCTGTTTGCCTTTGTAATTAGACTATGTCCTTGACAACATCTTTCGCACTATAGAAGAGATTTTTGACATTCAGGCCGACCTGCTGCATGCAGTTCTGAAGTTTGATGGGCGCAGGGAATCAGCTGGAGATTAGAAGAAAAACGTTGAGCCAGATTTGTTTCACACGTTTGCGTTGACCAATCAGAAAGCTGGAGCCCCGATCAGTGTGACCCTGTGACTTTGCCCGGCGATGTCCGGTGGTCGTTGACATTTTATTTGTTCTGATTGAAATTGATTGGTTTTTCCGACGTTAAGCGCATCCAAGCAACTCCATCTGCGACTTATGGGGTATTCTCTCGCCCTTTCGCTCTCTCTCTCTCTCTCTCTCTCTCTCTCTCTCTTTCTCTATATCACGTTTTCTCTCTCTTTCTCTCTCTCTCTCTCCATCTTTCCCGCTTCCTTTCTTTCGCTATCTGTCTTTCTCGCTCTCTCTCTCTGTCACTCTCTCTCATCTGTCTCTCTTTCTCTGTATCACTTTTTCTCTCTCTCTCCATCTTTCTCTCTTCCTTTCTTTCGTTCTGCCTCTCTCTCTCTCTGTCTCTCTGTCTCTCTCTCTCTCTCTCTCTCTCTTTCTCTCTCTCTCTGCATGCGCCATCCTATTTACTTTATAATCCCCAAGTCGGCGTGCTTTGTTTTTGTGTGTGTAGTTTGTATGGAGTTAATTTGTCCGCGCAATTTATCTGAATCTGTGGAAAGAGACTGATGTACGGATATAATGACGGCGCCAGAGCACTTATTAAATTTAAGTTTTTGGTTTCAAAGGCAAAAAAAATAATTAAGAATGACTGCATAATTCTGTAGTGGTTTGTTTTTAAAATATGTAACTGAATGTGCAAATCTTGTTCTACGGTGTAAATTTCAGTTTAGTGTGTCAGGACGAACTCCTTAAATGTTAACAAGCTCTGTTTACAATGTTCTTGCTGTATAAAAATATTCAAAATATTACACATTTATTTGAGGTATTTAGCATGTAGCAGCGTTATACATAAGATTTCCTTGTGTTGTCTACTGAGGAAATAAATGTCAGAAAACTGTTGGGGGGGGGGGGGGGCACTTCAGTTATTTCTTTCCTGTTATTTCCATCCAGACCCCTTGTAGTGTTTAGCTCCTAGTTCACAGAGTACTCTAGCCCTAAGCTTCTCACTACTGTTTTTCCCTTCTCTCTCAGAATCCTATGTGTTCCCGCTATTGATCACGTCTGGAACTAGGGAAACTTTTTGTGTGACCAAAAAAAAACTGACATCAAGGAGAGAGTGGGTAATTCCATGTTCAGGGGGGAAAAAAATAACACGAAATCACCCGGGCTTTGCGAGCGCTTGTGAATACAAAATCTCGGCTTTCCCATCCGTCATGGGATTTTTTTTTTTTTTTTAATATAGTGAGTGGGAAGAAAGGGGGTGGGTAATTCCATGTTGGGGGGGGGGGGGGATATAGCACGAAATCGCCCGGGCTTTGCAAGCGTTTGTGAATACAAAATCCGGGCTATCCCATCCGTCATGGGGATTTTTTTTCGGTATCATTCGCAGCGGGCGTGGGCTTTTTCCACAAGGGGCCATTCTGAAAGTACGTGCGCTCCATTTTGGCTTCAGATCCATACAAAGCAACTTTTGAGAATTTTACCAGTATGATGAAATGTGTACGGAACATTTTGGTTCCACCTGTGAAAACGTAAATAAAGTACCGGTAACCAAATAGACCGTAACAGGCGCAAAGTGGCCATTATCAGGCGTTCGCCCCGTGAAACTCAAGCTCTTCTGGCGATTTTGTTTTATCCCTCTCCCTTGTACAATTTTTATGCGCGTGGTGGCCTCACTGTCTCTCACCAGTGTAGACGTGTACGACCAATGAAAGGCCCTGATATTCACTAGTCAAAAAGTCTTCAAAGCAGGTGGTTGGTGGGCACTCCTGGCAGAGTTTCCTCCTGTTGTACCAATCTGTTATAATTCTGTGTTTCGTCTTGCTTTTTTTTTTTTTTTTCGTTTCCAGCACAATGTGACCGTTGCCGTGTCGACGTGACTTCTCCAAACTCAAGACTTGGAACTGACTTGTCAAATGGCATTTTGTACTGGCTTTTTGGCTGTTTCCCTGGAAACGTGGTCTACATTTTTGTTTTTTTTTGTTTTACTTACGCGTGCACTTTTTTGTGTTGAAATATGAAAATAAAACGATACTTTTCACCACCCTAATTGGGAGGCGTATGCAAGCCCCCCCCCCCCCAGGTTTTCATATGGCTGGGGTAAGGGGGGGGGGGGGAGAAGAAAGGGTTGAGTTTGGGTTTTACGACGTGGGCATAAGAACGGCCACTTTGCACCTTGCACGCTTTTTCTTGAGTATCCTGTTTATGTTTGGTCTTCAGAGCTTTATCAGCTTTAAGTTTCATTAGTAGAAGAGGTGAATAGTTCCGTTACAGCATTGCTACCCCGATAGAATTCTCAAAAAAAAAGTTTTGTATCCATTTCAACTTGGGTTGGGGGGGGGGGGGGCGGCTCTGCCTGCCCCGAGCATAACTTTACTTCTTTACAGATGGTCCCTGTTATTGGGGTACAGAAAAACTTTTTTTTTTTTATGGTTTGGAGAAATCGTTTTCTCTCCTGCAGAAAATTAGGGTGATTTTCACTGTCAGGGGTAACAGAATTATGGGATATCAATGTCAGTGCTGTAAATCAGCGCTTTTTTTTTTTCAGTGTTTTTCCCGATGAACTATGTTTGGGATCGATGTTGTAGACTCCCTTTTCCCTCTGTTCTCTGGCTTCTATCTCTAACAGAGGTTGTTGGGTTGGGCTGAAAGGAATTTTCCCCGGTTTACCGATATTTTGGGGCCTGAGGGAGCTATCATATCAAGCCCGGTCGGACACAGTCAGCTGCTGGCAGACAAGAAGTGCACACCATAAGTTCTTACATTTTCTTAGTAAATCCGGGAAGACCCTATCATACTAAGCCCAGTCAGACACAGTCAGCTTCTGCCACTATGTCTTTGGCCAACATTGTGGCTGACTCGGCTTAGGTGATCCGTTTCACTGCAGCCCCGTCGTGCAACATTTGGACATAGTTTGGCGGGTGGTTAGTGGTCCTTCTGGTGGGGTCTCTTGTCTGTCCTATCTTTATGTTATGTTGTGTTTGTTGTCCTTGCTTTTTTCTGGCACAATGTGACCATTATCGTGTCGATTTGCTTTCTCCAAACTCAAACTTCCCATCATCTTCTCTGTCATTGTGTCTCTCTTCTTTTTTTTCTTCTTTTTTACCCTCACAACAATGCAGGTCAAAATGTCTGAACATCCTTGTGCACAGTTCTTGTCAAAATCAGTTCCGTCTATGTGTCCTCCGTTCTCATCTGGATTGTTGTTTTCTGTGGGTATTTTTTTTTCTGTTTGTGCCAGTTTCTTCGTGCAGGTCAAACATTTTAAATTGAGTAGCGGCAATTTCCTCCAATGAATTTAAGCTAGCGGCGTTTTGTTACAGAGGCTTCTACCACCTCTTATATTTCAGCATTATAATCACCTCAAGTTAATAAACAGCATATTTACAAATTTTTTCTTACTTTTGTAATTTTCAGAAAACTGGTGAAGAATTTCCAGCCCAAGAAACGAGGGGATGAAAGCGAATTTTCGTAAGTAGAGTTCACTTTGACCATATCCCTGCTACAGAGTTCCCCAAGCTATTAGGCTGGATCTGGTGAAATCAGGCTAACGGTGAAAGACCGAATTCTTGAGAAAACCCTGCCAAACAGTGAAAATGTTTCACTTCATATTGATTTTTTAAAGAGGTATAAACATTTCATCTTAAACCAAATTTTGCCAGATCCACTCACACGTACATCGCCACCTTAGTTTCTGTTTGTTCTACCCCCGTTTTCTGGAAAAACTGGGGTATGGGGATGTTTTAAGTATGTAAGAGTAGACACTTGTCAAACTGTTTCACAGAGCCAATTTAACCTTACTCTTTATCATAATACATGTAGTTGTTGTTAGGGGATCAAACTCCTTCGAATTGCAAAGCCGAATAGAGAAAATACTGAGTTATGTTACTGTTCTTGCATTGCTTACTGTGTGAAATACTATGGCTATAAGAGCATACAAGAGCAAAAATTGGAGTTGGAACTAACAAGAACTAAGGTCGCGATACAACTATTCCTATCATATTTTGATTATTTTTTTTCCAAATATATCATAATTATATCTGAAGATAAAGTTGATGCCCTTTTTTTTTTTTTTAAATATTTTTTCATTTTTATAAAATTAAGGTGGTACAACTGTCCATGTTTTATAAGTCAAATGTGTCAAATCAATACATAATAGCATTTGTATTTACTTAAAAGTAGGTCAAGATTCCATATTATATATTGAAGGTTGTAAAAAAAGGGGTTGGGGGGGGGGGGGGGCAATATTTGAAGGGAGGGGGGGGAAAAACGATGCATGAACGTTCTGTGAGCAGGGCAGTTGAGTGCAAGGAAATGCAAGAGATGAGAATAGGAATTCAGCAATTCATTCCTGAATTCCCTTGTTATGACCAAAACATAGCCCCACTTTGATGTCATTTTGCTCTTCTATTGTAGATCACTGGAAGAGAGGTGGTATATGACAGCCCTGTTTCTCTTCTGTGCCCCCGTCCTTTTCTAATCATTGTCATGGAGGTTTGATTTACTCTGGGCATTTTCATATTTCTCTCTCTGTCTCTCTCCCTCCCCTTCCTCCCTCCCTCCCTTCTCTGTCTCTCTTACCCCTGTTCTTTCTCTCTCCCGCTTTCCCTGTGTCTCACTCTCTCTCTTTTTCTTTCTTTCTCCGTCTGCCCTTCTCTGTCTTTCCCTTTCTTTTTCTCACCCCCTTTGTCTCTCCCCCTTTCAAACACACAGACACAAATTCTTAAGGTCCGTTCAGTTTCAATCAGTTTAGTACTGTGTATTGACCCCTTCAGGTTCTCCTGGTCCAAAGCATTTGTAGACATGCTGAAAGAAGTATTTGACATGGCCAGCCAGCATGAGGTCGTGGCAGAAAATCTGCAGGGCACAGTCAACAAGAACCTGCAAGATCTTATACAGGAGGTCAAAGCTGACAGGAAAAAGGTGAGTGATTTGCCTCGCTGGTGATTTGGGCTTGAAAACAAATAAGTGTCCTGTAAAACCAGGAGAAAACACTGTTAACTTTTGCTGTCTGTCGTGGGTCTAATGGACCTAGAACCTGTTAAAAAGGTTTGTAATTATTGCAGTTCTAGGAATTTTTTCTCAAATTGTGTTGTTCAGCTTTTAGTTTGAAGTTTTGATCTATGCGCCGCCGGCCCAGGCATACTTAACTATCGGGGGTTCAACCATAAAGTATGTAATCGCGATGGGGTTGGGGTCAGGGGTGTTCCCGCCATCATATGACTGTGTTTTTGGTTGCTCATACTTGTAGGCTTTTTTAACTTTTGTGATAAATCTAAAAGTTTATTTTGGTCCGTAAAATAATATTTTAACCCTTTGTGTTTCAGCATCTACAAGAAGGTGCCAGATTGCAAGAGCAGCTCAGACAATCAGCTCAGATGTTAGAAAAGGTGAGAGTCTCTGACCTAATTCATGCATGTTCCCCTCAAATAATCATCATAGAACGTTGCCAGCATTCTTCGGCAACCACAGGACTAACGCAAGAATGCTGTGGGTGTCAGTCGGTGTTTAAAGAGTCAATAAGTGCACAAATTTTGAGGTATCTTTGATGTTGATTGTTTAAGGTTTCCGTTGGTCAGGGATGATAATGAAATTTTGCATCCTGACATGTTTTGATTGTGTGCTCTGCTGCAACAGTGTCACTTGTGGCTGAACAGGCCAAAGTGTGAGTGACAGTCTCTACCGCAGCGGTTTTGGTTTCGTTGTGGGGTTGTTGATGCAATATGTTAGGTAAAATTAGATGAGAGTCACTTTTATCATGTGAGAGAATTAATCCTTCACAGAGCATTTATAAGTACACACATGGTACACACTCCTTACACATTATTACCTAAACATGTCATAACTCAGTGAGAGGCATAAATAAAGTGGCATGATAAGGAAGCTTAGTGAAATATTCCACACATCTAGCTGAAGTGTCTTGTTGAGGTGAACTGTGGAGGGCAAAACAATCTGCTGTATACTTTTCTATTTGCTCCCATGTGTATTATTCTGTTGCCTCGGCATGATTTAGAAATTTGATGAAACAGGAATATGTCAAGGTATGTCAAGCAAGTATGTTCAACCCACTTTTTTCAATGAAAAGTCTCAGGTCACTGGTAAATTTTGATGTTTAATAGAATTTCTGATGTATTTCTAACAGGCAAAGAAGAAGTATGAGAAGGCCTTTCAGGATTCAGAGAGAGCACTGGACAACTACAGGAAGGCCGATGCTGACATCAATTTGTCCAGAGCAGAAGTGGAAAAGGTGAGGAACTTGGAACTTTCCTGTGGAACAAGTGGCAATGGTCCAAAAAAAAGCATGTCGTCACTGCTCTGTGCTAATGGTACTTTGGGAATATTCAGAAAACACTTCTTTTCCTGTCATTTGGTGACTTATACCATTAAGATTCCATTGGGTTATTACATTTTCCTACTGGACATTTTTTTCCTATGATGTTATCTGATGGCCCTCATTCTCAGGAATGCAACGAACCGTCAGTTGCCCTTTGGCATAAGTCTGACATATGCCATTGCAGTAGAGCAGTGATGATATCTTGAGTTATAATTTCAGCTGCATTACACTTCATGGTTTCATAGCATCATAGACATCAAAAAGTTAAAAAATAAAATATTTATTTCAAAATGCCATTGTAGTGAAATAAACGGAGTTTAATTAACTTAGAACATTGAGTTCAGTTTAACTTTCTTGAAAAGTTTGCAGTTCTAAATATTACATAGAGGCTTATAACATCCACAGAAATGATCAATTGTAAACATTTTTTTCAAAAGGAGGACAAAAAAAAACCAAGAACAGAAAGAAATCAAGAGATTACATACAGAAGTTTTAATTTCCTAGCTCAGCATTTGCCCAACAGTCTCCCTGTGGAGTTCTAATTTGTCCTCAAGAAATTCAGGAACCTGGTCCTGGGTGAAAGTTTCTTTCAAGGCAGAGAGATGTAATGGGTTATTGATTTCCCGGGGAGGAACGTTTTTTTTCTTTCACATTGGTTAAAGTGCAGTTGAACCAAATGGAATATTGTTTTTTCAGAGCCAACAGCCTTACCTAAAGTCCATCGAAAAACAAGACGTATTTATCTTTGTGATTGCATTTTTTTGTCCTCTGGTTGTCGTGTTTGTTCTGTATTGATGTAAATTTGCCTGACATTTTTAATTAGAGTTATATGTTGCAAAGATAAACATTGCTAAGCCTGAGGACAGGTTAATCTTTGACTTGAATTAATCTGAAACTCTAATGTGTTTTTAATTTGGGAGGAATAGAGAGGGGTGAATAAGGGATGGATGTTAGGTCCTCTATGGAAAAGGACTGCATCAAAAGTGCCAGCCTAATATCAACATCAGATATCCATGATTATTTAAAATACTGCATTTTCAAATCTCTGTAGTTCCTGATTCACAGTAGCTTAGGTTAGGGTTGGAGCTTACAGACCAGTGTTTCCCAGCCTTTGTTGTCCCCACCCCTGCCCCACTTCAATTTAAAAATAAAAAACATGCAAAATTAGTATATACTATATATCCCCACACCGCCGTCTGAAATCCCACTCCCGGATGAAATATTCCCATGCCTCTAGAGTGGGACATGTGCCCCGTCTTGAGAAACACTGTTGTAGATTGAATTGTTCAGAAGGGAAATCACTCCATCCCAAAATCTTTTTTTTTTCTTACAGCATCGAATTGTGATGAACGGCAAAGTGCAGCAAAGCGAAGAGAGCAAGAATGAGTATGCATCTCAGCTACAAACATACAACCACCACCAGAATGAGTTCTATTCACAGACCATGCCACAGGTGTTTCAGGTAAGCACAGATTTTTTGTCTCTCATCAAAGGCCCTGTAACCAACATTTTACTGATGAATTGTGAATGTTGCCCACAAAATGTGTGTCACATCATATTTTATCTTCAGCATTGTTGACTTCTCATGACCTCAGTTCTTGTTTGTTCGAATCTCCATTTTCTGAAAAACTGGGAGATATTTTAGTATTTAGAAGAGGCATAACAAATGCAGTTTGACAATCTTTTAAAGTGCCCTGCGGCACGTGCCAAGCTGTTTGACAGTTCTGATTTATTCCAATCCCTTATAGTTATAATACTAAACCCACAAATGGTCAACTTCAACTTTCTCAGTTGTGTAAAAAGTGAAGTTGGAACATAAATAAAGTACTCATAACCACATCAGCATCTTGAAATGCTTCATCTGTGAAGACTGATTGTTGTTGTTTTGCTCACAACAAGTTCATGCTCACCCCACAGCCCCAACCTTTATTTTCTCTATTAATTTCAAAAAGGAGTGGCATAATTTCATTCGCTTTTTTTTTTATTCACAGCTTTTGTTTTTTGTTGTTTCCGCTGCTGTGTTTTTCCTGGAAATCAGAATTTTTGGTCTGCTTTAGACTGATTTTGATTATTTTTCATGATTTATCTTAATTATGGCTTTCCAACATTTTTACATCTGTGGTTTTATTTTGCAGTCATTGCAAGACATGGACGAGAAAAGGATTGTCAAGATCCAGGAGTGTGTCCTACAGTGTGCAGAGATAGAGAAAAATGTTATACCCATCATCAACACATGTATAGAGGGCATTGCCAAGGCCTCGGCTAATATTAATACTTCACAGGTAAGTCACACAGCATTTTTGCTCATCTGGTCTCAGATTGTAG
Source organism: Onchidella celtica (assembly GCA_963931925.1). Taxonomy (NCBI): domain Eukaryota; kingdom Metazoa; phylum Mollusca; class Gastropoda; order Systellommatophora; family Onchidiidae; genus Onchidella; species Onchidella celtica. The sequence continues at coordinate 15,429,273 of OZ007577.1, forward strand.
CTGTTTTATGGTTTATTTTTTTGCATTTTTTTTTTGTAATCTTTTTTTTTCTTCCTACCATTTTTGTAAAAGTGGTGAGTGATCATATTAATTGTTGGTCTTGTTGCATTTTTTTTTTTTTGGCATAATCCTCATGCACAGGTAAAAATATTGTTTTTTGGTTTCCTGAATTCTAAATCTTATCACAAATATTTTCAGTTTTATATTTCCACATTTCAAATTGAGTGGAAGCTATGGATAAGTCATCGGGTATATGCCATGTTGTTGTCTGTGCATTTTTGCCTTTTTGAGAAAATAAGGATTGAAATTTGGTCAGCAGAAGGGCTAAAATGCATGGAACATTTCGTCACAAACACATATCTTGAAAACTTTTCAGCAGATTGTAATGACACTTGTACATAATGAAATTAGGAGTGAGAGAACCATTTTTATTACAGAACCTCAAGATGGGCAAAATGTTGCGTTCAGCAATATGGCAAATACCCCTCCAAGTCAAATCATTCATTCATTAGTAGATATGTCAGAATGAACAACTCAGAATAGACAAGCCTCATGAAATGATGCAATTTTATAGTCAAGCCTCAATGAAATGATGCAATTTTATAGTCAGATCAGACGCTGCCATGCCCAACACTGACAACACATTTTGTATTTTTGTCTTCCAGGACAGCAGATCCGTCATAGACAGATACAAATCTGGTTTTACTATACCTAAAGATGTTCCCTTTGAGGATTTGAGTACGGGCCAGTCTGTAGAGCCCACTAACAACTCTGCACCACGAATCCCCACCCCCTCCAACACAGTCAAGAACGCTACAGTGTCTAGCAAGGCCAAGAAACGCGGAGGAATTTTTGGCCTCTTTGGGTCTTCAAAGGTAAGAACAGTTAATGTAATCTGTTACAGGACTTCGCAGTTTTCTATTTATTAATATATATTGCTTTTGGTACGGTAACAACCATTTCTTTACCGTTAGCTTCTCTCAAAGGGAGCCTCATGATACTCTGTAAATTTATTGTAGACCAAGAAAATAGCTGGAAATATTGGAACTTGTCAGCCAAACCTTGGTCTGAAAGTAAGCGAAAGATAACTTTAGTATTCAAACTATTTCAGGCTAAAAATTTCTTGATTTACACTTGGTCAGATAAAAGGAACTTTGGAGAAACTTTAAGAAACGAACTTTATACATGATGATTAAATATGTTGATTTCTGCATATTTAACGTGGATTTAACCAGAAGCTCAGAGAACATTTCAAGTTATCCAGACAATGTATGTTGCATACAAAGCAATATTTCTCCATGTAAATAATTGCAGTGCAAAATTTCTGACAAGAAATGTTGCTTTGTTCTGCATTTGTTAACAAAGATCATTATATTACTTGTGCAATATATAATAATCATAATCATAATTATCAGTATACTGATTAAGCTTCTTTTTTTTTTTTTTTTTTAAGCTTTTTTTTAAAAATATTTCTTTAATTATAATAAACATTCATGCATAATTGTAGTGTACTCTTGATAAGAAGGCATTCGGCCAAATGTTAAGTTTTGATGAAATAACATTTATATTGATTGTGTGTGGGTTTTTTAAAATTTGTTGAATAAATAATAGTTGCCCAAGGCCAAATTATTCATGATAAACTCTGTCATCCAGAATGTTTCTTGTTCTTGTTTTTTGTATTTCTTGTTGATATCAGTTGCACAGAGAAGCGTAAGACATGAAGGGGGAACATGTTTTAATTGGTCCTTGTATTCCCTCAGTCTTAGAGCGTCAATGGGAATTCCCTAATAGTAATACTGATTTGTCTCAGGACGAAGCAGAAACCTTTTTTGGGTCATTAGAGTACAATACAGTAAGGATATGGAGCAATAGAGTACGGTACAATTTTTACTTCCGCACTCAGTGTTGAGTGATCTGCATCTGAACACATGAAAAACAACACTGGATGTAGTCGGAATGAGGGTCATAATTTGTTGTCATTGTTTGAGCTCTGCGTGTCTCCTCAGTTTGCTGACTTGAGTTCTTTGTGTGTATTGTCTCAAGCTTTGTTTTGTTTTTAATTTGACTTCTGGATAATTGTCCATCACGAAATACTTGCCTTCATTTCAACTGAACACTTCTGTAATTCACAAGATGAAAATTGTCAGACTTTTCAAGGGTTTCAGCTGAAATTAGATATAGGATCCTCTTCTGGTAAAAATTTCCCCTGTGTTCATCATTGTGTTTAATACTTTCAAGAAATGCGAAACAAAGTAATGATGCGCAGAATGAACTAATGTAGCGGCTATTTTGAAGCGGATTCTGCACATGAAATCTATACTTGTTTTATGCATAGGAGAAGTGTTATTTCATTCAGAATGGCCCGAAATTGCTATATACCGTGTATTTAAAAGGTGGCTGCGGTGTGCCACATGTGATTTTCCATCTAAATTATATTTTTCCAATTTTCATCTATGGTAATACACGGAGTCCTCTTCATTTCATAATCTTATTTTAAAAGACAGTGGCGGGAGTAATTCACTGTGGTGCAATTTTGGTCCTTTTTTTTTTTGCTTGACGCTAAAGCTTATTATGACTCTTTCAGCAGTTATAAAGTTAATTTTGGTAAGTTTCAACTAATCCAGCTCAATCAATTCTGTATCGGTCGATTGTGTTTATTCAAGTTTCGGATATTTTTAAATAAAAAGTTGTAAAAATGTAATGTTTTGGCTCCCTGTAGTAAGCCCACTGCACTGGAAACGATATTGATGCGCGTTCAATATCGCTGCGCGCAATTTCCTTACCAGAAGTGAGGGCGTGCACCACAGTGTGCATGAAATATGTAGTAAGACTGTAGAATATGGGAAGCTTTCTAGACCAAAAAGAGAGAGAGAGAGAGAGATTGAACCGTGGGTTCACAGACTTATCCCGGACAATGCCGAGTACCTTATCTAGTAATAATGAAAATAATGGAGAATTACAAAGCGCGATTTTCTTACGGCTGATGTTGCTTTACAGTGCGAAAAACAAAATAATAATCCATTCTCATATGCATACTTTGTAAAGCTATTCTTAACCTGGTGATGGAATCCAACTCCTTGATCGATGAAAGTTCATGCCAGATATTAGGAGCAAAAACTGAAAACGAACGGCGGAATATTTCCAGATTCTGATTTGGCTTTGTGAAATTGTTGCTGGATCTAGATCTAGTCCTCGCTGGTTTGTGAATAGGAACAAGATCTGAAATGAATGGTGGAGCAGGGGAAATTTTTGAACTATGATATCATAAGTTATCCATGGCCCGAAGTGCCAGGAAATAAATTCACTGTGAATCTTGAAACATAGGGCCTAGAAATATAATTACCCAAGTCCAGTGTTCTTGAAAAGGGGTTGTTGTTTGTTTGTTTTTTTCGTAATATATGTATGGAGGAATGCACCCTGGGTAGATGGTTTGGGGGATAAGAATTGCGGAGGTGTTCATCTGTGATTTTTTTTTTTTTTTTTTTATACTGACTTATTTTAAGATTTTGTCAAATACGGCTGAGAGAGTGAGAGGGCTAAGGCTGCTACTCGTATAAAAGCTCAAGTCGACGACCCATGTATAAAGCTTGGCCACAGAACATAATAGAGCTTGTTGTTACACTAATGCTAGGTTTTCGTGTGTACAGAAGTGGAAACTGCAATGGGAACGTCAAAAGTCCATCAGGTAGTGAAAAAAAAAGGAGTGTTTCCATATGTACGAAAAACGGCATTGAAAACATACTTTCTGCTTCACCACCGGAAGGGTTTTTGACGTTTCCGTTCCCTTTGTTTCCGTACACATGAAAACCCGGCTTTACTCGCTTGCATTTGTTCCATTGGTTCAGAGATCGAATCCAGACACGCGCCTTCAACTCGTGCATTCACACAACCCAGCATGCCTTAACTCTCGACTCATTGTTCTCAAGTTTCGCTGATAGAGTTCCATTTTTAAAATTCTTTTTGACGACCATGTTTTAAAGGCGCACCACATACTTAAAGTTGTATCCAACTTATAATGAATAACTAACGTATTGGGTGCTTGAAAAAGAGATCTATAAAACTGATCAGCTCGTCTTGTTTCTTTAAGTTGCCCGTATTTTCAGTGTCATATATTCATACTTGGTTCTTGCTCTGTAGTAAAAAAAGGCATTTCTATGCGAACATGTCTGGTTTCACGTGTGAGAAGTAAAGCTTTAATTATCGTTATTATTATTTTTATTTTTTGTTTATTTGCTCGTGATTTCCTTGGCATAATGTTGGCCTCGCAACTTACCGCTCGAGCGCACACCTGTAATTCAATTAACATGTTCTTTCGCCGTACTTTCTAGAAGTGTCTTCTCCAAGTTTCATAATTATGTGTGTTTTTTTTGTTTTTTTTGGTATAATTGTGTGAATATTCTCCGCAGATCAGGAGAACAAAAACTTGCAGCGAAACAAGTTCTGTTCAGTTTTGTTCTCCCGCGGTTTCATACATTCATGAGGGAGAGATCATATTAAACCCTGTCAGACACGGTCAGATGCTGGCAGATAAGAAGTACCCTAAAGAAATAATGGCTAAGCTGACTGTGTATGAAGGGTATGAAAGAGTCTTCCTTTATTTACTAAGAAAATGTAGGAAATTATGGTGGGCACTTCTTATCTGCCAGCAGCTGAGTGTGCCTGGCCGGGCTAAGTATGATACCTCCCTAAGACTTTTTTTTTTTTTTAATTTTTTATCTGTGTGTCGTTGTTCTCTTTTGTGTAGTGGTATCGATTCCTAACTTGTATTTTATTTTTCCATCTGTTCCTTTCGTCACATTGTTATAGATAATCGGACTGTTGGTAGGTAAAACTTGCAAGTATGCCTGGTAGGATGGAGAAATTTGAGAGAAACTAAAAAAAAACCATTGCTTGCCTCTTTGTGGAGTTCATGTTGCTTGATTTTGCATTTTGAGTTGAGCATTGTAGTTTCTCTGTGTGTATTTGTCTTAGTTTTTTTTTTTCTTTCACCGGTCAGAGTGGTTCCCCTCTCGACCCCGTCTTCCTATTGTTAACAAAAGCTACCTTTTAACGTTGGTCTGCTTTACAATGCTAATTAATTTTTCTCTGTGTAGTTGAGTAACTTAACCCTCTAGTGGCCAGCATTCCATATCTGAAACATGTCGCCAGAACCAAATGTTCTATAATTCGAACATTCCTGAATTTATCAAAAACATAAATGATTTTTCCATGATGAAATACTATATTATATAATAAAATGTTTGTATATCCGCATTTATTTGACTATTTTAAATTAGTTTGTATGATTCAGAAGTGTTATGTTGGCTACATGAACATATATCTGGGCATTAAAGGGTTACATCAACTTGCACAACTTTTACAAACTTCATGTTACAGATCCATAGACATACTGTGCTGTACGGATCTTTTCTCGTTCGAGTTTTAGTTTCACTTTTATTTGGTCTTATTTATCTGAAAGCTGAAAACTAACCCAAAATAAGATAACAAAGGCCGTTTGCTGCACTGTGGCAACGACGTGTCTGCTCCAGTTGTAAGTGGGCTGCAGTGACACTAAGGCAAATTTCCCAAAATGGGATTAAAGAAATGTACAAAATACAAAAAGTAACAAAGGGTGTTATTGTGCCGATGCAATGTCAGATGTTTTACAGCAGTTAGGCTAGTATTGCACTCATCAAGTCTGGTTTGCGCAGGTTTTGACTCAAGACTTGAACTTTCTTTAAATTAGCTGGTGAGATAGAACCATGCTTCAGTCTCACAAGTGCGCGAGGTTTAGTTTAACACCGTAGTCCACAAAAGCGAGGCAAAACAGTCTTGACTCGGTGCACTGGGGGCATAATGAAACAAAAAAGGGGGCGGGGGGGGGGAGGGGAGGGGGAGGACGGAAACCACTGAAGTCCTTTTATGTTTGACTGTGTAGATCATTAAATTTTGTGTTTTTGGTCGTGTGTAGTTTCAACGTGATCCTATTTGCATTTGAGTCTGTGTATCGAATATGTGCGTAGATAGATCAGAATTGCACAGCGTCAGAGGTTGAACAACAACCTGGAAACAAGACAAACAGCACAATCATGCACATAGCAACTTAGTTGATAACGCTTGTAAGTTTCTTGATCAGTTCCCATTGATAAACTGATTGTTTATGTTGAACGTTTCGATGTCCAGGAATATTTTCAAAGTATAATCATGAAGATGAAGTAGTAACAGTGGGTCTACAATTCGTAGAGAAGGCTGTTTATTCCTTACCACAAACAAGGGGTGATCTCCAGCCGCACAGTTCTGTTGTCCGGCACACATTAGATACACGCGTAAATCTGATCATTTTCCGGCATGGAATTCATGGATTATCTCAAATTTCTACAAGCTGCCATCCTCCCAGAGATCCACTTCTTTTCTTTTATTAATTTTATATCGCACCCTGGTCATTGCCAGAAAATTTCGCTTTGAGGAGATCAGATGGCCGGACATATCGCGACCTTAGTTCTTCTTTGTTTTATCTCCATTTTCTGACAACTTGGAGAATTTGTGCAAATATGTGGAAGAGGTAAAAGTATAACAAATGCCGACTTTTGACCCTTGTTTAAAATGCGTTGTGGCCTTTATCAAGCTGTTTCACTGTTCCGATTTATTCCAACCCCTTATCATAATACTAAAGCTGCAAACATTTAACGCCATAAAAATCACATATTAACGCCGAATTTCTCAATTGTGCAGAAAGTGGAGTTGGAACAAACAAGAACTAAGGTCACGATTTCTAACATAAGATGCCACCATTGATTTTTGTCAGGTTTAAAATTTATCACATTCATGTCTTTCCCACTTTTCGGTCGATCACATTTTACCAGAGTTTCTCATGTTTCCACCTGTTTAATTGGTTGGTTTGCTTTAGATCTTTGGTTAGAGAATTTTTCTATTTGTGACAGTCTGTTTGTTATCTTAGATCTTCTTGCATTTTGAGTTCAGAGGTTGTTGTTAGTTAAGTATTTTGGCTGCATGTCTTCGTGTTTTCCTTGTTCAACCAATGCGTTTGAAATTTATGGCTCTGCTTCCTGTGACAGTGTTCAATTTGTGCGTTTTAATTTCAGTTGCTGTGACATTTGATATTATTAATATCTCAGCTTTTTCCATTGTGGTTTTGGACTTCTTATCTTCTTTTTCTTGTTCCTTTCAGCTTTGAATATTTTATATTTTCTTTTTTATATGTATTTAATTCTTGATGTTTTTTATTCCTGGGTTTGAAGCGGTTTTTGGTTTGCTTTAAACTGCCGGCGAGGAATGTTTTTCATGTGTGAGGGTTACATAGGCAGAGTCGTGGTTGGTGGGGTCTTTGTGGGACACCCTTTCAAGCCGGGGGGAAAGTCTGGCTTGAAGTGGTCGCCCAGGTTCTTTGAATTTCTTTTTGCTGTAGCAGATGAAAGCTTGACGGGAATGAGCGCAAGGTCATGAGGAAATTAGCTCGACAGGAAAATGGAGATGGAAATACAGCAAACTATCTCCGTCCGTTTGACTGTCAGCTACAGCAGATACAGTTGCTTACATATTTCACATTTTGGTTTCTTGCTGTTGACAAACTAACAGGTTTTTTTAATTCAAAGTTTATCTATTTATTTATTTTCTTTGGCTTGGTTAATTTTCAAGGGTATTCGTTTGCATATTATGAAGTTGGTGAAAAAAAAAATTGCGCAGCAACCTTTTGCAGTGCTATTTGTGGTGTGGACGAAAGACAAAATGGTCGGCTTTAAAGACAAGTGGGTCACCGGCATTTTTCTAAATTTCGGCTTTCTTCGTAAGGTACGTCAAAAATGGGCGTTATCCTACCTTCGTGGAAAGTTTCGTTTTCTGTTCGTAGTTACAAGCCTGGGTACAAGAAAGTAAATTAAACGTAGGCATATGGCGGCCTCAGTTGTTATACCTCTTCAGCATACTAAAAGATCTCCAGTGTTTCCCAAAATGGAAATACTACAAACAAGAACCAAGGTCGCGATTTGCCAAAGGCCAGAAATTGTTCATTTCAGTTTTCTCAAAACTGTCTTTTTGGGCACAGCCCACTTGTCTTTTAAACCAGCCAAATGTCCATTTTGTCCAGAGAGTGGTTTGGCAAACTGTTGCGGTACTGCGCACTACTGCGTAACATGAATGATGAATTCATGCTCATGTGATGTTTGTTTTTGTGCCCCCACTGAATAACCCGCCAATTTGTTTCCGCCTCCCACTTCCAGGGCAAAGTGAGTAGCCATTTCAAAGTAGGTTGCTTTTCCCCCCTTTTATCAGTGTTTCTTGATGTTGTTCATATATATCTGTATGTGTGTTTTAGGTCTGTCTTTTTCCTTTTTTTTTTTCTCATTTCATCAAAGGAACTAATTCACACTCATGCCTCTCTACATAGTTCTGTGTAGGCCTAATTGTATTCTTGCCCAGAGCACCATGCTTTTCTTAATTTTTCTCATGTTAAACTAACTTCAACAGGCAGTATTGTCTTGGGCATGGAAAGAGGTAATTATGTTTAACAAGCAAACATATTGTTAAATTTGAAGGATGGAACAGGCGAAAACAAGGTCCAAGTTTGAGATAAACACATTTCCTTCTCATCGAAATGTGTTTTATAGTGAACCATGACTGGAACTTGAGGTTTCCATAATTCGATGGTAATGGATATTCATAATCACATTGAGAACTTCATTATCAAGGATGTTCCTTGTGGAAAAAAAAACAATGAAATCCCAGGCTTGATGAATAGAACTTTGAACTGCCAGATGGGCTTGTTATTTTGAAAAACAAAATTACAGGATTAGTGTGAGATAAGTGTCCAAAAATATTTCCAACGTACAAGTATACTTGTTTTTAAAATAATTTTGAGCCCACAAACTTGTCTGTTCTTTATCATCACCCTCACGCCGCCAACAAAAGGGTGATCTCCTGCTCCCTAGCATCGGAACTGACCTAGTTTCTTTTCCCAGTTAAGTCCCTGCAGACAAAAGTCGTGAAGTTTTGTCATCTCATTTACCTGGTGTCAAATCACTTCGTTCATCAAGTCTAGTCCAGTCTAGTCTACAGCTAGCTCAACTGTGCAATTCCGTCATCTCCCTGCATTGGGGATTGCCTTACTTTCACCCCCCCCCCCGTCCTCCCCCAGCTTGCCATTTCAGTTCTTTAACCACCCCATTTCTCATGCAGGCATCACCACCCCCACCCCCAGTTTCCCTCACCCCGGCATAGACACGTACGCTTGTGGACACATCCCGTCCTTTTTGATTTCCCTAGCACTAGATATTAAGAAATATCTCAGCCCTTTTCACTTTTCATCTTTCCAGGGGGGGGGGGGGGAGGGGGGGGTCAACATCCAACCCACCTTTTGCTTTCCCATCATCCTTCTCCACCTCCATCAAGTATGTGGTCCCGATTGGGAGCTGCGATGTCCAGGCAACTTATGAACGGAAGAGCATGAAAGTGGGTCACTTGGCTTTACCTTCGCTCGTCGTATTCACAAGTCTCCTGGACATTGCAGAATCACGTCGGGATCTATTTCCCATTCCTTTTCTGTTGAACCATACTCTGCACTATTTTATCAGTTGCCATTTCATTGCTGCTATGTAGCACTGGTACCACACAGCCCCTATAATATATCTTCTCCCCCCCCCCACCCTTATTTAAATTATGGATTGATGAAGATACAGATGGAAATAACCTGTCCCTTATGTTGCTTGTGTCTGTGGTTCTGTTCCTCTGCCAGCAGTAAAGTGTCTTTCCCCAAAGGACGTGGCATTTCGTTGCAATGCCCCGCGATATTTATTGGGAGAAAGAAACAGAAACTATGCAATAAATCACAAGAAGATTAGAAATGAAAGGGAACAGAACTGCGCATAGAGTTGGCTCCTCCTCCCCCCCCCCCCCCACCCCCCCCCCCTTTATGACTCTTATATATACGGGTTCTTCACTCATGATGTGTGGTCTATGGACCCTGCGATAACGTGAAAGAGGATGCATTGCAGGAAGTCAGTGTCTCAACTAGCCACACATACACGCCTGAAAGCCATTCAGTCGTGTTGTGAAAGAGCTAATACAATTCTGACAGCACTGAAATATCAGCAAGGTTTTTGTAAAAATATGTCTGGCACCACTGTCTAACAATGACATTTCGTCTGTGCATGGATGTTGTGACCTGCTGTTTCCACTGTTATGTGTGCTCACATTTGAAAACTGTTATGTTTGCTGTCATTTCATCTGTATCTTGGAAAGAATGAAACTCATTTGCAGTATGAAGCATCATGAATGCATTTGAATATTTCTTGTCACAGTTCAGCTTATCTCACTCTTAGATATTACAACTATTCCACAGGGTTCCCACGTGTTTTAAAAGTCCAAAAAGTCCGTAATTTTCTCAAAATTGCTTGTAAGCCTTTAAAATGCCGGATACTCTTAACCCTTTTTGTTATGTTGCGGCACAGATTTTTTATTATTTTTTTTAGATTTAAAGGCTCCCATTTAATTGGTTTTTGATCCACGAACTTGTTCAGAGAGACTTTTAAAAGATTCTTAAAAAGTCTGTACTTTTTTTCTTTTTCTTTTTTTTTTGTACAAGAAGTCTTTTAGCGTCCTTCATTTTCATTTTTAAGGACCTGTGGGAACGCTGTTTCCAAATAGAAGAATCTCGGTTATTTGAAAGGTATGCATATTATAGCCATTTGGATCATGTAGGTAGATCTGTACTTTAAACTTTTGTCTTGTCTCGTTCTAAATACAAGTTACAATCTTCATAGAATGTCATCTTTTATCTTCTGTACTAATTCTATGACGTGATTATCAATGTCATATTTTGCCTCATACATTTCTTATGAAATGCTCAAACTGTGTATTAACCCATTCACCGCCAACAGTACAATACCTGTTAGTTATCTCTTATTGTACTTTTAGTGTCTTTATCTGTTGATTGCCTTTATCCAAGTGTCTTTAATCATTTTACCTGTTAGTTATCTTTATCTATACCCTTAACAACTTCATAAGAGATATGAAGTTACGGAGTCTGTTTTGCGCGGATATTATAAACAGTGTTAGATTTTGTCTCATAGTTTTGACTGATCCAGTGGCAGTCTGGATGTCTTTGCAATTGGAGGAAATTTGTTTGAGAAATGAAGACAAAATGTTTAGCCTTCTTATCTAACTATTGAGCTGTTTTGACCATAGTTTTTTTGCATTGGATCTTATATGCAATGATATATTTATTCGGTTTTTTACACTTTCTTGGAGGATATCATTGATTTTTCAGCAGTTTAGGGCCCTTTTTCTGTAAAACTTCTTGTATTATCAAAAATAATTCGTCTGAATTATTTGTATTAAAGATTTATTGACTAACTCCCATCTTGAACATGAATAGAGTACCCAAATAGACCTTTAAAGCACAGAATGGCCAGTATCATGCCGACGCTCCGTAAAACTCAAACTCAAACTCATTTTGAATTGTGACCAGAATGTAAATGGATAGGCACAAATGAGAATGGAATTGAGATGAAGAAAAACACTGGCTTTTAAAAGAGAATCTACTTCCTCATTAATAATACTTATACCAATGCAGTTACGCCATCAATGAATGAAATATGATCCGGAGGGATGAAGCATTGGTATAAAAGGAATTAACTCAAAAATTGACACAAGACCTGTTGTCTGAGTCTCAGTTCTAATTGCTCCTTGGCATTTTTTTTCTTTTGTGTATTAGTTGCCAGAAATGCTTATCATTGCCAGGGTATCCAACTCATTTCATCATCCTCATGATCAGGACTTTGAAAAAACGAAAGCTTTGTTATCATAAGATTGTACTAACTACGTACTATTTCTCATTTCTTTATCTGGCCATCCATCCACCAATCAGACGTGCCGAAGTGTAAGTTTTCCGTGCACTGCTGGCCACATCCAGCCAGTTCTGAGCCATAGTTGGACAAGGGTTAACAAAACTTTTTTGCACCTCTTCTGTTGACGTTCAAAATAAGTAGATACCTTATTCCTTTTTGGTTTTGTTTATTTTCAACATATTATGTTTTTGTTTACATAACCTCTTTAAGCTTGCAGTAACTAGAGCTCTGGAACAAAGATTTGTGGTATATAAACAGGAAGATGATGTAAGTTTTTATTTTCTTTAGTGAGCTTCGTTGCTTCAAAGATTCAGTTTTTAAAAATGGGCGATTACTTTAAGCTTTTTATTTATGTATTTTTTTATTAAAGAAAATTATAGTAATTTAATTTTTTTTTTTATAGTAAACTGATAATTGTAGAGCTGCGTAGGTTTGAGAAATTAGTGCCATTTTGCCTGGGTGTGCTTATCACTAAGATTGGAAAGGCAAGAAAACATTTTGGATTATTTCTCCAGCAAAAATGAAAAGTTAGAAATGAGACCTTATGAAAACTGTTCTTGTCCAGAAACAATTGTAGACGATTTTTCTGACGTCCTGTACAGGAGGGTGAAAGGATAAAATAGAATAGATACATAGAATTTGTATGCTTGGACAGGTATTATCACTGGATGTCTTTAACGTTGGACATAAAAAATACTGTAGATTTTCAGTATTGTCATGTTCCCATTTGTTGTCAAAAATACACCTCTCCGGTGTTGTCACTTGATTCCTTAGCTGTAAAATTTTGTCTCGTAGAAGACAAGTTTCCGATTTTTCAGGCTAACTATAGTGTATTACAAAATTGGTTCCTTTTTGTTTATTTATTTATTTATTTATTTATTTATTTATTTATTTTGTGGTGTTAATATTAGACTACCCAGTAAGTAGGAATACTACTAGTTCTTCCCTAATCTTAATGTTTTTATAGCAAAATGTTTTTTGAAAATTGGAAAGATTCACCTAATATTGTGAGTTTGGGAAAACCACTGCTCATGCAGAAACATCAAGCCACTGTTTACTTTTGAGTTAAGTATAGCAGAAAAAAAAATGTTTAAAAATTAACACTGATATAACATTGTGGTTATGTGAATGTACCCAACATGTAGAAACCTGCGAGACACATTTTAGAGTTAAATTGTAAGAAAACACTCCCTCCAAATCCTTTAATTTCTTGTCATTGTAGAAAAATTGATTTTAAATGGCAATTAATTTTTAAATTTTTATCATTTGTTTTTAAATGCATGCATTTCTGAGGGCGTAGTAAAGCGGTCAAATGCTTTCACTAAAAATAATGCAAGGATTACAGATGGCTGCCATACAATTAACATTCCTTTTGATAATTTCGACACTGTTTGGCTGAACTGGCTGTAGCAATGCACATTTTCATTCAGAAATTATTACTATGCCAACGCCACAGTTGCATTATAAATGTAAGAACTTTCCGCATTTTGCCTCATCCTTAAAAGGAAAATGCTCTTGCTTTTTTCTTTTTTTGTCTCTTGAAGTGTTTCTGTAATACGTACAGTCTGTGGGTATGAGAGATACATTCGTAAAAAGTTCATGTCGTCAAATTTCTAGTAGTCCTATGGAGCTATTCAGTTATGTTTTGAGGAGTTGTAGGTGTCAGTACTGTGTCTTTGATCCTTTGACATACAATGTACTGATAAAAAAAGAAGTTAAACTATATGAAACTTTTCATTTTCCGTTACATTCAAAATGCTGGTAAGTAGAACTACTACTTTTCTTTAGTCTTAAACCAGTCTAGATATCTTTCAACTGTTTCTTCCATTTTCCTGACTCAGTTATTGCTCTTTGTTTGTTGATGCTGAGAAAAAGCTTATTATACTGCTGTCTTTTTGTTATGCTCTGTTTTTTTGGTTTGTTCCAGAGATGGGCTTTATTTTGTCTTGTCCACCAGTAGTGAGTGAGAAGCAGAGAGTAAGGATATCTTGGGGACCTTAAAGGAAACTTTGAAATGGGCTTTAACCTACTCTCCAGAGCACTGCTCGCTAGGGAATGGTGAAATGTGAAAAACCGTTTATTCTACACCATAATGTGGGTTGTTTGGGACCAGAGCAATAATTGGCTGGCTACTCTTGTGTAGTTACTGAATACAAGAACATTAAGACATTTCTTGACATAGCAAAACTAATGTTGTTAAGTGCAGAGATGATTTTCTCGTTAGAGCAACTATTGTTCTGGGCTAACTCTGGAGGAGGCTGAAATCTATTAGTTGATTTTACTGATTTTCTTCATGTTTACAAAACTCATACTACTGACAGATATACTTTCTAGTACAGGCCTTTTCTCTTTAAATTTATTTCCTTATTATTTGGTCTTATTTAGAGGAATTCAAAAGCAGAAATTCAAAAGCAGAAATTCAAAAGCAGAAAATCAAGCCAAGGTAAGATAACAACATACAAACCAAAAAGCCACAAGCGCACAAAGTGGGTAATTATTGTGCCATCGTGACGTTAAACCCAAACTCAAACTATGGTGGACTACCAACTTCAAGTCGAGTGGTGTTGGGTCTGGAGACTTTTGGAGTCCATTCAACTGGACCTTATATTCTTGTTCTTGTATTCAGCAAATACATAAGTGTGGCAAAGTCCAAGGTCATCAATTTGAGCATTTAGAGTATGTAATAAAACTGATCAAGTCCAGTTTTGCGTATGGAGCCAGGCTTTTGGGACATACTATAATATAATTTCAGCATAATGTGAGAAAAACATGGAAACTAGTCTTGGGGACAAAAGACCAATATTACCACAAATTACAAACAATGGGATGGAGTGGGAGAGGCAGACCCATGACTTAAAGACGTGGGAACATCCATGTACTGAGATTTTCAGTATGACAGAAAATGAAATTTTGTCTTCTCTTTCTCTTTCTAATATATATATTAATAATTCATAAAATTCTTTGGAATATTTTAGCAGGCATGGAACCAAAATATTTTTTGGGGGACAAAATTTTATGCCTTGAATATTGAGAAAATTTTTAGTTCCTGAAAAATGACATGGGATTTTTGATCATACGGTTATGCTTTGGTTCTTGTTAAGGGATCGCATTCTATTTACAAATCGGAATGGAGAAAATTTCTGAGTTATGTTCACTATTCATATATAGTTTATAATGTGAAATACCACGGCTCTTTAACAACAACAATAGGAAACCCCTAATGTGAGAAAGAAGTGGAAATGTCCTTGATATTTATGTGACTAATAGCACTATAGAGGTACTTTAGTACCAGTTCCCCAGGCTTGTTGCAGCACAGACTTGCATTTTAAGTTTCATTTTTTTTCTTCTTGTTTTTTTTTTCATTCTTTCTGTTCTTTGGCTGGCTATGGCTGCCCCGCCCCCAATGATTTATATTTGCCTTAAAATTGTTTGTCTCTAAGCTCATTACTGTTGCTGCTGGTAGTTTTAAAACCCAAAGTCTTGATTTCTGTCTGAATTTATTTTAATTTCATCACAGTCTGTCTACCTCTTGTCCCCCTATTTAGAAATTTTCAAATGTCTTCAGATATTTGTTTACATAATGTGCTGCTGTTTACCTAAGTTTTGTCTTTATGCACATGTCCCCTCACTTTTCCTTTATATTATGTTTGACAAATGTGCTAACCCCACGTATGAGGAAATATTGTTTTTAAAAAACACTGAAGATCTGTGGGATTACAGCAGGGATTGAAGCATATCGGCAAAAGAAAAAGTTGTATGTAGCAACACCTGGCGTAAGAAATTTGCAGAGAAATAAAACACAAAGGAAAAGAAAAGGCTGAACCACAAGCACATGGAGGGCTGATGAAGAAAATTTCAGGAAATGCTTAGAAAAATATAATTCCAGGTCAGAATGGACAGCATGACTTTCAGTGTAGGAATTTTGGGCAAACTTGAGGCATGATGTTACAATCACTTGGGGCTCCATTATGAAAACTCATTTTTTAAAGGGTCTTATATTGACTGTCGTTGTTTTAATGATGTAATAATGGCAGACGTAGCATTAACTGATTTTGGGGGTAGGATGGAGGAGTTAGATAAAGCTAGAGTAAAGCCAACAGCTTTTTCTCTATAAAGATGTGTTGTAATGGGTGGAGAATAATGCTAGGTCAAGTGCAAAAGGATATTACAAATAACCATTCCTTCATCTAACTGTTCACTAGTACTGACATTTATTTTGATCACTTTGCACAGCACTAACTCAATGTGAAATTTCCTGATTTTGTTTTGAACTAGTGGGGAAATATCTGTTCACTTTAACTTGATTATTTTCTCTTTGTCATTATTGTTTTTTGTGTGTGCTGCATAATCAACGGCAAGATCAGTTTAGAAATCCCCATCCCCACCATTTGTTTACTCAGCAATGTGTTCTACAAGTAGGACTCATTTTACTTCATCAGATTTTCAAATGAAATATTGTTACACCTCAAATGCAAAACGAAATGATGAATTTAAACAGGGGGTGAATTTCACAGAGATAGGTCAAGAATTAAGGTCGTTTTTTTTAAAATTCAAATTGATGTACCTGACAAGATAACACAGATTACAGAAATCATTCCGCATATATTTTGCTAGCAATCACATCTGACTGCATGTGCTAGATAAGTTTCTGATCAAATCAGCTTTTGATTATTGAGTTTAGTGAAACGCCACAGAAAGGCGTTATGAGAAAGGAATGATGGAGTAACAACACTGGCATTTACACAAAAAATGATAAGCCAA
Organism: Onchidella celtica; assembly: GCA_963931925.1. Lineage (NCBI taxonomy): Eukaryota > Metazoa > Mollusca > Gastropoda > Systellommatophora > Onchidiidae > Onchidella > Onchidella celtica. The sequence goes on from OZ007577.1 coordinate 15,445,874, forward strand.
AAGCTTAGATATAATAGGACAGTCAAAGCTTCATTGTTTTTAAATCTCATTAACTTCCAAATACGATTTTGTTTGAATATAAACAATATAATGAGTGGGTTGTGATAGGATGGAGCCACAATGAAAGTGAGAATTATTTATCATATGAATTTGAAATAGCCTCCGTCTACCTTCTGTCTGTGTCTCCTCCCTCATTCAAGTCACAAACGTCCCCTCTTTGTATTGACTTGCAAGCTGTGACTTAGGCTGGATGTCAAGCCAACCCAACCTGGATAGCAGTTTCGCCCATTCTCTATAATTACCATGTGTCAAATTGTTTAGACGCAGGCGCTTTCTTTGTGACCGTTTTTATCTCCTGTTTTGACATTATGCCTTTTGGATCATTGCCATGAACTGCCATGTTTGTTTTGTTTGTTGTTGTTGTTGTTTTTTATATGAACCTCAAAGGTTGTCCTCCAATATTCCATGTCATTCTAGTCAAGCTCAGAAAGGGAGAAAATCAAAGTAGACACCTGGATTGTTAATCTCCCCTTGTATGGGAAATACAGGCTCAGGTCATCCAGATATAATGACACAAATTCAAATCCATTGTATGATGTGCACATTTTGCCAACTTTTAATATATTCCCAGTAAATTTTCTCAATTTTTTGTTTTGTTTTGTTTTGTTATCCAATGACCTCTCACTCTTTCCTTTAAGTGCAAAATTCATGTTATAATATAACCCTTATTTGACAGTCAAATGCCTAATTATAAATTGGAAGTTTCCAGTGAGATTTATCCCATGATTAAAACTGTATAATATCTGTTTGTTCTGTAATGTTTCTTTTTTCTCCTTCCTTTATGTTATATTTTAGTTACTCAGTAACAAAACAAAACCCGCTATATACCCCATTTTCTTGTATGACAGTGAAATCCCAATAACTTATCCCATGCTATCTTTCTTTTGATGTTGTTCATACTCCTATCACTACTGGCAAGATTGTATTTCATAAAATTCCTACATATCTCTCTGTGTATTTTGGATGATAAAAAGGAAGAAACTTACACCGCTGCATGTAGGCATGTCAAGTTTCATTGTTTATGGAATACCATTGAACCCAAATTTTACATTATGTGAAAATTTCAACAGAAAACAATAATTTCAGAATGTTACCCATATAAGCAATATTATCAATGTTTGAAAATTTTCCGTCTATTTTTGTTCTATAGGTTGATGAGCAGAAAGAAGACTTCAGTGACTTGCCACCCAATCAGAGACGGAGAAAGCTGCAACAAAAGATTGATGGCATTAAGAAAGAAATGGGCAAGGAGCAGTCAGAAAGGTAAAACTTTGATCATCTATTGGATTATTTATTGTATTTTTAAGTTTAGGACCTGCTCGGTAATTTTCAGTGGTTAGCAGTGCTTGTTTTTAAAAACAGATCCATACTTAGCAGCTATTGAGAATTTTACCAATGTGATGAAACCTGTACGGAACTATTTAATTTCACTTGTGAAATTTAAATTGATGAAACTTTAATACCAAGCATAAATGAAGTACCCAAATAATTCTGGAGCCGTCGTCCTGTAAAACTCAAACTTAAACTCAACTGTTCGATGATGAATGAGGAGAATGGGCAGGAGAGTGGGTCACAAAACACTCAAACTTCTTTTACTAAGGGAAAAGTCACAGCCGTGGGAAGATATGTCAAGGGTTTTAACCCTTTCCCTATGGACCAGCATTCCACTTCGGGACGGAGCATCTCATGGGTTTACATGCCATACTGTACTGTGCATATGTAAACAAAGATCGCCTTACTACACACCAGCTATCCAAACTATACACTTATCGCACATGTGGTATCGCTGGACACGCTAAGACAAAGGAAGCTTTCCAAAGAATTCTATTTTTAAGGCTCAACATCACAGGATGTTAATTTCCAATACAGTGGTCAAGCAATACCTTTACAGTGTCACAATGCAGTCTGCGTTGTACCGGCTGCCGCTAGGGAAGCGTGCGATGTGCGTTGTACGGGAAGGAAAGAGTTAAGTTGCATCTTTAGTGCCATCATTTTTTTTTTTTTAATAGGATCGATTGGGTTTCTTCAGGCCATGATATCTGAATTGTTATTTTTGTGTGTTTTTACAGAGAAGGAATCATGAAGCTGAAGGATGTCTACGCAAATAATCCAGCCTTGGGTGACCCGAGCACGTTAGAAAAGAAGATAGAAGAGAACTCTCAAAAATTGGACGGTTTACGACAAGAATTGCTCAAATATGAGGTAAAGTTTTTATTACCCTGTCTGTCAGGGATCTTCAGTATAGAGTTACCAAAATCTTGAGTTCTGCTTTGAGTGGCTTATAAGTTTTGGAGCCTGGACTCAAATGTTCAGTCCAGCAGCAAAAAGAACAATGTCTGTATTCTGAAATCATAAACCTAAGAGAAAAATATTATGTTTGGCAGCTGGATGGCACCCATTTTTTGGTCATTGATTTGAGCTGTAAGTCTGAATTTTTGTAATTTCTCATAGGCAAGGCTCATTGATGAGGGGAGAGAACCGAAGGAGAGTAGCAACTACTATATTTTTTTTTTTGATTGGCTCCCTTTGATTGTATTTGAGGGCACGAACAGAAAAACAGTTTGAGAATTTTAGCATGTAAGATTTAAACTCCACTGGTTGTAATGGATGTTAGTTTACAATGTAAAAAAATATTACAAAACCACAGAAAATCTATGGGATTGCAGCAAAGCTTGACACAAATCTTCCCATTTCCTTTGCCGTATATTGTATCGTTATTTTAGAATTTCTTTCACGAGGCTTTGCTACGTGCAGTTTTTTTTTATTTGCTGTTTGCCATATTTTGAACTAGTTTACATTGTTGATTTGTGTGTACAGGGTTACATGGCCGAGGCAGAAGGCAACTCAACGCGACGGCACAGTGCGTCAGATGACAGTCATTCACTTAGCACATCGGGGAGTGGGGACACGCCACACCCGCACCAGATCTCCGCCCCAGGCACACCACAGAATCAGCATAATGTCTATCAGTAAGTTGTTGTCTTTTCCGTGAATGCATTGAGAACCAAGTCTGTTCAGTATGATCAGTGAACTTTAACCCTCTGGCTGCCACAGGGCAGATATATAGGCCATCATATGTTGCTTAAGACTGCCACGCGGCCAACCAATACATTGGCCTTACCGTTTCATGCTAAAACTGCCGCAAGGCTGATATATTGACCGACATTGTTCACGCATGTTTTGCTTTCTTAATTTTATTCCACTTCCTGCTGTCTTTCTATCCCATAATCCATTATTCTGGTAGTCTGAAGGAAAGAAGGGCATTTGGGCTTGGCAGCAAAAGGGTTAGAGGTCTGGGCTACTAACTACTAGAGAGTTGGCAACCAGAAAATTTGTGTCCAAAATCATCAAATTTAAAAAAAACAATTTTTAAATTTGTAACCTTAATGAAATTTCAAATGAATGCGATAATTTCAACATGTTCACAAGAATAACTTTATTCAGTTATGAAATAAAGTCACAAGCCTTGTTTCTTGGCTATCACCAGGCATTTAAGAGCAATGAATTGGACATAACACATTCTGGTTGAAAGCCCTTTATATATATATATATGCAGTTGCCATGCATCCTATGCATTTACGCATCATTTCTATCCAGCCTGGCATTATCAACTGAGATTTAAAAAATTACCATATGATGCAAAATGTCAAAACATTCAGTTATAAAAACAAAATTGATAAAATGCAGTCATGCTAACAGCTTTCTAGTACAAATTAGTAACTAATTTGTTGACTTATTCCAAATCTTAATTTTCAATGCCGTCCCCATTTATCACCTTACATTTCTTCATAGAAAAAAAAAGGGTACATATAATGTATATTATACCATTTTTAGAGACATGTTTTGCCAGTTTTCTTTTCTTTTTAATGGCCCATCATATAGTTCTTATTTAATGTTTATTCAGTGATTGTATGTTTGGTGTTGTTAATTTCTTTTTTTTTTAAATTTGCTTAATCAGGACAATCATACAGTTGCAAACTGTCACTGCCAAGTTTTATTTAAGGATATCACGTTTCCAGATACAGCAGTGGTTTCAATTAATCCCTTGTGTGCCACACAGATTTCCATTCATATGCCGGGTGCAAAAGGGGGAAAAAACAAACAAATCTCAAAAATTGCACACCACGAATCCCACGCTTTCAAAATACACGCAAGTGAAGCAGATAAGTAGGAGAACTAACTAAGAAATGCAAAACTATCATAATTTGGGAATTGTCTCTGTATGATCACCAGGGTTCCTGCGCACCTCTGGAATTCCAGGGGCCCCTGGAAAACCCCTGGAATTTTAAATTTTTATTTTAAAAAACCTGGAAAACCCCAGGAAAAAGTGAATTACCCCTGGAATAGCCCTGGAATAGCCCTGGAATTTGCCCTGTATGAAAAAAAAAAAAAAAAAGCGCTCTGGAATTTAACATTTTACCCCTGGAAAACCCCTGGAAATCTCCGGGACAAAATTTCTTAAAGAGGTGCAGGAACCCTGGATCACAGTTCTGGGCAAAGCAGGGAAGGGGTTATAATGAATGACGCCAGATTCCCTGTTGTTGTTTTGGTGTATGTTTTCAGTTTAGATGTTCTGTACATATCCTTACCTGGTCCTTGAAGGTATGTGTGTATACATGATAATATTTAACTGTTGTTGCATTTTTTTTCCTTTCAGGCCTATTGATGGTGATGAGGACAATGAAGATGAATTTGATATTTTCCCTGTGATAGGACGGTGTAGAGCACTCTATCCATTTGAAGGTGGGTGAACCCTTATCCAGAACACCACCACGACCCCCCACCCCCAAGCCTACAAGCTCTGTCTCCCTCCAGCTTCTGCTTACTTCCATTAACTTCTGTTAAAAGCCCAGAGACATATGTCTTGTATTTGTTGTCCCAGATGTTTGTATTGTCCAATGGCAGGTGGGTGAATAGAAAGAATAAGGAGGGGAGGCGTGACTTGGGTGGGCTTGGTCCTAGCAAAACAAATACTCAAGTCAGTATGAGACACGGCTTGACAATTTGGCTACGATCATATCTTTATTTGTGAAGAGATGGAGTGGCCGAACGATTTAGCAACTTCTTTTCTTCTTTCTGGCAAGGCGGTTGGTGTCATAGTAGAGGTCATGGGTTCCATCCCCATCTTGATCTCTTGTCTTTCTTCTTTCTTTTACCCCCGCTTCGCTTTTCTGAGCACTGACTAGGCACTACAATTTTAATTCGCCTTATATTCCCCTTCTCCCCCTCCTCCCCCCACTAGTGTTGTTGTACATAAACAATCATTACTTTAAATACTATATTTCAAGATGCTAAGCAGTATCTTCCTAGTTAAAGATGTGCTGTGTAATATTCTTTAAAGATCATTCCATAATTAGCTGTATATCACACACTAGGTGTGGAAGATTGTGTGCTGGACAACTAAGGTTGACCTTCCAAAAGGTCCCAACATTTCACCACTTTAGTTCTTATTTTTTCCAAATCCATTTGTTTTTTTTGCACAAGTGAGAAATTCGACAAACATTTTGCATCTTTAGTATTATGATATGGAGTTAGATAAATCGAAACTGTGAAAGTGAAAAGGCTTGATAAGTACCACAATGCATATTAAACAAGTGTAAAAGTGTGCATTTGTTATACCTCTTCTACTTCCTAAAACATCTCCAGTATTTCAGAAAATGGAGATTGAACAGACAAGAACTAAGGTTACAATTTTCATTTCTTATGTTCTCTTGTTCTTTCCCTCCCAGCTGTCAATGAAGGCTCGGTCCCAATGGGGGAGAATGAAGAGATGCAAATTTTAGAGCAAGATCAAGGTGACGGCTGGACACGAGTACGCAAAAGCGACGGGAGCGAAGGGTTCGTCCCGACATCATACATAGAATGTCATTATTACGAGGGAGATCAAGTCTAAATGTGGAGTGCAAGGGCTGTGTGAATGCTTTGCTGAGATAGCATGGTGGATGTTTGTGTGCCAGAGTGCTTTTGCATACCTGTAATGCATCCGTACATGTGCAAGATTTGTATGAGCTCATAAATGTGGAAAGTTTTGCGGAATATGTGACTTGTTACGTGTTCTGAAGCATTGTATATGATGGATGTATTTGCAAAGCTGCTTCTGGTTATTATGTATTATGAAATGACATGGACGTATATACTCAATCCCTCGTAAGGGCTTAAATTAAGAAAGGATGTAAGACGACTGTGCGATGTAACTTGGATTACTTGAGACTGTATGCAGAGAAAACTCTGCAAGGTGTATTTTTTTTTCTACTGTTTGAAATTGTATATGAAATTGTATGATATAGCTGTAGTGTAATAGAGCAAGTTAGATAAGAATTAACTTCCTGGTTAACATGAGATAAGCTAAAATCTGAAGTTTCAATATACGCAGGAGTTGAGGTTGTCAGACAAAAAACAGTTGAACTTTTGGTTATTGAATACCAAGGCAGTATCAAGTAGGCTGTACTTGAGGGCAAGTGTATCACAACATATGGATAAAGATTATTATTTCAGTGATAAAGGGTGCAAAGTGGTTGTTATTGTGACGACGGGTCGTTAAACTTGAATGAACAGTCTAAGTGGTATTTAAACGTAATTAAAATCTCTCTTAATGAGCGGAGAAAACTTCAGTTCTGATACTTTCCTGGCTAAACTGGAACAAAAGTAACACTTTGTGATTTTTTCTAGGATCTTTTAATTATTACTGAAATAGTTGTACAGATTTGGAGGAATATTTTACCTATTAATCTATTTAGATTGACATTTTCATCCAGACTTAATGAAAAAAGCTATATCATTTCCGAATGTTTCTATCCACCTAACATGGGTTTTGAAACACACCATTTAGCCTGTTGACAGTTAGTAAGACACCACAGCCACGCTTCATATTATAAAAGAAGTAAGGCCTCCAATGTAATCACGAAAGACTTTAACGGCTAAGCCTTAAATTTTACAAAATACCATAGTACGCACAGAAAGACGTAAAGGTGTACGTGGGCATAGTTTAGAAGGTCTTGAAGTTCCCCATATTTTTAATACTTCTGTTGATTTTGAGCCACAACCGAGTTCAACAGAAGAAAGTGTTCCAACATTTTCCTTGCCGTGCCTGCAGGATAAGCAGACAAAATTTGGACCAGATCACGATGCAGTTGTGTCGCATAGAATTGAGCAGTATGGTTGGAAAGGCTTTTCTTCGTCTCAATATTTGGTGTCGAGCTGTAGGCGGAACTGTTCTGTTGTTACACTTTCTTTCTGCCGGGTCAGCTAGTTGCTGTAAACAATATTAGACCTTCGAAATGTTATTTTGAACCACCTAATCCATTAAGTGGAATTTAAACATCTGTGAACCAAATTTAATCATTTTTTTTATGGGCCCCCTGTAAAAATTTCGAAATTGATGTTTGGTGAGTAGAAATGTACGGCAATTATATGTGACAATTTTTCCTTTTAACATGAAGCGCATAGACCATGGGACTGTGCAACTTTTTGTCTTTTACTTGACATCTTTTCTGTTTTCACAGAAGAGAGAGGGAGTTTGCTTCCATTGTTTATTGGTCATATCAAGAGGTCAGATTTAGACTTCATTGTAAATGTCATTGGTTAGAAGTTTAAAATTTAGAACTGGCCTTCTGGGAGAGCTGGATTCTGTGTAAATGATGAAAGAAAAGCTGCGCCCTCGTGTAGTATAATTATTACTGGCCAAAACTCTTTCATTTAATTTTGTCCTTTTACATTGGCATGAAAATTCATATTTATTCTATACTACTTTATTGATTATATGATTGCTCATGTCATTTTAACTCTCTCTCTCTTTCCTACTCTCTCTCTTCATTTGTCATTTTCAGTTAAGATATGGGAGATTTAACTATGAGTGAACCATTTGGAAAATATATGTATATTACAAACTCATCCATTGGCTGTTTACTGTACACTTTTGTAAATGATTCATTTTGTAATATTAATCAATGTCATTTTTTTGTTTTATTCATCTTTTCGTTTGCTTGCAGCAAAGCAGCATTCTAGTCGAAATTGGTCCTAATCATATGACATGGGAGTCTAAGAGTTGCATTTTATGTGAAATTTTTAACCGGATTTCAAAGTGTTGCATCTTATAAATTCATGTTACATGTCCTTTCACAAGTTCTGTGCTTCTTGTAATGAGAGATATTCTCTCAGCAAATGCTCTGCATTATAAATGAGTGAATCTGTAATGGTTTATGAGTGGAGAATGAAAAATAAAAATACTTAACTGCCCGGGAAACTTTCTGAAATGTGAAGCAATGGCACAATATTTATAATATGTCACAGCTGTCCAAGCTAAGGGATTTAATGGCGAAAGCCTGTTGACATAGGAAAAGACAAGACAATGAACAGAATGTAATTTAATACTAACAGAATGAGAGGGCAGGAGGAGACCTCACCAGCAGCACTCACCAACCACTGGCTCTAAGCTAGTTGTTTTCAATTTATCAATTGTTTTTGCAATTTTTGCCAGTTTAGATCATTATGTCCACTGTTTCTATTAGCAGAACGATAATTTTTTGTCCCAACCAGTACTTGATTATGTCAGTTTGCGGCAGCTGTGAAATATTATAATTTCTGTGCCACAGTTTCAAATTAGGGAACCATGTGCCCAATGAAAAGTTTCTGTAGAATGTAACAGGTTTAACCCAGCATGTATCTGGGAGTTCCAAGCGACAAGTTTCAACCTTTATGTTTGCCTAACGTCCAATTCAGAACATACACAACATTTGAAAATAAAAAGCAAAGAAAAAGAGGCTCCTGGTCATTTTCATTTTAGTCTCTGCTCCTTGTTGCCTTTGACAATTTATACATCCCATTTGGCATGGCCAGAGATCCCAGGAAGATATTCATTTTCTGAATTGCCACAACAGTTTATATCTCGTACCTCCCTTCCCCAATTTAAGAAAAAGTGACAGAAAGAAAAAAAAATTGATTTTGATAGATAAGTTGATTTGAGAGACACATATTGATTGACGGGCAGTATTTAGGGCAGTTTGTTTCTTTGTTAATATTTTCCTTTACTTTTTTTTTTTTTTCCCCTGCGATTAGGGTCACCCAGGAGAGCACATATTAGTAAAGCAGATAAGGTAAAAAAAAAAATCCATATTACATTCATGATGTAAACAAAACAGATAAGTAATAAATAGGATTCCACTTTTTGTCATGTTTAGTTAAGAAATAAAGAAGCAATGCATTTTTCTACAACCTTTTTTTTGCGTTTTTCTTTAAAGGAATCTGTGAGTTAACAGATGTGTCATAAATAAAATTATCGCTGGCCAAGTGTAAATCAGTGATCAGGATGGTTTTTTTTACCCCAGGTGAATATTTATAATAAGGGGGAAATACTGGGCATGTAGAAGTGGAGAACAAACACAAAAATGTGTACGTACCATCTTTGCTGTGGACTATTTCTTAAAAAGTGGCGTTAGAAAATGGGCTATCTCCCAGATCAGATGGAAGCATTTCCTTCCATTCATAGTGCAATGCAAAGCAGACAGGTTAAAGATGGGAGATGATATAACCTTATGGGTAGAAATGTTTGTATATTTTGATACTGTGGAAGATGGTCAGCAGTTGTCTTAAGTTTGATTCATCGTAAAATGTTCATGCTTGCCAGTGAAGGGCATTCAAACCCAGAGTTACGAGGACGAAGTGTTATGACATGTATTATTTCATTCTGACATGTAATTTGTATATTCAGACCCCAACTTTTTAATTCTCTACCTCTTAAGTTCAAAGTGGCGCTGTTTCAGAGCTATGAGCAAATATGCTCCACCACAAATTTTGGTTTTCTTATTAGTGGGCTCTGTTGTGTAAATTTTTCTTCCAGTCTGAAGTCTGTTATAAGATCAGAATTCAGATATGTTTGATTATTATGACGAGAGCTATGCTTGAATGCGAGATCAGCTCTAAAAGAATGCAAAACTTTGTTGACAGTGAAGACCCTAGTAGAGCTCAGTCTTGAATTTGGCTGTGACAGATTTAGAATGGAAACAATGGATGTATAGAGAATATGTATATGAGGATTTTCTTTCTTTTGATTTTGGGTCCTTGGGCAATAATCAAGAAAAATAATCGATTATGTATTTGTTACAGACTGTTAAGTGTCATTCCAAGGGGTGCGATGATAGAGAGACAGGGTCAGTTTACTCTGAAAAAAGAAATAAATTTAGGAATGTCAAACTCCAAAAATAATGTCTCCCTTTGTAATCCTGGGATGCCATATATTCAGAAAAAGATGCACTGTTCATTTTATCTGCCATATTACACTTGAAGCCTCAGTATAGACCTACATGTCCTTAATTTGAATTAAATTGTAGGGCTTGGTTTTGTATGGAGAGGAGAAATGGGTTTGTGGACAGGGTTATATGATATGAATAGCTAGTTAGTCTGCATTGTCAGCCTCTTACCTGGCAAATAAATAATTAAGTATTTAATTAACTTGCAGTGCCAACGTTTTGTCTGGCAACTGCCCAGTTTGTTTGAAGGCCAGGTATGCCACTTGTTCATGTCTTAGTTCAAATGTAACAAATGACAGGACATCAGTATTGGTTGATTACACTTCTGATTTGTACTTAATTGCAAGGAAAAGTATTAATTCTTATGTTACATGACAAACAACGGCAAATATTCCACAGACAAGGGAGATTATTACTGTATATTGTAAGAACTTATTTCAGATTCATTTGGTGATTATTTACTTTTTGTATACAACTATATTTGTAAATTTGAGCAGAATATGTTCTTATTCTCAAATGTAAGTGGAAATTTAAAATATTTACCTGGAAAAAGAATTGAATGTACAGAACGTATAAGCCGTTAAGCTATATGTATTATTTAAACGTATACAGTCAAGTTACGCTGTACATAATTATTATTATGATAAAATATCAGATGAAATACTGAGTGTGGCTAATGTCTGATAATGCATTTACAATGTGATTAGAATTAAGGCATTTTGATTCTGTATATTTCAACCAAACATTTTACTAATTACTCACTGAATTATAACTGGGTCATCAACCTTTAAGCAATACTTAAAAGAGATTCACACAATGAGATAAATTGTTCTGTATTGAAATGTAGTTATCGTACAAGATGGAGACATACCGGTAAAATGAAACCCCCACCGCAAGAACAATTTTCTTCAAGCTGTTTGTGTTGTTCTCATAATTTGTGGAGTTATCTTAGGTAACTAGACTGTTCTTTTGTTTTTTTTTCTCCTAATATTCTGTAGCTAGCTGTCTTTGAAAACTATAATATTTTTTGCGTAATTTCTGAGGCTAACCAGAGTTTGTTAAGTTATGGTTTCTGTATAATGGTCCACATATCTGATATTAAGTGCTTTTTGTAGGAGCTGACACGACACACTTTTGAAACAGTTGGAATGTTTTTTATAATCTCCTGTGAAATTTGAAAATACCCTGTTTAAGGAGCTCGTTTTCCAGTGACATGATGCAAAGTTAGGAATTTTTGTAATTCCCCTCAAGTCTGTTGCTTAGGTGTAAGTAGGTTGGAAAACTCTGGCAAGGTCAGAACTTTAACTGCAATCTTCGTGCCACACCGGTAATTTGTTCCAAATACCCCATGTTTAGGTTGGATGTAGTGTTTGCAGAATTTATATTTCCATGGACAATGGACATTTGTTCCGGAAAAGTAATTTGATTTCATTTGCCCCCAATGTAATCTTAGATTTCACTGAAGATTATAACGGAGATAGTTCAGGTATTGTGTTTTTATTTCATACAGTGACAGATATGAGAAAGGAAGCTCCTTCCAGCTCCTCCTCTTTATGACCACTCTTTCATCTGTTGCCTGCCCTTGTAATGCAAAATCTTTATGATGTGACTAGAAAGAATAGCCAAGACCATTGGGATGTTGCATTTTTATTGCATTCAGAAAGTGACAGATATGACAAAGGAGTAAGTTCTTTCCTGCTCCAGTAATTCTCCGTTTCCACTTTTTCACCTGTTTCCCATTTTCGTAGTGCAAAATTTTGATGATATGACCAGAAAGAATATGCTAAAATGTAGGGATGTTGTATTTCTAATTCCATTGCCTTCAGCAAGTGACAGGTATGAGTAAGGAATAAATTCTACCCTGCTCCTATAATTCTCTCAATTTCCACCTTCTGATATGTTTCCCACTCTCTGTAGTGCAGCAAGTCTTGATGTTAGCGAAGGAGAGAAAAGTATTAACACATTTCATCCAGAACAAAAACATTCAATACAATACATTATTAAAACAGTATTATTCTGGCATGGAATGTTTCATTTCTGCAGCACAGCATTTTGTTTTTTATCTTGATTTGTAAAATACTTAGATTAAAATCCCCCTGGTGCGAATATTTCAGTGTACTTATTTTTAGTACCTACTCATTTTTTGTTGTTGGATATTGTTGTCGTTTTTTTTTTCTTAAATATTTTTTCAGATACATATGGTAATTTCAGAATCTTGAGGTTAGACATCTTTGAAGCTGGAATTACAATGTTTTATAATATTTCCCTGAACTAACCCAAACCGGTAATTAGATGTGTTCGTTATGACCATTTTAGTATTTACTGCGAGCACTAAATGGTTGGTTTTGAAATCAGTGCAATAAATGGAGGCAGATGTCTAGTGGTAGTTGATACTAGTTTGCAGTGCGAGTGACTCTGGTAGTATCAAGGTACTCTGATAGTATTGTTGTTTTTCCAGGCCTGAATGTACTCAGAGCTGTCTGAACATCATGATGGGTGCCTGGGCAAAGCAATAGGCCTTTCTTCCCTGTTTCAAAAACCAGTATAAATTTGTAAGCACAGGGACCCCTAAACCCTTGGTGTGCAACTGGTTGGTGTACCCGTGTGTTAGGGGGATCTGAATGTACTGAAGAAAATTTATCCAAATGGTTTGACGTGGTCTGGCTGGTGAGTTCAGGCTCTAAAATTGGCAAAAATCATTTCTGAAATGTTACTACTTTACTTCACTGGTGGATGGGGATCCGGTCCTGGATGTGAAATTTGCTTGAGTTTGCTATTGAAATATTATGTTTATTGTATACAAAAAGGAGTTTGCAGTGCAAATGAACAAGTGATTTCTACATAATTATCATCTCTTACAGTAGAGGTGGATCTAAGAATATAGGAGAGAATTGGGGTTAAATCCGAAATGTTGTCTCTGTTCTTGCGTTTTTAGTTCAAGTAAATTTTTAATCATTGTGTCGGACCTGTGCAAAATGAAGTAGTTTAAATACCGTATCTGAAGTTGGCACAACATCTGTCATATGTATTTGTAATGATGCAGTGCATTTCTCTCTCTGTCTCTCTCTCTCTCTCTCTCTCTCTGTGGGCATTTCACAATGAGAAAAACCACGCCTTCACTGTTCCCCAGTGTCCTTTGCGAGTTTCTGCTTGCGTACATTCACTTAATCCACCATTTGCCTGTGTATTATTAGCAAACTTGAAATGTGGCATCGATTGCTTTGTATGGGATGTTCTTTGTTAAAATGTCTTATGTTTGTCAATGTGTAATTGGATTGATAAAGAAGGAAATTATGTTTGATTTGTTTTGTTTGTACATCTGTTTTGAAGAAATTTGTATTTTCATGCAAATATTCTTTACAAGGAATGGAACAACCATTTTAATAGTAATATTTTTAAAAATTGCTGCACCTTTGTTAATTAATATAGACGCAGGAAACTTGAAGCACAGTTTTGAAACCTGATAAACAGCATCCCAGTCTTTATAGAAACTTCTATTATCTGAGTCACATTCAGCTCTGAATTTGTCAAACAATATGCAAAATGTTTACTGGCACTTTCACCATCATTGGTGATTGTTGTAAAGTTATCATAGCTTGCTGCCTGTTCATCTTCTTACGACTTCACAACTTTCTACATGGTGGGAAATTATTATAATAATAATAGTTCGTCCATCAGGTATGATGATGACCTTAACAACACCAGAGGAATAAAGAACAGAAATTGAGAATTTCAACACATGGACAATAAAGAGAACTAAAGGACACAGAGGACAGAATGGAAATTAATACACCATTAAATACGGAAATAAATACACCATTGAATACAAAAATTAATACACCAAAATACAAAAATAAATACACCATTATATACAGAAATTAATACACCATTAAATACAGAAATTAATACACCATTGAATGCAGAAATTAATACACCATTGAATGCAGAAATTAATACGCCATTAAATACAGAAATTAATACACCATTAAATACAGGAGTGCAGCTGCTTTAATATTGTAAAAAAAAAAAAAAAGAAATTATGAAATTGGAACTGAAGGGGTTGTGGTAAACATCTCTTACCGTGGCAATTATTTTAACCACAGCTGTTGTGGTAAAAGTAGTCCGTGAGTTAATGAGGAGTGCAGGTGTGTGGAGAAAAAAAATTGAGGCCATTTTGACAAATATTTAGCGAACAAAGGGTCCGCAAATTCATTGTTTTAACTTCAACTGACCTTGAGTGCTTTTTTTTTTGTGTTATATCAGGTTGTAGAAGGGGAAGCTTAATTGCTCAAGAGAGAAACGTGCATGCATTTGGAATAGTGTGGAGATTTATGAATAAATGAGCAGCTAGTGCAACATTTTTCTGTTGTTTGTTGTCATCTTTCATAATGGTTCAGAAAGTACAATCAGTTTGTATCATTTGGAATCACAATTTTTTTTTTACATTGATAATAGTGTTATTTGTTATCTTTTATATATATATAGTGAATGCTCATAATCTATTGACCATCTGTTGACTTTGGAAACCACATTCACTCGCATGATGCTAAATGATGTAGCAGTGTTGGTAGTGGTGTTTTTTGCATCGCATACTTGTTGACAAAATGACTTTATGAGTTGGGTGTGCCACACCCTCTCAGTCAGTGCTTTATTGCCTTTAGAAGTGACACACCAGAGCAACATAGGCACGTGTGAAGTTGCATTCAGTCTAGCTGATTTATTACACTCACTGGCTTTATAGATTTTAAATGCAGAATCAGTTAGAGAATTATTACATTTACCAGCATCCAGATAATAATTATGTGACGTTAAAAGTTTGTTTCATTTGCTATGTATCATTCTAACTCTGTAGTGTTTTAATATCATGAAGCAGATGAGGTTGATTATTTCAGAAAAGGTTCCATGGATTCACATAGAAATTGCGTTAAGAGAGAAGGCCTTTTTGGTTTTTTTATTTGTTTTGGCTTTTTTTTTTTTGCTTTGGGGTTATTTTCATTAATAAAGTTGCCATTTTCTACAATTCATTTGAAAAACATTAAGAATAAGAATTATTTTCTTTAAAAAATCAGAACTTTTGTTTTATTGTTTTACTGTCCAGTCAAGACGTCGTGAATTTCTGTCTTGGGACAGCAAGTGTCCTGTGATGGTGTTGACATGAAAGCAGTCACTTCCTAAGTCGGAAGAGAAACACTGATGTAATTAGACTTAATCTGCAGGGAACAAGAAGATACTGCAGTTGTTTTTCCCAAGATTGTTTTTATACAGGGTGTCTCATAAGAATGTATACAGTAAATTGAATAATGAAGTAATAGTGTTGTTTGCAGTCCTCTTGAACTCTATTGTCATCAGTGTCTGGCCCAGGACAGCCATCAGTTGTACACGTGCGATGATTCAAATTTTTACACATCTGTCCTCTTTAATTTCAGTTATAAATCTTCAGTGTGTCTGAATTGACACTGTAATAATAATTCAAAGTATGTCCACATATTTTTTTTTGAGATTGAGACACCCTGTACTTCTTAATGGTACTTTTGTCTACCCCCCTCATCTGGAAATATGCATTCTTCAGTCACACTTATACGATGTTTTGTTCATCTTAAAACAAAGAGTCATCACAAGAATTATTGTCGATACATGGGAACTGGCTTTATCCACATCCAAACATTATCCACCACAAGCCGGACATTATTCGTAATTGTTCATCCTACCAGTCATTAGCCATTTTTATCCACAGAACAAAGCGTTAAGGACCAGCAATTGGTGTAGCCCCTACTAATTTTTTTTCATTTTGCTCAATGTTTACATTCAAAACACACCAGATACATTTTGATAATAATATTATTAAGAATAACATAGCCAAATAGCTTCTACCAGCATGACCATTCATTGTAGTTTTATAGACAAGTTTTTTATTATATTTGGTTTTATGTTTTTGTTTTTTATTTTTATTCATTTATTTTTTTTATTAACATTTGATAACATAAATTTAGGATCAATTTTAACAGCTGATAAATGTCATTTGATTGCATTTTTATTGAAATTGTTTGTTTAAAGATTAATGTTAACTGACAGCGATGCTCGTTTGTTTGGTGTGAATAGATCGTGTGTTATTGGCTGTAGAAATTAACTATGCTACTTCATACTTGTTTTCATACGCATTTTATTCATCTCTCCAATGGTGCATAGATGTTGTTGGTGTTTTGTTTTCTTTTAATAATACTGTACATGGCATGAGATCTGTATAACGGGGATACTCCAGTTTCTGTCACATATTTCAGTATGTTTTTAATTGGTCCTTCTGTTTGAAGTATGTATGTCACAGTATGTGACAATGTAATTGCTGTCTTGCTGATAAGTTGTAAAGCACAACTCAGCCCAATCCACAAATACCAAAAATGTTTGCATTCTATGGAGCTAGAAATATAATATTAAGCCTCTGGTACTAATTGTTCCATTTTTGAAATCTTTGCTATGCTGTGAGACTCTCGTAACTAACATTTTGAAAATTTTACAGGAGAGCCAAAATACTGATTTTCTTTGGCTCATTGCTGCCATCAAATTCTAAAGGCAATGGATTTGATTATTGCAATATCGTTATTTATAGGAATTGAGCCACGAGCTTTTGACACAAGGTGCGCCATTGATTTTCAGACCCAAAGAACTAAAAAAGTGATTTTTGCCAAAAATGTTAGTTACAGGCGTCTTGCAGCATAGCGACAACATATTTCAACATATACCAAATGTTTGGAAATTTCTTCATTGAAGGGCTTAGTTTTACACCATGTCAAAGTCTGCCTGGACTCCAAAACAAACAGGTTAGCGAGGATAGTGTCTTATGTGCAAAGCACAATTAACCAAGGACTGTTTTATTAGAGTGGGTGCCATGAAAAAGCTGAAGTTTTCAGAATCAAAGTGTGCATGAAAAAATTATATTTTGCACAGTATTTCAATTTTGGCTTTGTCTGACTTGTGCACGATAAAGAACTTAAACCTTCATTTTATCAGTTATTAAGTTTTCATTGTAAGTATTTGTTATATTTTTCCATTCACTGGATGATTTTTCGGTTTTTCAAGTCTCGGAAGTTTTTACCAAGAAAATCTGTGCCTAGGCATTGAAAGTGAATGATGTTATCATTTTGAGGTGTGTGGATGAGCTGCAGTATCTGTTAACTATCAATTTTTAAAGGCATTTCTCTCACTTTCTCTCTCATGTCATTCTTTCAAATCATATGTACTGTTAAGTCATATATGCCGTGGTCTCCGAATGTTCCAGAACATGTGCTGAATTTTTTAAAAATATATTTGTGGTCATGTTTTTTTCTGTTATTCTGCATGTTTGAATGAGATGCGTGTGACCTGTGAACTTTAAATTTCCAAAGATAAATTAGTTCTGAGGCCATGTATGGAAAGGCTCAGAAATGGGGGGGATAATAATGCAGCTATTTGGAGACTTCGATAGCTTGGAGCCCTTTTTGGGATAGTGAACGTGTGCGTTAAATTTTTTACAAAGAGGTCAATGTCACAATGTGAAATCTTTTTTTTTTGTTGCTGATATTTTTTGACATGTATCTCGCTTTGATAACTAGGCTACTGAACTATAACTGTTAGTGGGTTTGCTTGATTGTGGCACTGATAAACCTGGGGAAAATAATTACAGGGAGATATGAAGGGCCTGCCAACCAGGCAAACTGAAGGTCTGCTTCCCCCTGAGAGAACTTGTATTGATACAGCATTGATGGGTGGTCGAGGGAAGAAATTGTTGATTGTTTTACCCCCATATTTTTCTTTTTGGTGGCTTTAAAGGCATTGATGGACAGAAAAGCTTAGTAAGATGGAGTGTCTAAGAAGAAAAAAATATGAACGGCCTTATATGGGAAGTTTTTTTATGTTTAAATGAAATCAGGAGGAAAAAAAACAAACAATCCGAACTGTTGAAGCCAGTATGCGTATTATAACCAAGTCTACAAAAAAAACGCAAAAAAACATTTGTAATCTTATGTACTATTTTAAGCAAGAAAATGTAGAATGTTGGTGTTTTATATTATACAACAAATTTTAACTTGTTTTATCAGTGCTTTGATCTGGTCATCTCTCTCTCTCTCTCTCTCTCTCTCTCTCTATCTTTTGCTTTCTCTCTATCTTCATGTCTCTCAATGCCATCTGTTTAAAGAGTGATTTAAATTTATAATCACTAAAAAGTGGGTGAATGCCAAGTTCGAGTGTGTACAGGTGCCGATCAATCACTACATGTATGATGATTTTGATGATACCGCTGTATCCAAGCTTTAAATGTGTCGGAAATAAATCACATCGTTATTTATTTCCTTTGCCCCTTGCCAGATGGAATTGTTAGGGGACTGTACCCTGACTATCTAGCTGAATAGAGAAAAAAACTGAGTTATCTCCACTGTTCAGCTATTGCTTACCATGTAAAGTCCTAGGGTCCCATAACATCATCCCTTTTGTTAGATTAGCTGTGCTGTAAACTGAGAAAGGTTTTAGGTACGAATATCCCACCCTGTCTACCCCTCCCCTACGCCTTCCAGTTATAGTTACAATTTACTGAGGGGCATGGTGAACTGTCATAACTCGATTTTTTAAAATTTTTCTTTATTGAAGTACATGTATTGTACATGTATTTAGAATGCTTGGAGCCTTTGGCAGCCCGCAGGGTGTGTCGGGGGGGGGGGGGGGGGGGGGTTGGTTAAATTTGGAAAACTAAGGTTAAATAACGTCTTTTCTATTTTTTTTTTAAATATCAGAACTAGTACAACTATACATGTAGACCTTATTTGGGGGAGGGGGGTGCTTCTGAAATATTTGTAAAAGTCAAGTTATGATAGGTTACCACATGGCCCTTGGTTTGTTTGTCCTGTGGTGTTAATCTGACAGAAGTAGGGAAGGTGGGAGGGGGATCTGAAAAAACAGCCCCCACCCCTCCTTTTTTATCACCCACTTTTCTGATGCACTAGTTTATCTTGTTTCTGGCCTCTTGAGTGCCAGTCGTGTTTTCTCAGTATTTTATAGATGTAATTGTTTTTGAAAAGCACAAAATTTTGCTCGTCCCTTCTCTGGACCCCCCCCCCCCCCCGCATCACCCTCTCTCCAATCCCCCATCCCTATCACCTCTCCCTCCCCCCCCTTTCAAGCGAAGCATTGTATGCAGCGAGATATTTGGTGCACGTTGGCAGTTGCATAGAGAGTCATCATCTTCTGTGACCATGCACAAGGGTCTGCAGTTTGTTTTACTGTCGGCATGTTTTTCATACACAGAATATTGTTTTGTGTTGTTTTTTTTTTCTTCATTTTTTAAAGTCTTGCCTCTCAATGGATCATTATGATTATATTATAATGATGATTATTAATGCATTTCTGTGTGTTTGTCATGCTAATGGACGCCGTTTTGATGCCTTGTAAATAATCTGTAAATAAACTAACATTTGACCTAAGTAATACTTAAGGTACAGTTCTTAGTGTTTTTTTAGTATTTGATGTGAGAGAGATTTTGTGTGTGTGTGTGTGTGTGTGCAAATCGCGTGTGCGTGAATAACATTCTACTACTGTACTAGGCTAAGGAGTGAACCAGATCAAGGCTAGTGTAGGCGCCAGGCTGTTGGCTCACCACCTAATTATTATGCATCACACTAAAACTCTAACCAATGCCCGCAGTGGGCGGTGATTGGTGCTTTAGTGTGATGCATATAATAATAATGAGTGGGCAATGATTACTGTGGTTCATAATTAGAATTGGGCAGTGATTAATGTGGTGCATAATAATGAGTGGGCAATGATTAGTGTGGTCCACAATTAGTAGTAGGCAGTGATTAATATGATGCATAATAATGAGTGGGCAATGATTAGTGTGGTTCATAATTAGAAGTGGGCAGTGATTAATGTGATGCGTAATAATGAGTGGACAGTGATTAGTGTGGTTCATAATTAATTAGTAGTGGGCAGTGATTAATGTGATGCGTAATAATGAGTTGACTGATTAGTGTGGTTCATAATTAATTAGTAGTGGGCAGTGATTAATGTGATGCATAATGAGTGGGCAGTGATTAGTGTGGTTCATAATTAGTGGTGGGCAGTGATTAATGTGATGTGTAATAATGAGTGGGCAGTGATTAGTGTGATGTATAATAATGAGTGGGCTGTGATTAGTGTGGTTCATAATTAGTAATGGGCAGTGATTAATGTGATGCGTAATAATGAGTGGGCAATGATTAATGTGGTTCATAATTAGTGGTGGGCAGTGATTAATGTGGTGCGTAATAATGAGTGGGCAGTGATTAGTGTGATGCGTAATAATGAGTGGGCAGTGATTAATGTGATGCGTAATAATGAGTGGGCAATGTTTTATTCTGATGCATAATAATCAGGCGGCGAGCCATAAGCCTTGGTCTGGTTCACCCCTAAGTACAGAGGTTGGTGTCATCATCCACAGACAGCCCTGGCGCTGTGCCAACCCCCCTCCCCCCCCCCCCCAAATCCTCGCTTAATGGCCCCCTGAAGTGTGGACCTTAGTCACGGACTTGCTGTAGTGGTGCAGTCGTACCTTCTCAGTTTCATGGTCCTGTTGACTCTGCAATGTGCCCGTGTCCTGCAAGCATATGCGCGTATCTGCCAGTGATTCGCCTCGGTTAAAAAAAAAAATGCCCCAACAGCACAGCAACGAAGTCGTATCTAATAAACGCCTAAGGGGTGAACCGGCCAAGGCTGGTATAGGTGCCAGGCTGATGGCACGCCGCGTAATTACCATGCATGACACTAAAACACTACTCACTGCCCACACCGCCCTAATTATGATGCATCATACTAAAACGCTGACCACCGCCCACACCTCAGCGGTATGAGCAGCGCCTAGCCTTTTAGTGTGATGCATCATAATTAGGCGGCGAGTCGCCAGTCTGGCGCCTACAACAGCCTTGGTCCGTTTCACCCCTAAGCTAGAAGTGTACACAGCAATATTATGTATGCCATTTCAGGTCTAAATTGCTAAAATGCTGCGTGATCCACAATAAGATTTGTTGCTGTTGTTATTGTTTAAGACTGCGAGGATAATTAAACACTTACATGATGCATGTTTTGCACAGTCATGCACTTAATTGACATTGGCATACTTTTCAAATCGAAAAACAATACATGTGGAGGGAGGAGAGGTGCATTAATTCTGAATGTAATTTATTTTTCCAGAAGTAACAATTCAAAAACAAATTATTTTCACATTTTGTGGATTATACATGTCATGTAGTGCAAAATAGATCGTAGAAAGATGCACGTTGGTGCAGAGGCAAGATGTTCGCCTCTCATTCCGAAGAAAACGAGTTCGGTTCCCAGTCAGTGCAGGCACGTTGGAAATTTGGCGGAATTTCCTGTCCACGATCCTATGGCAGTTAAGATCGAGTCCCTAGCCTTCTCAAATAAGGACGAAAAACTCGAATGGCCCGTATGCACGCTGCGCACGTTAAAGATACCTTGGCAGTTGGAAGTCGAGAAGAGTAGGCCTAACAAGGCCGGCTACCGGTGCAACTTGCAAATTGCTTTTTTTTTTTTAACTAATCTCTACCAACCCCCACTCCCCCCCCCCTCCCTTCCCCCTCCCCCTAAATTCGACCAAATATACAAATACAACAACAAAGACAAGAAAAATAAAAAGAGAAAGAGGTGCAAATGCCAAGGGCAGAGATCCTCCCAAAAACAAAGACCTCAATATCTGTGAAAAGATGTTTCCGATTTCAGTAGGCCTACTGGAACAAAATTATTTAAAGTTGCATGCTAAAAACAGGTTTAGCTGAACCTTGAGCCTTTACTTGAAAAATATCACTGTTTCAGCATTACATTTTCTCAACATTCAAACCTCTGGGCAGAGAGGGGAATGAAGAAAATGAAGAAGACTACGAAAATGAAGAGAAAGAAAAAGAAGGGGAGGAATGAGATCAATATCAGAAAAAACAAAGGGAGAGGGGAACATTGGAAGATGTCACACACATGTACGGTACATAGACTTCAAAATGTAGTGTCGCCAGAAACATGCTACTTCTATAAGTCACTGAGTGTAGGCCTATCTAATTGTGATGACACAGAAGTTCTCAGTAGAGAATGTGACGGAGCACTCAGAAAACAAATTAAACACGAGAAACAGCGTAACAATCCAATTTCATGCTCTCGTTGTGATCCACGGGATAAAGATACTTCCAGAAGCGACACAAGGTTGGAATACGTCATCTATTTTGACTAATCTGCTCCATTTTGGATGAGACTAATTGTTCGTAATTCGGCGTGCTCAACGATGTTTAATGTTGCATCAGAAAGTGTGTATATTTAGAGAGATATCTAAGTTACTGGTACGCCAAATCGCGAAACTAGGTCACTGCGTTGGTAACAAGAATTGAAGAGGCCGTCTTGACCAAAGATGGTGAGCGTATCTGTGCACTGTGGTTTGCTCATATTTTTTGGGTCGATTGAAACTATTTAGAGACATTTGTAAGTGTAAGTTCTTACTCCCTGTGGAAATGTACAAACGGGTATTGTCTACCGCCGATCAAGTCAAATGTCATCCAAAATAATGGTGGTGGGCATACTTCTGTGGTCACAAAACGTGGGCTTCTTTCGCTTCTGGCAGTCCCCTATTCGTGTTCAGTTCTGGCACTAGTTTTTATCCAAATTGAAAATCAAAAGCCCGTACGTAAACACTCACTTTACATCGCGTAGTGTCAAAAAATAATACATGTAGTGTTACTAACAAGGCCAAGACCACCATTAACGCATGGATTATAAAAACACTAAACATTTCACTGTTTGATAAAGATTTTTGTCTAGAGGCCATTTTGGTACCCGAGACACAGAATACGGAGACGAACCATTCCTTCTTTCACTATAATTATGTCCACAACTTGCGCTCGTATAAACACGGTGGGTACTACTCACAGAGCTCTGTGGTACTACTCTTCTTCGTTGAAGCATGAAGGGGTGTGATGCGAATTGTTGCATTGTTGTCGTGGATGATATGCTTAACAAACTTTTTTAATGAGTGAATTTTGGATGTTGTCCTATTGTTGCTGGTTGCGAAAGGGCGCCACAACAGCTCAAGTTTCAGGGTCTCAAAAGTGTAGGTCCGCCCACAAACTAATAAAATACCCAGACTAGATGATCCCATTGTGTGACGTCACAAAACAGCGAAAGGTCATGAACCATCCGCCATTTTAGGTTTACGGGAGCGACCGACGCTTCAGCATAGCTACAATTTTGAATGACACCATTTTGACGCGCCTGCTGAACGCGGAAGTTTGGTTCCGCACCAAGAAATTAATACATGTACAACCAGTCTTGACAAATAAAAATAAATTTCTACTGCAGATAGAACTAGAATCGGAATTTCCCGAGCGGCGGCCATGTTGGTTATACGGCCGCCGCTCGGGAAATTCCGTAAAAAACGACACAGCCTGAAGCTCGTGTTTCTAGTCTGGTTAATTTATTAGTCTGTGCGTCTGCCAGTGTACGGCCTTCCAGCCATTCAGGATAAACCAGATCAGACCAAAACAATACCAACCGCCCACACCGCGGCGGTATAGACACACACACACACTCAAAAAACAGCAGCAAAAAAACCCAATAAAAACAACGGTTAGTTCAAGGTTATTATGTTGTTTTATGATTCTGGAATGCGGTTACCAATTAGATGAGGTACCCGGCATTATCCGAGATAAACCTGTTCTCTCTCTCACTCTCTCCCCCTTCCTCTCTCTCTCTCTCTCTCTCTCTCTCTCTCTCTCTCTCTCTCTCTCTCTCTCTCTCTCTCTCTCTCTCTCTGTTTTTGGTGTAGAAAGCTTCCCATTTATTCAAAGGTGTTACCACAGATTCCATGCGCACCAAGTATTTTCCCATTTCTGGTAGGGAAATTGCGCGCACGGAATTGGACTCGTATCTCTAGTATCGTTCCGGGCGCGGTGGGCTTACTGCAGGGAGCCACACACTAATAAATCAACCAGACTTGAAACACGAGCTTCGGGCTGTGTCGTTTTTTACGGAAGTTAATGAGCTGCGGCCGTATAACCAACCTGGCCGCCGCTCGGGAAATTCCGATTCTAGTTCTATCTGCAGTAGAAATTTCTTTTTATTTGTCAAGATTGTTTGTACATGTATTAATAATGCATTAACTTGCCTATCTTTTCATTTTATTGTCTACAGCTGCCTCTTTTTTTTATTGTTATAAATGATGACGGTATGGACTTTTAGAGACCGCTGCATTGTAGCTATGCTGAAGCGTCGGTCGCAACCGTAAACCTAATGCGGCGGATGGTTCATGACATTTCGCTGTTTTGTGACGTCACACAATGGGCTCATCCAGTCTGGGTATTTTATTATTCTGTGCAGGGAGCCAAAACAAAGATCACTGTATTTTACATTTTTAAAACTTTTTATTTAAAAATACCTGAAACTTTAATCAACATAATTGGTCGATACAAAAAGCGACTGGGCTGGATTAGTTGATACTCAAGAAAATTAACTTTATAAGTTTTGAAATCGTCATTATTTTATGCTGTAGCGTCCAGCAAGAAAGGAGCCCAAATTGCACAACAATGAATTACTCCCGTGACTATTTTTTTTTTTTATATAATAAGATAGTTATTGTGGCATTGCATAGTCGCACTGGAACCAATTGATTCGATTGTCTCTCTGTCTGTCTTGTTTCCTCGAATGTAGGAGTGCCCCCGGGCACACGTTGCCCAAGTTGTAGATACCATCTGGAAGTGGAGAAGAGCAGGCCCTAACAAGACCGGCTGCCCTGGCAAAATTTCTTTTAAAAAACTCATCCCTACCAACCCCCACCCACCACCCACCCTCCCAAAATGGGATCAAACAAGTGAAAAAAAAAACAAATACAGCGACACACAAAAACAAGAACAAGAAAATTTAAAAACCACAAGAAATAGACAGGTGCAAATGCCCAGGGCAGAGATCCTCCAATGCCCAGGGCAGAGATCCTCCGAAAACAAAGACCTCAACCCCCCCCCCCCCCTCCTGGCCACCCTTGACATAATGTAGGAGGTCATATCCACCACCCCCACTCACCCACCTGCCATTCCGACGGTGCCTGAATCACGTCCGCTATGCATGTTAATAGAAGTAAATAGAAGCGTTGGGGGGAGGGAGGGAGAAAAGGGGGGGGGGGGGGAGCACTGAGATAAAGATTCAGAGAAAATATGAGTCAAGTTAAAGTTGTAGTGCTTAGTTAGTACTCAGAAAAACGAAGCGGGGTTATCGAACCCGCGACCTCTGCTACCCCACCAACCGCCTTTGCCAGGAAGAAAACAGGTCGCTGAACCGTTCGGCCACTCTGTCTCTCTAAAAATAAAAAAGAGACTATCGCAGCTGAACTGTTAAACAGACTTACTGACAGACTACAACTTTAATTCGCCTTATATTTTCTCCGAACCGCTATGCGTGTACAATTTTTAAACTGCACGACTTGGGAGACACGGATCAACTCGAGAAATTCCGTCTGACGCGCTGAGCGTGTATCATCCATTACAACAATGCAAAGATGTTCACCACATCTCTTACTTAATACAACAGAAAATAACCAATAATCATCATTACACAGCAAGTAAAACCAAGATACTAGAAACGATAAAATGACACATTCCCTACTTGGCACTTCTAAAAAAAAATAGTGCACACTGTTTGCGAGCTGATCGGGGGTGGGGCCCATGGCGCACAACATGAAAAGAATGCTTGATAGATTAATGATGGGAATTTGTTAAGCTTACATTGCTACTGCTACTAAAAATCCAAGAAAAAATAGCCCGAGTTTTCCCATAGCCATTGAAGTTAAAATTACAAAATAAGTGCCGTCAATCAAGGCCTACAGCGATAGCTGAACAGTAAACAAAGTGCAATATTTTCCCTATTTGGCTTTGGAAAATATTGCATTGTTCATTACTTCCGCGCATTCGCAGTTAGGTGGCGGTGCGAAAATCTGTGCACGCTGAAAGAGCTAACTGTCCTATTATTATTGTTTCTAGTATCTTTGGTTATACGAGAGCAGCTTTCGAACATACCGGGAGAAGGAATGGTTCGTCCCTATATTCTGTATAGCGTTGCCGGTGAAGATTTTTTAAAATCCCAAGAACCTCGAACAAATGATTGAAACGTTTTTTTCCAACCCCCAAAAAATACATTTGAAATTCACAATTTCCTTATACATTGAATTCAAACTAAGTAGTGCAGTGATTAATTCGCAGACCACACAAAAGATCCTCTGACACAGGCAATCTGAAACTGCCACTTGGGCCATTTGGCTTTATTTTGTACCTTCTAAGTGGCAAAGGGAAGGTCAATTTTGTGACAGTTTGTTTTGGTGTTTTTTTTTTGTTACAAAGAAATTATCGCAAAATATAAAGAGATCCCAAAATGTAACCCCTAAAATCCCAAGATCTTGGGAAAGATCCCAAGGACCGGCAACACTGACCCTGCGTCTCGACATTGTGCTGAAGAAACCCGCCAGTAGCACTTGACTCCTCCACCCAACCCTTTCTTCTTTTCCTTCCTGATCTTAGATAAATGGCGTATTCCAAACGTTTTCGTTTAAATTTAAAATCAGAGGTGGGAACCGTCCTCCTCGGGCCTGAGGTTTTCTCTCATCAAAAATTTCGTTCACCCTCAGCCTGTATAATATGCACATGGCGTTTATAGTTTTTTTCCCGAGTTCATTATACTTCTTTTTTGATGGGGTACCCCATTACTTGTTAAAGATGGTTGTTTAGACAGAACAGTCAGTATTATGCCATCCTATTAGCTGCCTTTTTCGTAAATTTATTTGTTTTAGTTGCCGTTTGAAAAATAGAGAAGGAATGAGATCTGTTACTGCAAATGCCTGCTAGTTTTCTACTTGCCCCTGGTCTATACAGAACCTAGGGGTGAGCTCTTCCCAATTTCCCGCTTCGTCAAAAGAAGCGTCCGTTGTTGGTCCTGATGTCACAACAATAATAAAGGTCTTTATAAACTGCACAGGCCCTCTCTAAAGTGGCTGTTTATGTCAGTTCTGTTACTGTCCTAACCAACTAATGGCTGAATGAGAGAAAGTGCATCTGTAGCATGAAGGAAGACTACTTGTATATTATATATTTGCAGTATATTCATGTATAATCATTTAGATATGAAAACATGAAATATGCAAGTTTACAGCTAAGTTCAGGCCTGTCAGGTGGTTTCAAAGTCAAAGTATGGCAAAAAGAAGTAGCACACAGCAAAGCCTCGTGTAAAAATTAATACAGAAACGATAAAATAAAACGCAAAGGAAAACGGAGGACATTTTTTGTTTTGTTTTGTCATATATAATTTTATTACAGACAGACAAACAGATATATAGATTTACTCTAATGAAACATTATGCAGAACACCGTTGTTGTTTAGGGAAATATGACCTGTAATAGAGAGAAGCGCAGAAAGAGTGAAAAGACAAACCGAATTTGGATCAACAGCAGCTAGCTATACACATCCGTCAAACTAAAAGACTTAATTAACTACAACCAAAGATGCTAGAAACGATAAGATGAGACACTCCCTTCTTTGCATCTCTACAAAAATCGTGCACACAGTTTGCGCGCTGACTGAGAGCAGGGCTCGTGGCGCATAGCATGAAAATAATGCATGATATAATGATAAATTAATAATGCTGATTTGTTAGAGTGCTACTGTGACTACAAAAGAAAAAAAAGCCAGAGTTTTTCCACAGCGATTGAACCATAATTACAAAATAAATGACGTCAATCAAGATTTACAGCGATGGCTGAACAGTGAACAAAATTCAGTATATTCCTTATTTGGCTTTGTAAAATACGGCACAGTTTATGACCTCCGTGCATTCTCCAGTGGGTGACGGTGCTAAATCTGTGCACGCTAAAAGCCCTAGCTGTCTCATCTTATTCTTTCTAGAATCTTTGCTACAACTGAGATAACATTTCAGCCTTCCTTTGGCACTCTGGCAAATATTTGTGCATTTTTCAGAATTTAAACATAGATTAATTGAAGTAAAAAAAACAACAAAAAAACTCATTAAAAAGAACAACAAACTTTTACATTTATTATCCATTCTCTTTACCAGGAGCTAATTTCTTAGTTATAGCTAAGACAGGGGATACCGAGACGAATCAATTCGCTAAATTCTGTCCGTCGACTTGAGCGCGTATCATCTATGTCAACAGTGCAACAATTCGCACTACACCCCTTCACAATTGAACGAAAAAGACTAGAACCACAGAGCTTTGTGAGTAGTACTCACCGTGTTTGTACGCGCGCAAGTTGTGGACATATAGTGAAAGGAGGAAGATTTCCTTCTCGGTATTCTCTGTCCCAGGTTATAACAGAGTGTACTAATGTATTTTCGAGAGAAATCATCATTGGTCGAACTGCACCGCGACACACGGGAGGCTCCAAAAACTATCGTTACCATGGAGCTGAAAGTAGGTCACGGCGGTAAACAAAACCCGTTTGTACATTTCCACGCGGAGTATTAGCTTACAAATGTCTAAAAATAGTTTCAATCAACCCAAAAAATATGAACAAACCACAGTAAATACATACACATACACAATAGGCATACTCTCTTTGGTGAGGACGGTCCCTCCCAATTCTTATTTCCGCAATGACCTAGTTGTGCGATTTGGCAGAAGAGATTCCTCTCTCCAATACTTGCCCTCTGGTTATAGTGTTATATCGTCTGGTGGAAATTTGGATGTATGGATTATATTGGAGTTTGCTCGTATTGTGTCTTCTAGTTGTCTCCCTTTGGTTTCAGGAAGTAACATCAGTAATACACAACAGATCATCAAAACTACACCCATGATTAGAAATGGTATGTACAAAATATCGGGCTCGTTGGGAATCAGATACGGCGCGATGATCCCGCCGATTCTAGCACTGGAATTGAGATATCCGATACCGATATTTCTTACCACTGTCGGATACAGTTCTGAGCAATAGATGGTTATAAGGATCCAGACAGCCGCTACCAGCATCTTGGCTATCAAAGCCAGTACAGTTATGATGGTTCCTTTGACGCTCTCTGGGGCAAAGAAAAACACCAAAACCACAGACAGACAAGCTGTTGTAATGACCAGGAAATACACCAATGTCCCCAAACGGCGTCCGAGTTTGTTCGAAGCTGGGGCCACAAAAAGCATCCCAGGAATCTCACAGACTGAAAATATGAGGAGGTTTATGAAAAAATCACCGGTCAGACTTTTAATACCGAAACTAATAGCATAGTAAACCATTGCCATACAGGCCCAGAAAAACCCCATGATAATAGAAACCTTTCTCATGGATTTCGTCTTGAATAAGTCAGTGAGGGAATACTGACGACCGTGATCACCCCTGTCCGCTTTGAGCTGTTCTTCCTCTGCGATGGCTTCTAAGAGTACAGTGTTAGGAGGCGGGCGCTTGTTTCTGCGAGAAACTCTGTACGCGACTTGCTTCGCTCTGTCTATCTGCCCGTGTACAGAAAGCCATCTCAAACTTTCAGGTACCCAAAACACTGGTATGAAAAGAACGACGCTTAACACAGCCGATGCTATATGAACATGTTTCCAGTCTTTAAAAATCAGAACCACAACCGAGAAAGTTGCAGCCCCTAGGTTCCAAAACGGCAAAGATCCCAAGACACCGCGTCCCCACTGGTTCATAAATTCTATCGGGTACATGAATGACGTGGCCAGAATTCCGGCTACACCCATACCCAGGAGAAATCGAACCACGAGAAACATCTCCCACGACACGGAAAAAACAGCGACAACATTGAAAACCGCACATGCAGCGACATTCCCATACAGCGTGATTCTCCTGCCGTACCTGTCACCCATGTACCCGCCCAGGTAAGATCCTATGAAAACACCCACCATTTGTACACTTATAATGACAGAGGGGATCCAGGATTTGTCACATATTAATGTCCATTCTGTCACAACTGTAGACACCCCAGAGTCAAACTGTACGTCTTTACATTGGTCTAAAATATCACACTGATCCGTGCTTGACAAATAATTGTTCTGGCTTCTGTTCTTGATTTCATCATGGAGGAGAAAACTGGAATTCGTGACGTTGTCATGTTGGTAAAAATGTTCAGAGGTCCCGTTAACCATTTCTGGGTATTTTTGGAGACCAGAACTATCGCCACATTGCCAGCCTGGGTGGTAACTGCCAAATGCCATTAAAAACATGCCCCATGCGGCAATCAGATGGGTAGAATATGTGGCCAAGACTAGCCAGATTTGGAACTGTCCGCACCCTCCAAAGCTGTCCACTAGTGCATCCAGGGAGATGATACCTGTTACAGGAGGAAACTGTCATCTATCTATCTATCTATCTATCTATCTATCTATCTATCTATCTATCTATCTATCTATCTATCTATCTGTCTATCTATCTATCTATCTATCTATCTATCTATCTATCTATCTATCTATCTATCTATCTATCTATCTATCTGTCTGCTCTATCTATCTATCTATCTATCTATCTATCTATCTATCTATCTATCTATCTATCTATCTATCTATCTATCTATCTATCTATCTATCTATCTGTGTGTCTGTCTGTCTGTCTGTCTGTCTGTCTCTATCTACCCATCTATATATCCGTCTGTCTGTCTATCTATCTATTTAATCTATCTATCTATTTAATCTATCTATCTATCTATCTATCTATCTATCTATCTATCTATCTATCTATTTATCTATCTATCTATCTATCTATCTATCTATCTATCTAGCTATCTATCTAGCTATCTATCTGACTGTCTCTCTCTGTCTGTCTGTCAATCTATCCATCTATGTGTCTGTCTGTCTGTCTGTCTGTCTATCTATCTATCTATCTGTCTATCTATTTGCAAGTCTGTCTGTCTGTCTGTCTAACTTGTCCCACTTTTTGTTCTCCCCTTCTCTCTGTGCACTCTTCGCCCATATTGTATAAAATGTTAATGTTCCCCCCACCTCCCTTTTTTTTTTATTGCCCTCCGTTTTCTGTGTTGAACTACTCTCTCCGCCAAGACCGGATTAATAGCGGAGGAAAGAAGAGTGCAATCCTCCCCCCCCCCCTTTTTTCCCTTTTTTTTTTTGCAATCCCCCCAATTCCAAAACTATAGTACTGAGTCTGACTTTGTTGAGTCATCCATTGTTATCTTCGGAAACTTGAAAGTACATAGCAGCATAGCCATGTTCTTTGTAAATTCTCTTACCTAACATTCTGCTTGGAGTTTCGCTGGCGTGTGTTTACATGTATATTCGTATTTGCTTCAGAAGCATGTAACCTTTTCCACGCACGTATAACTTGTCAATTCCAGTAACATGTGTGTAGATTTGGTGATTTGCCATGTATTTTAATTTTTGTGACTGAGGGCCCCCCCTCCCCCCTTATACCACTTATCAAGCTGTTTCCCAGTTCCGATTTATTCTAACTCCTAATCATAAAAGCTTCAAAAGTTTGACGTCGAATTTCTTAACTGTGCAAAGAGTGGAGACAAACAAGAGCTAAGGTCGTGCTGTCTCTCCGTGCAACCAGAAATTTATCAACAAGCTAGTCAAACCAGAGAGTATAGATTTATAGAGAGATCTCACTTCCGCCAAATCACGACACTAGGTCGCTGCGGTAAACAAGAAATTGAAGAATTGAAAGAGATCGTCTTCACCAAAGATAGTGTGCATATCTGTGTTTACTATGGTTTGTTCATATTTTTTGGCTGGCTGAAACTATTCAGAACCGTTCGGAAGCTCTTACGCCCCGCGGAAATGCACAAACGGGTATTGTTTACCGCGGCGACCTACTTTCCGCTCCATGCTAACAATGGTTTCGCGGAGCCTCCCGTGTCTCGCAGTTCAAATGGACCAATAGTGAAACCTCTGTAGACATCTATACTCTCTGGTCTAACTGACTAACCTTCAGTCTGGTCGGCGTGCTTTTCGTCACCTGTCATGCTGGGCAGAATTCAAAATAAAACTGTTCCCGGATTGCTTAACCCTCACCGATCTAGCGTGAATACCTGGGGAAAATCAGATCAGATAATTAGATAACTACTTGGTCTAACTTCGGTAGTTTCTTCAGATCAACATACGTTCCCTAGCCTACATCAAAACCAACGTAGGCGATACGCCGTGTCTGACGTGTCAGCTTGAGATCGATGTCATTCCTTGGTGCAAACTTGACGTTAATCTTACACGTTGGATTTCTGTAGGATGCTGGTGGTGGAATCTGATCCTTTATCTTGACAGTCTTAAATCAGTGGTTCTCAACCTTTTTCCAGCCAATTGCCCCTTTAGGCCTCGGATGCTCTTCCATCACCCCGCTCGCTTCCCCCCCCCCCATTCCTGACCCCCCCCCCCACCCCCAAAACGGCCATTTTGTGCCCCCATGCTTCATCAAAATTACACTTACTAATTAGCATTCTGCCTTTTCAGTTCATAAAACAAAACAAAAAGGGGGGAGGGGGGGGGGGTAAATGCACCTGCGCCTTTGATCAAGTCCATGGCTTTCCTGTTGTTGGTATCACCTTTCACCTGACACCGGGGCATTGTCCACCCCACTGCAGGCTGTAGCCCCCTCCGACAATGCTTTCCGTTCTCTTCTGTCTGTTGTTTTCCTCATCCATGTCGTTCCTCCTCTCTTTGTAATCTCCTCCTTCCATCTTCTTCCTGGTCGTCCTCTTGTTCTCTTTCCTGTCCTTGGCTGCCATTCAGTTGTTGGTACACCATGGCAAATTTCATAATGTCAGGTCCAGTATTTTTTAGAAATTTCAAGCAAGTAACCCCTCTCAAATTTTAAATCCAATTACTATGTGATTGTGTGTGTGTGTAAATTCCGTACACAATCAGACCCGGTAATTACGTTCCCTGTAGCTCCAAACACCTTAAAATAATTATAATCTGAGCTATAGGGAATGGTACATGACTGTATATCCTCAGTCTCGTTGTTTGTTCACATGACATTAATGATTAGGAAATTTAAATACTAGATCTATGACTTTACATGCAGCGCTTTTGTCGTCTTTCACTTTTTTTTTTCTCCTGTTTCTTCAATAACTTGTCTTCTTCAATAACTGGCTATAGCCAATAAACATTATCTCGCTTAACTTTTAGCGAGGTTCAAGCACTAACAATTGGCTGTAGCCAATGAATCACAACATCGCAAAAAAAAATAATAAAAAAATTTAGCGAGATTCGAGAGCAGCTGAACGTTATCGAAGTTGTAACATGGCATTACAATATCGCTTTTCTCCACTTCTAATTAAAATTTTCTATTTCTTTAAAAGTACCCGATGTGTTTCATGGTATAGATAACAATAATAATAATAGACAACACTTATATAGCCCTTTATCTCCTTAACAACCAGGCTCTACGAGTTTTATGACATTATTATTTATCCTTAATCACATACACAATACACACATATACAGGAAAAAGCATTTGATGGACATTCACTGTTCAGCTGGTGTTTAAAAGTTGTAACATTTTCACTCTCTCTCTCAAAGACAGAGACAGAGAATTTCACATCTCGGGCCCTTGAAAAGATGTCTTTTTTTTTAGAGTGAATTGGCGCCCAAAATCGACTTAACAGGGTTTCAATATTAAATTGATATCTTATTCCGACGATATTTAATTTTTTGAACTAACAGATCTTACCTGTCTCATGGTATAGATGGTTTTTGTTGTTGTTGTTGCTGTTGTTATTTTAAAAGAGAATTTGACCCAAAGTCGAATCAACCAGGTTCCAGCAGAATGCCGACGAATTGTTTCCTGTTTAATAATGGATCTTACCTGCTTTCTTTGTTTGGTCAGTTATAAGCTTCCAGGGCACAGTGTAGTGGTGAAAAACGTCGTGGGAACAGATGACCTATGACACAGCTAGAATCAGACAGTGCATTGACAGTGCTGGCCTCAGCTGCGCCAGGTACCAACTGTGAGTGTCACATAGACAGTTGCACCCACCTGGCCAGCTTCTCTCGTTATTTCAGTCTTTTGCAGTTCAGCGTTTGTCCGCTGGCGTGCCGTCGCCCACTTCATACTAATTAATTTGGACTCTTATGTATGCCATTAAAATCTGAAATGACGGCATTATCATTCTGTGTAAATACTCTCGCGTTTTAAATGGCTATGAATCATATGTCATCGTTTTGTTGTTTGTTTTGTGTGTGTGTGTGTGTGTATGTGAAAATCTGTTCTGGTCGAGAATTACGTACATTATATATTATTATTGTAGTTAAAAAGGACTTGAGAGAACACGAATGTTTTGTTCTAGTCGACCCTTAACCAAGAACTGTTCAGTCGTAAGTCAGTGGCCTTGTCCACAGCATCCGCTTCGCTATTTTTACAGAAAATTAACGTAAGAAAAACTCTCTTTGTTTCTTCAGCGCTGAGGAGCGGAGCGGAACGGATACTGCGGACAAGTATGCAGAGGCAAGAGGTGTTTTTATTTTTCATAGGTCATTTTCCATAAAAATAGAGTAGTGCAGCGGATGCTGTAGACCAGACCAGTTAATAGTGACAAATTGAAAAAAATATAGTACTGAAAAACGTTAGGGTGGGGGGGGGGTATAATCTGAAATGGTGGGGTGTAGCCTGGCTTAGCCCAAAGTATTACTATGATTAAAAAGATTAACGAGACTGGTCTGATGTCTGAAAAACGATTCAAACTGTGTTATTTCTCATCGAATCCCTTTTAAGTACCCCCTCCTGAATAATTTACATGTGGATTCCAGTGAGTGTGAAGGCTTTGGTAAAACCCCGGATCTCATCCTTCGGGATGCTGTTGAGGGCCCTTAACGATGTTTCTTGGATCTTCTAAATGTCGTGGAAACAATGCCCTTTCGGTGACATTTTAAGCTTCGAGGACAAGAATTTTATAGAAATAGTTACATGGTGCCAATCAGAGGAATCAGGGGTATAACTGCCATTCTGTTTGACTTGTGTCACTGACTGTACAAAGATACTAGAAATAATAAGATGAGACAGCTAACAATTTTAGCGTGCACGTATTTCGCACCACCACCTAGCTGCGAATGCGCGGAAATAATGAACAATGCAGTGTTTTACAAAGCCAACAAGTCGTCATGGTGCTGACCTTTTGGCCTAAGTCATTTTTCGCACTTCTGAGAAAATCGCAAAAAAAAACAACAACGTATTTATTCCTTTGCAATGCAGTCAGACTTAGGCCAGAATGACTCTAGGTAAAAGTGGCCTTCATCCACGTTGCCTGAAACAACCCCAGAACCAAACTGGCCTACGTGTCTGAATGAGAGGCCATTACAGAAAGTTTTATTTTCAGGATAATGGCTTGGCACTTCTGAGTGATTTTTACATTAATAGATGCACCATAAATGGCGTAACAGGTACATTCTGTTTTGGCCAAAGTCTGACTTAGGCCAAAAGGTTAGCACCATGACGAAGGGCAAATACTGAAGTTTGTTCACTGTTCAGCTGTCGCTGTAGGCCTGGACTGACACCACTTATTTTGTAATTTTAACTTCAATCGCTGTGGGAGAACTGGCTATTTTTTTATTTTTTTTTAGTGGCAGTAGCACTGTCACAAATCAGCAGCATTAATTTATCCATTCTTTTCATGCTGTACGACAGGGGCCTGCACCCCGATCAGCGAGCAAATTGTGTGCAGGATTTTTTTTAGAGGTGCGGAGAAGGGAGTAGCTCATCTTTTCGTTTCTAGTATCTTATTTTGTACCAGAGAGTATAATTGTAGAGGGAAATCACTTCTTCTGAGAATTGAAGGGGTTAGAATTACAAGGGGCCTAAGTGCCATTTGCACTTGGATCCCTTGTAACTCTAATCCCCTTGAGTAAATTGAGTTAGGTTAGAATTACAAAGGATCTAAGTATGAACGGCACTTAGATCCTCTCTAATTCTAAACCCCTCCGTCAGGAACTAGTTCGCGGCGGTAACAAGAACCAGAACAAAAAAAAAAAAAAAAATATTTAGAGCCGTTTGTAAGCTCTTAGTCTCCATGGAAATGCACAAACGAGCATTGTTTACCAACGCCACCTACTTTCCGCCCCGTGCTAACAGCGGTTTCGTGGCGCCTCTCGTGTCTCTGCAGTGCACGGCAGCCTATAGCGAAACCTCTCCATACATACAGTACTATACTCTCTGCTTGTGCTCAAGTTTCATCACTTACATTGAATTATACCCAAATCAGTTTGGTTTTTTTTTTTGGGGGGGGGGGGGGGGGAGCATATTTTAAAGAGCTACTTTTGAAGTGTTTCCCCGTTAGGGAACGTTCAAATATAATATTACGCCTCGGAGTGTAATATTACACTTTTGTGAGGTGAGAATATAAAAAGGAATAAAAAATTAGACAACATAATAAACAAATAACATAAAAAGAGAGATAACTTATGGTATTGTTATTCATGAATCAGTCTAATTAACAGTATTTTTTGTTGATAACTAATTTAAGGCAATTTTGACATTGGCTTTGACATGAGTCTCATTTTTCCCTCATTTGTAAGAAAGAGTACGTGTGCAATGTATAATTATTACATGTATTATTGTAATATTACGGGATATTTTTTTTTGGGGGGGGGGGGGGTGGGAGAGAAGCAAATGTAAGAAAAGTGTAAAAAGGCGGGGGGGGGGGGGTTCCAAAAGTCCCAAAAAAGGTGTAAGATTATATTTGAACATTTGAACGTCCTCCTGTGAATTTTTGACACTGCAGACATTTGTGCCAGCCATGTATGCCTGCATGCATGTCTGTGTTGGGTCCCTAAATAATATAATTAAATATATAAATTATGTAAACTACGCTTTTCCACATACAAAAGTACCCGGCCAGTGACACTCAGACCCTTTCTAATTCTACCCCCGTCAATAAATTTTATTGCCGCCATTTTGAACTATTTTCGTGGCCAACATCTTTTTCTGAAAAAAAAAAGAAAAAAAAAAACTCCCATGAACAACATTTGTGCCAAGTTTCATACTTATCATTTTTTGAACGATTGTTCTCTTGTGTAGAATTATCAAGCACACCTGAGCCGAGGGACAAAGGAACGCTAAGAACGAAATTCTTTATCATGCTTTCCGATTTATTCGAATAAAATACAGTTTAAAAAATTTAGAAGTGCCCTTAAGGCAATAGCAACAACAGCAGAAAATGCTTCCTGCTGCACTTGGTGTCAAAGAAATGAACTCTAAAATAATGTAGCCTAAAATTATACCATATATAACTAGTTCTGGCAAAATGGATAAAACACTGTCACACAAAACAAAATAAAAACCACCAGAAACCAGCGGTACCGGTTCAAAACCAAAAAAAGAACGTGGCGACGGAAAACAGGTGGGTGAGGAACATCGAGAGTCATGGACTCGGTGTGGCCGGGGTTCTAGAAGATGTCAGGAAGTTAAAGATCCAAACATGTAATTAAAGAAGCCACTCTTCTTCTGAAGATAGTCATTTGCCTCGCTCCATAAGAGGCGTTTTTTACCACTGTTCCTTTTTCTCAGGTAAAAAGAAAATAGTAATAAACAATAATCATCCAGAGCGAAATTTCTTCAAAATGGGTGTGTCCACGTAATTTTATCATCATATTTTTTTTTTCATGGTGGTGAGTGTAAAATCTTAGTCACTGTGCTTACTTGTTTGTATTCTTCATCAAAATTATCAATATAATGCCAGTGAGTGAAATGGAAAGCCACTTGATGTCTCCTTTTTCAGGTCCAATAAAAACATCTGGAGGGTGTTTTTCTGTTTCTCTTCAGAAAACGAGGGCAATAAAGGATTTGAATATTTATGATAGAAGCTCAGGCAAATTAACTTACGCGAGGAGTATTTGTAGTGTATAATGACACAAGTTTTTGACTTGAACTTCATTCTTGTCCTGAAAGTGCCAGATGTGAAACAGTCGACACTTGGCCGCTTTTTGTTCTTGTTTGATCCATCTCCACTGTTTGCACAACTGAGAAATTCGGCGTTAAACGTTTGCGGCTTTAGTTATTATGATAACGAGTTAGAATAAACTGGAACTGTGAAACAGCTTGACAAGTGCCACAGGGAATTTTAAAAAAGTGTCAAAGTGTGTATTTATTACACCTCTTCTACATACTAAAAGATTATCCAGTTTTTTTTTTCAGAAAATGGAGATAGTTTAACACGAACTAAGGTCGCAATATGTTGGCTTACACAGTGTAAGGGCGTAGTTACACCACAGCAATGTCGTCCACCAGTGATATTTTAATTTTATAAAGAACTCGTGTGAAACCCATTCGTTTCATTCACAAGGGGTTATACGACTAAGTGATAAACGGAGTTCACAATGCAGAATAGTAGTTCGTCCATCAGGTATGATGATGACCTTAACAACACCAGAGGAATAAAGAACAGAAATTGTTGAGAATTTCAACACATGGACAATAAAGAGAAGTAAAGGACACAGAGGACAGAATGGAAAGACTGTTCTTTCATGACTTATGGCTTCTCATGTGACTGATAAGTCCTATTTTTGCCCTGCAGACCCTTCCGCATAAATGACAAGAGTGCTCCGTTGGTTCAGTACCACAGGGCCTTTTCTTGCGCCGTTCTCTTTTTTTGATAGCCTGCTGGACTCTGTCAGCTTCCCATGCTTTGCTGCCTCTGGTAAGGGCCGCCCTCCAATTTGCACGATCAAGCGAGAGCTTTTCCCACTCACTCACATCAATGGCAATGGCCTTCAGTGATTGCTTGAGAGTGTCTTTGTAACGTCTCCTTGGGGCCCCAACATTCCTCGTTCCATTGGAGAGCTCAGAGAAGAAGAAGATTTGCTTAGGGAGTCTGGAGTCGGGCATTCTGACAACATGTCCTGCCCAACGTAGCTGAATTTTTTTCAGGTGGCAGAAGATGCTCAATTCCTTGGCACGATTCAGGACCTCAGTGTCTGGAATTTTATCCTGCCATTTGATCTTTAGGATCTTTCTAAGGCAGGCCAGATGAAAGTGATTTAGCTTTCTGGCATGCGATTGGTACACTGTCCAGGTTTCAGCCCCATAGAGTAGGGTGGGAAGGACCACAGCATTGTACACTTTTAGCTTAGTGTCTGTGCGAATGCCGGCAACATCCCACATTCTCTTTCGAAGCCTGCCAAATGCAGAGCTGGCTTTGCTGATTCTTGAGAGAATTTCAGTATCAACACGAGCCGCGGAAGACAGTGTACTGCCAAGATAGGTGAAGTTCTCCGACACCTTCAGAAGACTGTCATGGACTTTGATATTTGGGGTCACAGGATACTTGTCGTCTGGAGTAGGCTGATGGAGCACTTCCGTCTTCTTTGTGCTTATTGTGAGGCCAAAGTTGTCACAGGCACTAGAGAACTTATCAACACAGTTTTGCATGCTATCCTCATCGTGTGCCAGAAGTGCACAATCATCAGCAAATAGTAGGTCACAGACTTGAGTACTTTTGGTTTTGGTTTTTGCCTGAAGTCTCCTGAGGTTGAATAGACTGCCATCAGTTCGGTACTTGATGCTTACCCCTTGAGGAGGAGAGCTAAAGGCTTCTTGTAGCATTGCAGAGAACATGATGCTGAACAGAGTTGGGGCTAAGACACAACCTTGTTTTACCCCATTTGTGACAGCAAAGGGCTCTGAAAAACTGCCGTTGCTTTTGACTGCAGCTTGCATGCCATTATGAAACTGGCGCACTATTGTGATGAATTCGGGTGGACACCCAAACTTCGCCAAGATTTTCCAGAGGCCTTCACGACACACTGTGTCAAATGCTTTTGTGAGGTCAACAAATGTGATATACAGCGCTTTATTTTGTTCCATGCATTTTTCCTGAATCTTTCTGGCAGCAAAAATCATATCCGCCGTTCCCCTCTCTTTACGAAAGCCACATTGGCTCTCGGGAAGCAAGTCATTTGACGAGAGGTGATCAAGAAGGCGATTCAGAAGCATTCTTGCCAATATTTTGCCAGCAATTGAAAGTAGAGAGATTCCCCGATGGTTGTCACAGACTTGGCTGTCCCCTTTGTTTTTGTACAGATGGATGATTGAAGCATCTTTGAAGTCCTGTGGCAGCTTCCCTGCTTTCAACATATGATTGAACAACTCGGTCAACCTTTCAATAAGCTTTTCTCCACCGAAGGCATACACCTCAGCAGGAATTGAATCCACGCCTGGTGATTTGTTAAAGGACATCTGATTTGTGGCAGTTCGGGTCTCATTTGCTGTGAATGGCTTGGCAAGAGCTGCATTAATAGGAGTCTGAGGGAGGCGGTCAATGGACTCAGTATTTATATTTGATGGCCGATTTAGCACACCTCCGAAATGTTCTGCCCAACGCTGAATTATGGCATTCAATTCAACAATGCGTGTTGAACCATCTGACGCAAGAAGTGGCGTAGTGCCAGAGCGGGATGGTCCAAACACAGCTCGGAAGCTCTCAAAGAACATTCTAGTGTTGTTTGTGTCGGCATATTTCTGAGTTTCTCTTACTCGCTCTTCAAGCCCGTCATTTTTCATTTTCCTCAGCTTCTTCTGGAGTACACCCTTACATGCACGCAGTGCATCAGCTTTTGCTGTGGAAGAGGGGTCACTGCAGTGAGCTTGGAGGAGACTATTTTTTTCTTTGATGAGCACTTTGATTTCATTATCATTATCATTGAACCAGTCCTGGTGCTTGCGGACAGGAAAACCAACTGTGCTGCTGGCGCAAGAGTGTACATTCGTTTTTAGGTCAGTCCAGCTCTGTTCAATGTTCTCAGGGTCAAAAGTCACGCAATCCAATTTTGAGGAGAGTTCTGATGAGAGCTCGCTCTGTTTCTCAGCTGAGCAGAGTTTTGAAACATTTAGGCGTTTAGGTGGCGCTTTTCCTTGAGGGCATCTATTGCGCCTCAATGTTAGTCTGAGCTTGCAAACAATGAGTCTGTGGTCAGTTCCACACTCGGCACCACACATCGCCTTTGTTACAAGGACATCCTTTCTGTCAGTCTTCCTCACAATGACATAGTCTATGAGATGCCAATGCTTTGAGCGGGGATGCATCCATGACGTTCTGTTTCTCACGGGGAGACTAAAATTTGTGTTGGTAATGAACAGGCCAAATTCAGCGCACAAAGTAAGTAAGCGCAACCCATTGTTATTGCATGAACCAACTCCATGAGGGCCCAAAACATTTGGCCACGCTGAGATTTCGGAGCCAACCCTAGCATTGAAGTCCCCCAAGAGAATCAGCTTATCAGCTGCCGGGACAGAGCATATGACAGATTCTAGATCAGAATAGAACTTGTCTTTGGCTTCATCTGGGTTTGTCATGGTGGGCGCATATGCGCTAATGAGGGTGGCTGACTGGCTTTTCCCAACTGGGATCCTGAGTGTCATTAGCCTGTCATTTATTTCAATTGGCATGGACTGCAAGTTTCTGACAAGGTCATTTTTAATTGCAAACCCAACACCATGCTGTCTCGGTTCGACTGCACCCTTGCCTTTCCAGAAGAAGGTGTATCCACCACTGAGCTCTTTGAGTTGGCCACTATCAGGGAGTCTGGTCTCACTGAGTGCCACTATGTCCAGGTTGTACCTGCTGAGCTCAATGGCAATAAGTGCAGTGCGTCTTTCCGGGTTGTTTGAGTTGTCCTGTAGTGTGCGTATATTCCAGGCTCCTAGCCTGAGTAAGCTGAATTTCTTTTTGTTTCGACCGCAAAAAGGGATCCCCACTGGTCGCGGTATACCAGTCAGGGTGATGTGAAGTGGGCTTTCTTTAGGGCACCTTTTCTAGCCCCTTCCTCAGTTGAGGTGAGCAGTGCTATCCTTAAATAAGGCTGCTCAGCTACTGTGGGTGCTGCCTCCCCACGCCTCCGCTTCAATCGACGATGAAGCGACCATAGCCCACAGCCACCAACGTGTAGGTCTGTGCTAACAGCTTCCAGTCTATCCAAACCTGCTGCCACCGCACTGGCCCATCGCCGTTGGAATTTTGAGAGGAAAGAAGACGAGACAAAGATGAAAGAAGACGAGGTGAGTGTTAAGACTGGCGCAAAGAATTTGTTTTTAGTGAGAAAGAGCTGCGCAAACATCAGACTCACTCTCTCGCCTGGACACAACTTATCCAAGTGGCAAGACAGGGTCAAGACGACTGGAAATGTATCCAGGTGCAGGAGGACGCCAGAGGGACAGTCATATTGCCTGACCGGCTGCCTGTAGGCTACTCCACAGCCTCGCAGTCCCAACTGACTAGGGTGAAAGACCCAAACCAAAGAACACCAATACTGGTGGATGCTCTGTGTCACGATATCCAGGCCAGAGTGACGGTATATTGCCATCTGCCCTATCAATCAACCACTGGCCTGCTGCCGCCAGCTTCGAAGCTGCGTCCGGGAAGTTTGCTCAATTCTTCGTCTGTGATTTAGGCAAACAAGCCTATGACCACACCGCTACCGGGGGCCAATGTGAAGGACTCAAGTACTGAGGGTCACATTGTGCCCTAGCATGTGGCCGTTGGGTTAGATGAAACCTCCTCCGCCCTGGCCGTTTGCACCGACAGGTGCACGCCCACTGATACCATGCTAGCGTACCAGTTCATGAAACAGGTTGTACTGGATTACATGTTACCAGTAGCAGATTTTTCTGACCTGACCTGAACATTTAGGCAGAATAGGTAATCCAAATTATACAATTCCACGGCTGCTTGGCAAGATACCGTCTGCACCGAGAACTTGCCCACGTTCTGGTGTCCCATCTCGTCTCTCTAGTTAACTGATTCACTTCATGTCAGGTTTTCTTTAGTTGACCAAAGCCCTTGACATCCTTAGTCTACGTCAAAAGTGATTCATAAGTTAAGCCCCTTCTTCTTCTTCTTTCGTTCACCAATCTAAATCTGCAGATTTGTTCTTCCAGGACTACGACATATCATAATAATTTGACCGGACATTGGACAACGGAATAGTATCCTGTGTGTGTGTGTTTTGTATTTAAATAATTATTATCTTAGGTTATCATGAGCCGCTCAGGGCGGCTTGAAGGAATATATCAGTTAAGAGTTGAATTAGTTGCGCATTTTGCCAGGACCGGATTACGATTTTGCAGGCCCCTGGGCTACAGATACTGTGGCTCCTCTTAGTAATAATTAATGAAGCATGAATTTTTGATTCTTTTTGTTATATAATATATGTAAAACCTATCCACATTTTCACAAAAATTATACTGTTTGTTTTAAGGAGAACGACCTGCGATAAAAAAAAATAAAATAAGATTTTGATATCTATAATTTCACAGAATCTCTGGCGGCCTTCAGCTGGCGGAAGTCCCTGGACTGCAGCCCATAAAGCAAGCTGGCACTGCATTTTGCCGATTATTCCCCGCCCGCGTCTAATTGTCTGCTTTATTATGGCCTGCATGCTCTGCACAATCTGCCGCTTCTTCATAACCAAATTTCAGGAAAATCGATTCAGTTGTTTTCGAGCCTATTGTTAAGAAAGCGGCTTGCTGAATTTGTACAGATCTATTAGATTTTATTTTACACTGTTATTGTTCCAACCCCTGTAGACGTCAACCACACAACCACGGGGGAAAGAATAAAAGATAACCATTATTTTGAGTTCGCGCTAAAAA
Source organism: Onchidella celtica (assembly GCA_963931925.1). NCBI lineage: Eukaryota > Metazoa > Mollusca > Gastropoda > Systellommatophora > Onchidiidae > Onchidella > Onchidella celtica. The sequence goes on from OZ007577.1 coordinate 15,489,757, forward strand.
TTAAGAGACAAAAACAAATTATGGTTCAGCATAGAAAGACTACTCATAAATTTCACCCGCACTGATCTCAGACAAAGTACGGGTATTTCAAGTTTCACTCGTTAAAGGTGTGCCCATGAAAGAGGTAATGAGATGATAGTGTTGTCCACTAAATTGGACGCTCTGCATAAAACGAGAAGCCGCTCACCAGACAACCCATTCTTAACTCCTCACAGCCATAATGTTTTACTCTTCGTGCTGTGAGTGTGTTTTCTTCATCCACGTTTGCGGTGTAAGAAAAATTATGTCATTTCTTCGATTTTTACTCTTATCTGGCAGTAGGTAATAAATATTAGGGTGGATAAAAAAAAAACCGCTTGATGCCTCTGGTGCAAATAGGCCAATGTTCAGGTCGCTCATTCACAGAGCGATAGCCATCTGGAAGGGGAACGGCGTCACCACCTGGAAGTATCAAATTTCGCAGATCAGCGTCCACTTCAATCCAGACAACAGACTAGGCTGTGACACCTGAGGACGCCTCTGTGCAGCCAGTTTTAGACTGCAGATCCACGCCGCGACCGTATCTATCTCCACTCTCTGCAAAATTGGAGGTCTTTTAGTACATAGAAGAGGAATAACTTTAAAATGCATTGTGCCACTTATCAAGCTGTTTCACAGGTCCGATTTATTCTAAATCTTTATCATAATGCAAACGTTTAACGTCGAATGTATCAGTCGTGCAAAAAGTCGATTTGAGAACACAGACAGCATCATCATCGGATTTCGATAGACTACCAAGAAGACCAGAATCAGAGGTGTTTTTGAACTTCAAATTTCCTATCTAGTAATAAAAAATTGGTAAAGTGGAAATTTGGACCGGCTGGGGTAATGCTGTGACGGAATATAGTGTGTACTGGTGGTCTCAATCTGAGAATGGAATCCGCTGAAAGACAAGGAAGGATGGCTGTAGACAATGTCGATAACCTTTTGTACCAGTTGGGTGGATGTGGTCTGTTCCAAATGGTAATGTGTCTGTTTTGTTATGTTGCTGCGGCACCCTTTCCGTGGACGATGATGTTGATGGCGTTTGGAGGTTATAACCCTGGCATGGAATGTTCTAGAGGTTTCCTCAACTATTCTAACAATCACGGCCTTGAGATCTGGACAAAACCTGGAAAAATACAAAATGGAACAGATCCGAGTATGAGTGAAACGGTAACCACAAAACCAACGTGGTCTCTGGTGAACCACACAGATGGCAATGAAGTGTTCGACTCTGCTGGTAACAGATCTAACGTTGAAATTACTTGTGATGTGATACAAGATTGTGTTGGAAGCGTCAAGTTTGATGATAGCGCTTCCACTATAGTAACGGAGTGGCATCTGATTTGTGACAGATCTTGGATTGTCTCAGTGATTATATCGGTGCAAATGGCTGGCTCTTTACTGGGGTCATTCGCTGGCGGAGCGCTGGCCAGTAGGTACGGTAGAAAAGTAGCCTTATACATTGGTTTAGTTGCAATTGGCGTGCTGAACTTTGTAAGTGCGTTCTCTGTCTCCTGGTGTATGTTTGCTGTTCTGTGTTTCTTTTCGGGACTGTCAGCTGGAAGCATAGTGAATATCCCATACTACCTGTTGAGTGAGTTTATGACAGTGCGGTGGAGAGGGAGGATGGGGGCGTTTCCTGACTGGAATTTAGTCATCACCATGTTCGGTTTCGCAACCTTTGCCCTCCGAGACTGGAGACATATTCAGATCGCTACAGCTGTTCTGTGTTTTCTGATATTCCTTGCTTGTTTCTGGATTCCCGAGAGTATGCGATGGTTGGTCGTGCATAACAAACTTGAAAAAGCCAACAAAGTTGCAACAAAAATTGCAGCCATGAACCGCAAATCGAAGACCAAAACGGACGTTTTCGTTACGATCCAGCAACTAAGAGATGAGAACCATGAAGGTGGCAGTGAGATTCGGTTGTTTATGGAGCTTTTCCGTAAAGGACTTCGCAAGAGAACCATTGCCATAGGCGTTGCTTGGTTCATACTTTCCACAGTTAATCATACTATCAGTTTTGGAGTTAAAGCACTTTTGGGCAATTTTTACGTAAATTTAATCGCAGTGTTCCTAGTTCCTGTCCCACTGTGTGTGATTTGTCAGTGTACCCTGAACTGTCTGGGGCGTCGCTGGACCAACTTAGGAGCTTTGATGCTTGCGACTGCTACCGCCATCGGCGTTGTCATTGTACAGTTCACTCTAAGCCAAGAAGCTGCGGGAATTCCTACCACAGTACTGGCGGTTGCGTCCGCGGCTTTGGTTGATACCGGCTGGGCAGCGAACATGCCATGGTTAGTAGAGCTCTTCCCTACCACCGTCCGAAGTTTGGCCTTCACTTGGGTGTTGATCACGTCTAGAATAGGTGCGATTATTGCACCTTATCTCATTCCGGACAACCTTTTCTCACTGGCTGCTGCCTTTTGTGTCATCAGCGTCCTACTTGTCATTTGTTGCATCTGTTTTTGGATTTTGCCGGAGACCAAAGGGAAACCTCTGAAAGATGTCCTGGCAGAGAATAAATTTGAACGATCAGATCATGGAAACGACACTGAGGATGTTGTACTTGAGACAAAAGTTGACAGATCAATTTATTAAAAACGCTACAAACTTCTGTATACACCAGCGTTGCCGTTGAAGATTTTCAAAAATCCCAAAAATCTCGTATAAAAAATCCCTAGATTTTTTCCCGAACCCCAAAAATATATAATATATTTAAAATTCTCACATAGGCAATCTCGAACTGTCTCTTGTGCCTGTCACAAATCCCAGACTGGGAGATGTAATAGTTTATGACAGGACAACAATCACGAACAAACAAGTTTAACACTTAACAGAACAATCCATCAGACTCACACATTTATTAAACATAATTATACAGATAATAGCGCAATTACATACATTATATTATTGAAATTAACTGCCGTACAACGGCCTTATTCTCACATGCACTCTTCCTCGGATCCACAACCCGGTAGTTACTCCTAAAGGCACTTCGGCCTCAGCCTCTCCCCTCAGGGTCTTAATAGCACATTAATAATTCACTGGCACCGCAGTCTCTCAACATCACCTTCCTATTGTCATACACCTTAGCATTCCACTAGCACCTCCGCAGGGCAATAACACATTATCATTTCAATAGCCCATCAACATGGCAATAGTACATTATCAGTTCCTAGCCCATCAACATGGCAATAGTACATTATCACATTCACGCTCATATCTACGTCCCTGTCCGTGGCCTGACTGCCACGACTTTATGTGCCTCTACTGTCCTGCACTGACAGCCTCACTTCTGGCCTAGGTGTGGCCTCCGGCCCTATGCTGGCCCATCACCGTAGGCGGCGCTCTTTGGCCCGACCTCGGCACCTACAAGAATAACATTACATTGGTATAATGCCATACCATTTCTATTCACTCCACCTCTCCTTACAACCCATGAAGCGTACACACACTAGTTCACCTTTCACTCACCACACATCTTACGGTAACACACCTCCATCGGAGTACACACTACTCACTCGCGCTACAAATCCATGAACTCACTTTCATCTATCGCTCATGGCGCACATTGCTATATCCAATATCAAGGACTTCCACATTCCTCACATATACTTATTTACATCATGGTAATAGACGAATATAATATAATACATCAATCATAATTATCAATCAACGTTCTACCTACCAGTCATCACTGGAAAAACTCTCTCACTGGTCTCTCGACTGCTCCCCTTATGTCCGCCCGCTGGGCTCTTACTAGCGTCCGTTCCGTAGGACCTTCTAACTTGCAGTGATAGTAATACAGCGCTTTCGCCTCATTCAGACCCCCCACCACTCACAACATGCACGCTTAACTTACTTGTCTAATTTTACTCTCTTCCTTTCACGTCTTTCCCTACCTGTCTGCCGTGAGCCCTTCTTACTCTACACCCGCTCTGTAGCAATCCCCTTAATTGCACTCACTCCACTCGTGACAGTGCCATTGGCTTTGCTTTTACCTTTAAGTCGCAAATAGAAGGGCAATTTATGATTTTCTTTTCATTTTTACCAAGAAATAATAGTAAAATAAAGTCTACAGCAGCCCGAAAAATTCCAATTGGAAAAAAAAAATGCCAGATCCCAAAATGAAACCCCTAAAATCCCATGATCTTGGGAAAAATCCCTGAGATCGGCAACGCTGGTATAAACTAAATGGGGTACCCATAGTGGCTGGAGTATTTCGCCATGGTGTAATTTTGTATACAGTAGAAAATAATGTCTATTTTTAATAATTCGGCCTGGCTACGATTTTTTTGTGCAGATAACTTTAAGCTAGTAAAATCTACTGTATTTTAGCTTAAATAACCTCTTACATTGACAGCATCAGGAGGGCTAGTTTTGTTGTGTACACTGTTGAGTCATCCAGTGTTATCTGTGGAAATGAAAGAGTACCTGGGTGAGACCGACATCAACATTTCTGGTTTGAGTTTGAGCTTGAGTTTGGGTTTCGCCCAAAATTTCTGGTGACATTAGCGAAACAAACGAATAGAGCTGTATCATAGACGCCCAAAATTTCTGGTGACATTAGTGAAACAAACGAATAGAGCAGTATCATAGACGCCCAAAATTTCTGGTGACATTAGTGAAACAAACGAATAGAGCAGTATCATTGTATAATTTGTATGTAAAGTGTGCCAATAAACAATAATTAATGATGCGAATTGAGTTTGCCATTTAAACAATGCTATTTTAATCAACCAATGGAATTGAGCCTTTCGCCGCGAAATCCAAAATGGCTGCCTCCATGATGGAATGCTGTATGCACACTAAGAAAGATGTAAATAGCAATAAAATTCAGTTTTCTTTGAAAAGTTCGATGAAATTTCGAGAATAAACAATCATGTGCTTTCACACACACTCTCTCTCTCTCTCTCTCTCTCTCTCTCTCTCTCTCTCTCTCTCTCTCTCTCTCTCTCTCTCTCTCTCTCTCTCTCTCTCTCTCTCTCTCTCTCTCTCTCTCTCTCTCTCTACAATAAAAGTAGTAATCTGCAGTCCTGCTTCAGAACTCATGGGCGCCAGGACACTGAGCACCAAGCGTTACTTTTTATGACCTGCACGGTACTATAACAGAATGGAGGCAAGACGGAGGATGAAAATGACAGCACGAGGAAACTATGCATTTTCTATATTATAAATTCAAGAACCAAACTAATCAAAATTATAAAAACTTCTGTGCTCCCTCCGCGGTATTTGAAATGGACATGTAAAATTGGGTTAGTATAGGTGGTCTAATAAAAAAGCCTTTTGCGTTCAAAGGTGGAGATTTTGTGAAATATATAAATACTTAATGACGTACCGTGCATTGCCCGGAATAAACAGTCATGTGCTCTCTCTCTCTCTCTCTCTCTCTCTTTCTCTGTCTGTCTGTCTCTCTCTCTCTCTCTCTCTCTCTCTCTCTCTGTCTCTGTCTCTCTCTCTCCCTCTCTCTCTCTCTCTCTTTCTCTCTCTATCTCCCATATAATAAAAGTAATAATCTACAGTCTTGCTTCAGAACTCATGCACGCCAGAACACTACGCACCAAACTGAACGCTTGAAATGGTTATTTTTCATGACATGCACGGTGCTGTAACAGAATGGAGCCAAGGTGGAGAATGAAAATTAGAACTGTTGACAGCACGGTGAAACAATGCATTTTCTATTAATTCAAAACGAAACCAGTCAAAATAATAAAAACGTTCGTGTACCCTCCACGGTATTTGAAATGTACACATGCAAAATTTGGTTACTGTAGATGGCAAAAAGCATTTTGCGTTCAAAGGTGGAGAATTTGCGAAATATAAAATTAGATGTAAAAACGAAACAAACATGCAAAAATACAGATGTTACCTAGCAATAAAATTTTTTTTAAAATAAGTTATTAATGTGCACAGTTACTGATGACAACATTTGATTTTTAGTCAAAGATGGTAACTGGGAACATATTAAAACCATATCTAGATTTTCCCTAGGGGGTGCGTAACGAATTTTACTTTAGAGACTAGCTAGGATTTTGGTCCCATGGCCTAAAATGGGCGAAATTGCACCACAATGAATTACTCCCACCACTATTTTTTTTTATAATAAGATTTTGTACAGAGAGGCAAAGAATGAAATTTCCGATCCTACTTTTTGACTCTGCGCGACGAAATTGCGTTCTGTTTATTTTTTTTAAATAATTTTTTTTTTAGTGTAAAAAATGATATTAAAGCATTAATTTTACCAAAGATGGGTGTGCCCACATAATTTATCGTAAAAAAGTTAAGACGATGTGGCGCTGTGCACGGGAGACACAAAGCAAATGGAGAAGAACCTGAACATGCTAAACAAACACAGTAAAAAGATCGGACTGAAGATACACAAAGACAAAACGAAATATATGACAAATTATGAAACAGATGAAGATATAAAAGTGGAAAATAAAGTAATTGAAAGAGTAAACCAATACAAATACCTTGGCCAAACAATTCAAATGGAAAATCAAACAAGCTGTGAAGTGAGTGCAAGAGTAAGAGCAGGATGGAGCTGCTTTGGAAGGTACAGAGAAATTTCCCAAAATAAAGACATACCAATATCCCTCAAGAGAAAAGTGTTCAACCAATGCGTAATCCCCACGATCACATATGGATGCCAGACATGGACCATGTCAAGACAGATCACCACGAAACTAAGAACCACCCAAAGAGCAATGGAAAGAAAAATGCTAAACATAAAGCTACAAGACAAAGTACCACACACGGAAATACGAAAACAAACAAATGTTACGGACTTGGTGAAAATGGCTCTCAGATTAAAATGGAGATGGGCAGGACACCTAGCCAGGACACAAGATAACAGATGGACAAAAAGATGCACAGAGTGGAGACCGAGGACGGGGAGAAGATCACGAGGACGGCCAGTAGGACGATGGAGAGACGACATCACAAGAACAGAGGGTGCGACCTGGACAAGGAGTGCGCAAGATCGAAGCAAATGGAAGGCATTGTCAGAGGGCTACATCCTGCAGTGGAGGGACAACGCCTAGGTTCAAGGTTCGAGGTTCAAGTATACAAAGTTTCATAATTTTTGGTTAAGTAGACAAAACGTTTTTGGTACTTACCTGTGCATTCTCTAGCTTCATTATAGTTTGATGATGACATTTCAGAAGCCTGAACGCATTTTGAGCAGTCTAAATATGGCGGCGAAATATCCGGCAACTTCATAGTTTTGGGGTGGCGTATAAACCAATACATACAATGTAATGTATTGTCTTGTAATGTAATGTAATGTAATAATGGTCAAATCCACAAAAAATGATTTGCTCTAAGGCGCAGAACTAAAATTAAAAACACAATTAACCTAAGAACAATTCCTCATGCTCCCACTCACACACACTAACAAACACTTGATCCACTCTCATCCTCAAATCTCTGAGACCAAAAAGGGACAACATTCAGTTTCAATAAAAACACTCCTGAACAATTCAGTTTTCAGTCTATTTTTAAATGTGACGATGTTTTCACTTTTACTGATGTCAGTGCTGATGTTCTTCCACAATTTAGGCCCACCAATAGACAAACGTTTTATCACCAGGTGACAATCTGACTGGGTGTTTCAAGAAGTTTCGCGTGTACTGATCTTAAAGTGTGTGATGCCTGGTATGATTCCACATGTTCTGAAAGATATTTTTGGGCTAGCCCGTTTAAACATTTGAAATTAATGCACAAAATCCTAAAGTGTATGCTTTCATTAAGGGTAGCCACTGGAGTGACTTAAGAATCAGAAGAATATCTGATGATGGATGCGACAGTGTGGTTAATCTGGCTGATAAATGAATATATTCCTCATAAAATGACAACATCCCCCGGTTTAAATGTAGTTTAAAAACCCATTTTATTTAAAAAGAATTTCGACTGTTGATGGAATTTCTGTGCCATTTGTAGTAAATGTGGTATGTGCTGTCTGTGTGTGTGTGTGTGCATGTGCGCATCCAACAACGTGTAATGTTTGCATGCATGTGAGAGTGGATGATTATTTAAAATTTTGTTTTTCTCCTTGTGACTGTAAAACGCCTTGAGCCGACAGGAAAAGGGCGCTGCATAATAATAAAATATTATTTACTTTATTATTTCACCTTTCACCTAGGCATTGTCCGTCCACTGCAGAATGTAGCCCTCCGACAATGACTTCCATTCCTTTCTGTCTGATTTCTTCCTCATCCATGTTGTTCCCCCTCTGTTTTTAATAATTATCAATATCATCCTGCCATCTTCTTCCTGGTCATCCTCGTGTTCTTTTACCTGTCCCCAAGACTGAACTTGACACCCAGCGTTTCAACTCCATTGTAGCCTTAGGATTTACAGCCTTTGTGTTTTCGTTCTTTGACCATCGTCGGGATTTGGGCTTACTATCGTCGCGCTGGCCAGGCGTGTTAACGACTTTATATTAATTATGATCATTAAAGCTATGGTCCACACACGGTTTTGTCGCGATGTGGGTTACATGGGGATATTTCGACTGACACTCTTTCGAGGTCCGCTCCCCACAATCGACGAACACACAAAAATAAATACTTGCACTCTAAAAACTAAATAAATCAATTGCTTTCAATTTTAGCAGAACTGTAGGGCAGTTTAATTACAGGAATTAATGTAACAAATATAATTATAAATATAAATATCAATTCAAAGGCAACTGAATCTAACTAATGGAACTACAGCTTTTATAAAGACTAACGTATTCAATCTAACAACTTGCAGGTCATATGAGTTATATGGCAAAAAGAATCCGCGCACGTGGCGACGGATATAACAGTTTAAATTCTATTAATTCAATGAGACATGTTAGGATATGGACATTTCCTCTAGACACGCCATGGAGAATGCTTGTACAACCATGCGTTGTCTGGCGGTAGCTCTGAAACTGTCTTCAAAAGTAAGTAGAACGGTTCACTTTCATCATTACAAATTAGTATGGACTCTCACCATGCGGCCCTCACTAGGAGTGAGAGCGCTGGATGTAAACGCTGTGGGTTTATATCAAACCAAGTAGCTTAGGCTCTGGAGCTTTAAATCAGGCTCCTCACAATGGACTGCTCAACTGCGTCTCTATGTCTCTCATCTGGCTGAGGACTATCGCCGACCACCTCGTAAATGGATTGTCTACATGTGGCCCAGAACTAAGTTCTGTATGGCCTTAAATACTGGACTGCATCTGCAGCTTACCGTCTAATTCCTGGATTGTGATTGGTGCAACCACTTCTAGCTCAGCTGCCGAACTGAGTTATTTTAAGTAACAGCCCTGCGCAACGACCTTGGGTCGACATCAAAGGTCGAATTACTTCAATACAATATAATGTAAATTTTATAGCAATAAATTCTTAACATGTTCAAAACCCCGAGCTTTTACTCTGGATCACGGTTTTTCTATACGTCAACAGACGTCTCAATAACATTTAATTCCTACTCACCCCTTCCCTCTTTACTAACCCTAGTTCAAAACACGAGATACAACAAGTGCTCAGTCATGCACACCTACGCTGTCCGTCTATCCTTCCCCACATCTTCTGTCTATCTATTATAAAAAAAACTGTTCAAAACAACTTGTTTACGAGACCAAGTTATGCTGGCTCGCACAATAATTACGTTTGTAAAAATTACTCACTGCTCTCTCACAAAAATTTAGTCAGTGGAAACATTTATGAATTAAATCTGTTCTTGACAGGCTTGATGCATTACAGAAAATATTATTACCAAATAGTGTTTTCAAGCAATACGCCATAGGCCCAGCCCCGGATCAGCAAGCAAACTGTGCGCACAATTTTCGTTTTTGAATATGAGAAGAAGACAGAATCTCATATTATTGTATGTAGTATCTTTCGCCTTACCGCGACCCGCACCGCAGTTGTTCAACCCACCCCCCCCCCCTCAAGGATGATGTACATGTAGTTATGTTACTATACTCGTAGTTTTTATGGTGGTGGGGCCGCATGCACGAGCTTGGTGACAATCTGCCCGTTTTTCACCATGGTGCAGGTTTAGTAGGCGTATGGCCACCTATGTGTAAACTCAATTTAGACGTTATGCATGAATTAAATGTACGCCTACCTCTCCCTACGCATCAACTGCCGGTTACCGCTGTAACAAAAAATGACATTGCGCAAGCACAGAATTTGTATAGGCCAATCAATGCCAAGTGAAAACAACGCCGATCAAAACTGAAAAGAAAGAAACAGACCCCCCCCCTCCCCCCCCCCCCCCCCAAAGAAAGCCACAAACGAACAAATAAATAATGTTAAGGACAATAGGCAATTTCGGGAAAATCCATTTTAATCACCCAGAACTGAAACTATTGCTTATAGACAGCTAAATCCCGCAAACTTCGGGGTATCAAAGTTAATATTAATAATATTTGAGCAATTAATAAAAAAAGAAATTCCTAAATTGGTCAAAATATGAACAAATATAAGAATAAAAGTTCTTTGTCTTACACAACGCGATAAAATGTCTCTCTTGCAAAATACAATCAAATATAAGTTTGAAATTCCATCTCAGAAACTATCAGCAAATATAAGAAAGAAATCTTGCAGAATACGAGGAAGTGTAAGAAAACAAATCTGCATCTCACAAAGCGGTAGCAAATATATTATATATAAAAAAAAATTACCTGTATCTTACAAACCATGAGCAAATATAGGAAAAACATCTCTATCTCACAAAACATTAGCAAATATAAGAAAAAAATCTCTATTTCACAAAACATTAGCAAATATAAGAAAAAAATCTCTGTTTCATAAAACATTAGCAAATATAAGAAAAAAAATCTGTATCCCACAAAATACTAGCAAATAAAAGAAAAGAAAATCTCTATCTTATAAAACATGGCCAAACATAAGAAAAAATCTCACAAAACGAGCAAATATGTCCGAAAAAAAAAATTCTCTTTCTCACTAAATATGAACAAATCTGAGATTAAAAAAAAAACCTCTTTATCTCATAAAAAAATTAGGATATATACGAAAAAAAACTCTACCTCACAAAACATGAGGAAAATATAAGAAAAGAAATCTTTATCTCACTAAACATGAGCAAATATGTTAGAAAAAAAATCTACTAAACATGAGCAAATATGTCAGAAAAAAAAACATCTCTATTTTACTAAACATGAGCAAATATGTTAGACAAAAAATCTACTAAACATGAGCAAATATTGTCAGAAAAAAAATCTCTATTTTACTAAACATGAGCAAATATGTCAGGAAAAAAATCTCTATTTTACTAAACATGAGCAAATATGTCAGAAAAAAATCTCTGTTTTACTAAACATGAGCAACTATGTCAGGAAAAAAATCTCTATTTTACTAAACATGAGCAAATATGTCAGACAAAAAATCTATATTTTACTAAACATGTGCAAATATGTCAGAAAAAAAATCTCTATTTTACTAAACATGTGCAAATGTCTTTGCCGTGACACCAACACAAACAGACACATCTTCTTTCCCGAGAGATCCAACACTGGTGAAAGTTACACAAGCGCATGGTAATTGTCGGAGTGATGGCATTATTGTCATGTGACGACGTTTTACTTGAAACAAAAAACTAAACTTTCATTCATTCTCAAACACCTACAAGAAAAACAGATTCTCCATCTCAAAGACAATCCTTCAAAAATTGACCAAAAAATGATCATTCTAGGCAAAATAAAGCAAACATTTCTTTAAAAATGCAACTGTATGGATGGGCAAGTTCGGGAAAATTTCCAACGTGGAAATGAATAATGCTGACCCAAAATTCCCGCTCCGTAATCTGGAAAGATGGTTTTCTCTTTTGAACGTATTTATTTATTTTTTTTTATAAACATCAATAAAATTTATTAAGGTATGTTCACTTCATTGTCAACAAGGTGAAAATATAATGGTTTTGTAAAATACGGCATTGTTCACGACTTCCAAAATATGGGTTCCTGGGCACTATAGGGTTAACTCTCTAGAGCCCATGGCACCATATTTGAAACAGTTCACTTAGAGTCAAAATGTTCTATGTTTGATACACTTACTCTTCCTATTTTATGAACCAATCATTTTTCTTATAAATATTTTTTATTTTGCAATAATTGTCACGAGTGGAGTGAGTGCAATTAAGGGGATTGCTACAGAGCGGGTGTAGAGTAAGAAGGGCTCACGGCAGACAAGTGGGGAAAGACGGGAAAGGAGGAGAGTAAAATTAACGCACGTAGACAAGTAAGAAAAGCATGCATGTTATGAGTGGTGGGGGTCTGAATGAGGCGAAAGCGCTGTATTACTATCACTGCAAGTTAGAAGGTCCTACTGAACGGACGCTAGTAAGAGCCCAGCGGGCGAACATAAGGGGAGCAGTCGAAAGACGGATGAGTGTTTTTCCAGTGATGACTGGTAGGTAGAACGTTGATTGATAATTATGATTGAGGTATTATATTATATTCGTCTATTACCATGATGTAAATAAGTATATGTGAGGAATGTGGAAGTCCTTGATATTGGATATAGCAATGTGCGCCATGAGCGATAGATGAAAGTGAGTTCATGGATTTGTAGCACGAGTGAGTATTGTGTACTCCGATGGAGGTGTGTTACCGTAAGATGTTTGGTGAGTGAAATGTGAACTATTGTGTGTACGCTTCATGGGTTGTAAGGAGAGGTGGAGTGAATAGAAATGGTAGGGTATTATACCAATGTAATGTTATTCTTGTAGGTGTCGGGGACGGGCCGCAGAGCCACCTCGATGAGCACAGGGGATAGGCCAGCATAGGGCCGGAGGCCACACATAGGCCAAGAGTGAGGCTGTCGGTGCAGGACAGTAGAGGCACATAAAGTCGTGGCAGTCAGGCCACGGACAAGGACGTAGATATGAGCGTGAATGTGATAATGTACTATTGCCATGTTGATGGGCTAGTGAACTGATAATGTACTATTGCCATGTTGATGGGCTATTGAAATGATAATGTGTTATTGCCCTGCGGAGGTGCTAGTGGAATGCTAAGGTGTATGACAATAGGAAGGTGATGTTGAGAGACTGCGGTGCCAGTGAATTATTAATGTGCTATTAAGACCCTGAGGGGAGAGGCTGAGGCCGAAGTGCCTTTAGGAGTAACTACCGGGTTGTGGATCCGAGGAAGAGTGCATGTGAGAATAAGGCCGTTGTACGGCAGTAATTTCAATAATATAATGTATGTAATGGCGCTATTATTTGTATAATTATGTTTAATAAATGTGTGAGTCTGATGGATTGTTCTGTTAAGTGTTAAACTTGTTTGTTCGTGATTGTTGTCCTGTCATAAACTATTACATCTCCCAGTCTGGGATTTGTGACAATAATATCTATATTAATAAAAGTGAAACCTTACGACAATTGCGCGCGCCTTTCGCTACTCCTCTGTTAATGCTGATTCGGTGGCCCTCAGATTTTATACAGCGTTTAGTATAGACTGTCGTCGTGTCCCCGGCACAGAAAATAAAAAAATAATTAATAGAGAGTCCGCGCCGGGGCATCACGTTGGCCTAAAGTTACTTATCAAAAGCCACCCGAAGCGCATCGTAATGCACACCTTATCGTAGCGAAGGACACTCCGCGCACCTACGTGCTGTTCGGTATTCATTGTGGTGCAGTTTTGCCCCATTTTTTGCTCGACTTTACAACCTAAATGACAGTTTCAAAAGTTATAAAATTAATTTTCTTATGTGTCAGTAAATCCAGTTCAATCGCTTTTCTATCGACTGATTGTGTTAATTCAAGTTTCAGGTATTTTTAAATTAAAAGTCGTAAAAAAGTAAAATACAATGATCTTTGTTTTGGCTCCCTGTAGTAAGCTCACCGCACCGGAAACGATGTATTAATATGCGTTCAATTCAGTGCGCGCCATTTCCCTACCAGAAATGAGTGCATAGTGCTCTGGTGCGCATGAAATCTGCAGTACGACTGTAAAATATGGGAAGCTTTCTAGACCAAAAAGAGAGAGAGAGATGGAAGGGTGGGTTCACAGTTTTATCCCGGATAATGCCGGGAAATTCATATATTTGTAAAAGGAAAAAGATAAATGTTCATAGGTTGTCAGAATAAAGTCTTGTTCACAATACTGTGGTACCAACAGGATTATGGAACGAAGATTAATCTGATTTTAAAGTTCTGAATCGGGAAGGCAGCCCCACTTCGATAAAAGCCATGCGAACATGAAAAAGTAGGGCGCTACACTACCACAAGGATGCTACGCCACCACAGCGAAATCGGGTTTTACCACATGTTGAAAAATGAAGATTAGTGAACACAACAGTCATGGACAGAAAAAAATGGCCATCTAATTCGCACGAAAAAAAGGTTAATAAGTCATAAAAATCCATTCATATCGTGAAAAAAAGCTTGCTTCTGGATGAAAAGTTCAAAAATTTTGGCTCCGTAATGACAGCAGTTCCAACGTCACTTTCGTATCTGACATAGCCGAATCGCCACAAAGCGCGACCCAAAATAGTGCGATAACGGACAAATTCCTCCGCGTTGCGTAACATCCGCCGACGGTGCGTATGCGCGGATTGTCTATAAACCACCCGAAGTGCATCGTGAAACACTCATTATCGTAGGGAGGCGCATCGACGTGCTGTTCGGTGCTAAGGGGAGACACGGGAGCTTATTCGCGTGGAACAGCAGACTAGAAAGGACGCTAGGCTAGCCTTGCATGCATCACTCCTTCCGGCGTCTTCCCTACTAATTCAGTGATTGACAAAATTGGGCAAAAAGAAAAAGTTGTATGTAGCGAAGCCCTGCGTGAGAAATAAAACTCAAACGATACAAAGCAAACTAAAGAGAAGACAGGAAAATACACAAATTTTCGGCTTTCACCTTTTTCAAGTGTAAAAACAAAATAGAACAATAGTGATTCATGTGCACTGTAGCGGCTGTTCAACGAAGGTGGCTTAACTAAGCTACATGTCGTCGTCCGCATAATAAAACCTCACAAAGCTGGTTTGGGAAATTTTACAGGAGAAGGAAAAAACTGATTTATTCCAAACCACAGGTCGCAGATTCTTGAAATTTTCTCACTAGTATACATTTGCTTTTACAACTTAATACACTGCCTGATGTCTCATCCTGATGATTATGATTACAATTATGTTTTAGGTGTTTAGCAGGTTTGCTGACCCGAAATCCGCACGATAAAACCTCCTTATCCTTAAGGCGGTTTTATTGTGTGCATTTCCCCTCTCTCACTGGCCAGCAAACCTCTTTATCCAGGCATGTTTTCGTTTTGCCTTTGTGAAGGCTAGTTTTCGAGGGCAAATCAGGTGTGTACCAGACATGGATGAAGTTGTATAGCGACAGGAGGGATATAAAGTGACTTTAGTAAAAGTGGAAAAATATTTGGAGAAAATGGAAGACGGGTAACCGCAATGAAGTAAACTAGAAGACGTTAAAGACGTTCCATATAGACACATAAAAACATTAAAAAACATACAATGCATGGGCAATCTATTAATATTTCACTAACTTGCAACATTTGGCATGAGTCACTGACCAAACTATACACTCTTCAGGCCTTAAATTTGGCAGGAAGGTGGCAATAGAGATAAGGAAGATGATGGCTATAATTAAAAGTTGTTTACTTCAAGCATATATTTAAAAAAAATAACAATGTTTATTGTTATGTAACATCTGTATTTTTGAATACATGTCATAAAAAGAAACCGCATCAAGCGTTCAGTTTGGTGCATAGTGTTCTGGTGCGCATGAGTTCTGAAGCAAGACTAGTTTATTACTATTATTATATGAGAGAGAGAGAGAGAGAGAGAGATGGGGGGGGGGGGGGGAGCACATGATTGTTTATTCCGGGCAATGCCCGGTAGGTTATCTAGTTCTTTATATTGTGGGAATTAAAAAAGACGGTTTATCAATTAAAAATAAACTTTAAAAAAGAAAAACAAAAACGTGCAGACTTTCTCTTTCAGCCTTTTCGGCTCATTCTTTCCGCCTTTTCATTCATCCATTCCTTCCATGCTTTCCCCCTTTTTCCTCCTTCCTTCTATATAATTCCTCTTACCGTGGTCTCATCTCTCGGCCCTCCCTCTCTTCACCCATCTCCCCCTCCCCCTCTCTCTTTCTCACCCGTCCGCCCTCCTCTCCATTCTTTATTTCTTTCTCTTTCGTTTTTTCGCTCTCATGTTTTATCTCTTTCCTCGTTCACCCAGCCCCCTCTCTTTGTTCTCCCTGACTTCCTACTTCTCTCTCTCTCTCTCTCTCTCTCTCTTTTCGTGCGGTGGAACAATACTGCTGAATGCACGCAGTCACATCCCGCTATAGTGTGACCCTTCTTTAAATACTTCTGCTCCATGTTAGTAGCTCTTAGTCTTGAAAAGCGGAGAAGAGCCTTGGCCAGAATAAGGTTGCTCTTCTCGTAGGTACAGCCCTCGATGTACTGGATGCACCTTTTGTAGCTCCCAAGTTGTAAGACACACAAGATGCGAATTCATTGGGCATTAGCTTTCCTTCCACCTCATGCCACAAGAAGCATTCCACGTCATCTTTAATGGCCAGGTTGTGGATTGAAAAGTTATGGACATACACGTTTCTTTTTGTAACATGACGCCAGTGCATTTAGACATGGAGCGATGACCTTTGCCTGCAAACCCATCGTTGTCACTACAACATCCCCATGCTCAGCAAGTAGTTTTTATTTGGCATTAGAAGTCTGTGCATCATTTGCTTTTATGAGCCTTCCATGTTACCTCGTCGTACGACACACACGTGTCGCACTGACTTAGCGGTGTTTGAATATGGCCAAATTCTGGGACTTGAAAGTATGTTTTCAAAAAGTCTTTGGCTCACAGCCTGTTGGTCCATCTCTCTGCGGCTACATTTTTTTGTACATCTTTTGCATTAGACCTATGTAATCACGAGGTGTACCATTTCCACCCCCCCCCCTTCCCTCTCTCTTTCAGAAAGTTGAATGAACAACGAAATCAGTGTGACCTAAATCTACGTTCGCAGTCACACACATTTTTTTCAAGCTTCCCCGTGATTGCGCCCTCCTATTGTAAAAAAAAAGGATAAATGTTAGTAAGTTGTCAGAATAAAGTCGTGTCCACAATACTGTGGTACCAACAGGATTACGGAACGAAGATTAATCTGATTTTAAAGTTCTGAATCGGGAAGGCAGGGCCACTTCGATAAAGGCCATGAGAACATGCAAAAGTAGGGCGCTACACTACCACAAGGATGCTACGCTACCACAGCGAAATCGGGTTTTACCACATGTTGAAAAATGAAGATTAGTGAACACAACAGTCATGGACAGAAAAAAATGGCCATCAAATTCGCACGAATAAAGGTTAGTAAGTCATAAAAATCTATTCATATCGTGAAAAAAAGCTTGTTTCCAGGTGAAAAGTTCACAAACAGAAGCTCCGTATCGACAAAGTTGCAAAGTTACTTTCGTAACTCTCACAGCCGAATCGCAACTAAGCGCGACCCAAGATAGTGCGAAAATGGACAAATTCCTCCGCGTTGGGTAACTTTCGCCGACGTCACGTCTATGCGCGGACTCTCTATTAACTCGCAGAACGTTCGTATTAGTTTCTAGGTTGCGACACATTGGTGTTCGGTCTATTTTTTCGGCAAATTAATCTAACTAAGATTGGTTTCGGTATAGACTGTATCACACTCACCAAACAACTTCCGGTTAGGACTGGTTTGAATGATGAGATTGAGTTCTAAGACTATCAAGTATGAAACGTTGTATGTGTGTTCTCAATGTGCCTAGACTAGGAAAAAGAAAGGGTCTGGAATTGGGAGATTGACGCTGCAGGGCCAAAAATACAGGTTTGTGTTTTCAATATATAATGCCTAGGAAAATATTATAATATTTCTTTTCCATTAACACATGACGTTATCATTTCCTGCGATGTGCAAACAAACTAACTCGTGCGCAAATCATAGCCATTTCACGGATGCTGGCGGGACGCGCAGGAATTCAACGCGCAAAGGGAGAGCACTAAACCGTATCTAAAAACAAACAAAAACAAAAATAAAATAAAGCTAAAGGAACAGGCAAAATGAAGCAGGTCCATAATAATCACCCAGAACTGAAACTAATAAATCGTTTTATCCCGGGCAGGGCCGGGAACTCAGCTAGTGATTATATAAAACAAGCATAATCACCCTTCAATGAACGGAAAGAAAAAAAATGATAATACATATATGTAAAAATAATTTGACCCACATGAGTTAAAATGGTAATCCCAATAGATCTGATAACATCTTTGGAGAATAGTCCATTACAAAACTTCCGGGTATACAATGTTTCTAGATTGGTTATCAGGTGCTAAGATGACTGTGGAATTTCTATTTCCTGTCCGTGAAAGAGCAGTTTGCACGTCAATGTCACAGGCTATAAAATACCTACTTGTATCATTAAGTTGTTTTTTTTGGTTTTTTTTTAACTTTTGTATCATTAAGTTTTGTTGTTGTTTTTTGCCAAATTCAGTTTTCAAGAACACCAGGTGTTTTCACGTAACTCGCCTGTTACCGATTTTAATACAAGGTCTTGAAGTAATCTCCTAGGATATTACTGCAATTTAAATGAGAACATAATTTTTGCATGTAATTAAGACAAAATGGTTTAGAATACCCTGCCCATTTTGGAAACCCGGATTTACCAAGCAGCCAAGTTACCTTGAATAAGTGGGGTATCAAAGTAAGCCATGTCACACACAGTCAAATGCTGACAGAGAAGAAGTGCACGCCATAATTTCTTATAATTATTTTCCAAGTAAATCCTGGAAGACCTTATCATAGTATGCCTTGTCAGACACAGTCAGATGCTGGCAAACAAGAAGAGCACACCATAATTTCTTATATTTTCTTAGTAAATCCTGGAGGAACATATCATACATTGCCCATTCAGATAAGGACAGATCCTGCCACTATTTCTTTGATCTACATTTGCTGACTGTGTCTGACCAGGTTTATTGTCATACCTCCTTAAATTTGGTTCATTTAACTGCCCTGCAACTATAAAAACTTTGCACCTTTTCTCTGAACTTGCTTTTTAAATTAAAGAAAAAAATATGCTCAGCTTCAGTTTTCTCAACAGTTACAGTTCAAGTTGCTCTAGAATCCTCTTTTCTTCATAGTAAACTAACTGAAGAGCGCTCTCCAAAGCCGATTAGGTCAAATTTTGCTTGAGTTATAACTACTTTGAAATAGTCATTCAAAATTAGCGTAAGACGCGTTGTATAATTATTTATGTTCAGTCACTAGTTGCTGTGTCTGTTTTCGTCGCGATAAATTTGGAATGACTGTCTGAAAGCAAAACTTCACTTATTCAGTTTTGGAAAAACGATCTTCAACACTACCGGATACAATTTTAAACGGCTCCAGCTACTGTCTCAACTCTGACCATGTCAGTATGGTCACTTTTAAGTTTATTCTCTGCCAAGATGTATTTGAGTGGTTTCCCTTTGGTACATAGCTACTTTTCTACCGTATCTACTGGCCAGTGCCCCGCCAGAGAATATCCCCAAGAAAACGCCAATCATTTGTACCGATATAATCACTGAGACAATCCAGGATCTGTCACAGATCAGATGCCATTCCGTTACTATAGTGGAAGCGCTATCATCAAACTTGACACCTCCAACACAATCTTGTATCACATCACAAGTAATTTCAACGTTAGATCTGTTACCAGCAGAGACGAACACTTCATTGCCATCTATGTGGTTTACCAGGGACCATACTGGTTGTCTGGTTACCGTTTCACTCCCAATGGGATCTGTTCCATTTTGTATTTTGTCAGTTTTTGACCACATATCAACTCTGTGATTATTCGAACGATTGAAGAAACCTCCAGAACATTCCATGCCAGGGTTGTAACCTCCAAACGCCATTAAATTCATGGACCAGGGGAAGGGTGTCTCAGCAACAAAGCAAAAGAACCACATCAGCACTTGAAATAGACCACACCCACCCAGTTGGTACAACAAGCTATCGATATTTTCTACAGCCATCCTTGTTTGTTTTTCAGTGTATTCCTCTCTCACATTCACACCATCACCAATGTACGCTGTAATCTGTTCCAACTAATATTGAAATAAGGTTAAAACTTTCACATTTAAATTCAGTAACTACAGACACGTGAAGGCAAACAGAAAAATAACTATATGGCTTGAAAACGCTTTCTCTATTTTCTGTTCCATTAACCAAATGAATAACGATTAAATATACCTTAATGAGGGAGAACGTAGTAAAAGGGAATCAAATTCAATGACCCGCATTGGTATTGACTACTTTACCAGGCGTAGGTAGAACATCTGTAGAATCAAGTATTAGTACTGACTATATATATATTTTATGACTTAAGAGATACTATCATCTTGTAACACCCAGTTTGAAAGGATATATAAAACGATTTTGACGTTCAGCATCATCACAGACCATTGGTTCACAGCACCCTAAGTTATAAAGACACAAACGTTTGATTATTGTTCTCAGGTAGACTTCTTATTATTCATTGATATTCATCAGATATGAATAGTAATGAAACAAAAACCTGTTTCTTATCTCTACTGGAGTGAACAGCTAAATGATGGTAACGGTTGCAAGTAGAACTTAAAAAAAACAAAACACGCTTTTTTCGTGAATGATATAATACAATAATCGGTGAATATTTTCAACAAAAGGTTTAAATATTGAAAGGAATACACAACGAACCAGTGCCCCCATATACATGAATTGTACCTAACAGGTTACACGGTGGTGTAGGCCTTACCTATCGGTGCAAAACGCCATCCAATGCATGACCTTTGCGTAGGCCTACACCCACCTATGAAGGATTCGTAATTTGACACTTTCTCCGAGGACCATTAAATCAGCTAAGCAGTGCTCAACTACCTTGGGAGAGTGGCGTCTGCTAGAAAGAAAGAAACGAACTAATATTTTATTCCAACCCTCGACTTCATGGGCAAAGAAAAAAAATGGATTTCTACTCATCCTCGATCTCTTAGTTTAGTTTTTATCGACGTTGTCTTCTCTTCGCAGGGATTGGCCGATACAAATTCTGTGCATGCACAATGTCAATTTTTATTGCAGCGGTAACCGGCAGTTGATGCGTAGGGAGAGGTAGGTGTAAATTTAATTCATTCATACCGTCTAAATTTGAACTTAAACATTGGCTTACACACATGCTCGTGAGAAATTGTGGAAATTATGAACCAAGAACACGCTAAAGCAATAGAATATTTCGGAAGTTCTTTACGAAAAAGATCTATAAACTTGTGAATTTCGTTATGATGTTCATCGAGTTCGTTTTGCAGTTGCTGAATTTTGATGAAAAAATCCGTATTGGTCAAAGACTTCCGATCGACGGTGGCAATTTTTTTTTGTAACTTTATTGGCTTTTTCCAGTTTGCCATGCACGACCAACCATCGCATACTCTCAGGAATCCAGAAACCTGGAAGACAGACCAGAAAAAAAAACCTGCACTATGGTGCAAAAGGGACATATTCAAACCATGCTCGTGCATGCGGCTGCGACACCATAAAAACTATGAATATAATGACATAAATATATCACACTGAAGGGTTTTGGACAGCTGTAGTGTAGGTCGCGGTGAGGCCAAAGATACCACATACAATAATATGAGATCTTATCTTCTTCTCACATTCAAAAACGGAGATTGTGCACACAGTTTGGTTCCTGATCCGGGGCTGGGCCTATGGCGTAATGCATGAAAACAATACTTGGTAATAATAATGATAAATTAATGATGTGGATTTGCTGAAGTACTACGGCGGCTAAAAAAAAACAACTTCTCACAGGGGTTGTAGTTTCTTTTATAAAATAAATGATATCAATCGAGGCCTACAGCGTTAGCTGAATAGTGAACAAAATTGCATATTTTCCTAACATTGGCTTTGAAAAATAAGGCTTTGTTCATGACTTCCAAGCATTCGCCGCTCGATGGCGGTGCGAAGTCTGTGCATGCTCAATACGCTAGCTGTCTCATATTATTGTATCTAGTATATTTGATAGAATAAAGATCCAGCTGCCACGAATGGAAAGAAACTGTAGACACGCGGAAATTCTCATGAACTAAGTCTTTCCATCAAAATAACTTGTTACTCCCTCCCTCTCCCCTCCCCCAGTTTTCACAAAACTCATATGTCACCACTTTTAATGGCAGGTGATGAAGGAATCCCATAGCATCTTATTGCCACTTAAATAAGAAAGTAATTTTTACAGTCATTAAGACAAAATGGTTTAGACTTAGAGTACCATGCCCAACTTGGATACTCAGATTTACCAAGCACAACATTGATCTAAAAAAAAAAAAAAAAACTTCATTCATTTATTTCCTCATGGACTATAATAACTTCGCGATATTTTTCTTGATTTGCTATTGACATCAAAGAAAAAAACGTATTCCAATTCAGTTTTTCAAAAACGGTTGACCCTCTAGTTGCCATGTGTCACCAGTGATACACAGAAATGTATCATTCGTCTGTAGTTCCTACAAGAACTCAAGGCGAAGACAGTTCACATTCGTGTCATTTCTACACTATCCACCAAGTCAACCAATTCATCACGAAAAGCTCTATAATATGCTGGAAGGACAAATTCTCACAAAATCAAAATTTTCCCACTGGCAGAGTAATGAAAGTAAGACCAACAGGATTAAAATGGCGCTGGACTGCTCTTTTGTACATGGGCACCTACAGTATTCCTTTTGGTAAACTAGCAGTTCCGTGTACACCTTTAAACGGCTCCAGCTACTGTCTCAACTCTGACCATGTTAGTATGTTCACTTTTAAGTTTATTCTCTTCCAAGATGTCTTTGAGTGGTTTCCCTTTGGTCTCTGGCAAAATCCAAAAGCAGATGAAACAGATGACAAGTGCAGCACTGATGACACAAAAGACAGCAGCCAGGGAGAAAATGTTGTGTGGGATGAGGTAAGGAGCAACAATTGCACCTAATCCTGCCATGTTCGCCACCAGCATAAAGGCAAAACTGCGGACTGTGGTAGGGAAGAGCTCTACTATCCATGGCATGGTCGATGCCCAGCTGACACTCAGGAAAGTCATGCATCCAATCGTCAGTATTGTGGTTGGAAAACCCGCCTCTTCTTGGTCAAGAGTGAACTGGACAATAACAACGCTAACAGCAAACGCGATTGTGAACATCAGAGACCCCAAGCCAGTCCAGCGTCGCCCCAAACAGTTTATGGTAAATTGACTTACCACACGCAGGGGGATTGGAAACAAGAAAATTGAAATATAGTTTATGTAAAAGTTGCCTGAAAGTGATTTGACTCCAAAATTCAGGGCGTGAGAAATTGTGGAACATATAAACCAAGAACACGCTAGAGCAATAGAATACTTGCGAAGTTCTTTACGAAAAAGATCCATAAACTTGTGAATTTCGTTACGATGTTCATCGGTTTCGTTTTGCAGTTGTTGAATTTTGACGAAAATATCCGTATTGGTCAAAGACTTCCGATTGACGGTGGCAATTTTTTGTGCAACTCCGTTGGCTTTTTCCAGTTTACCATGCACGACCAACCATCGCATACTCTCAGGAATCCAGAAACCTGGAAGACAGACCAGAAAACTCCAAATGCCCGTAGCGATCTGAATGTGTCTCCAATCACGGAGGGCAAAACAAACCAAGGCGAAAACAGTATTTGATACATCATAGATTGGAAACATACCCATTATTCCTCTCCATCGTACAGTCAAAAATTCACTCCCCAGATAGTGTGGGACGGAAACTATACATCCGGCTGTTAGAGCCATGACAAAACGGAGTGCAGCATACATATACCAGGATACAGAGAATATAGATATAATGTTCAGCAGGCCACTAGCGATTAAACCAAAGTACATAGCTACTTTTCTACCGTATCTACTGGCCAGTGCCCCGCCAAAGAATATCCCCAAGAAAACGCCAGTCATTTGCACCGATATAATCACTGAGATAATCCAAGATCTGTCACAAATCAGATGCCACTCCGTTACTATAGTGGAAGCGCTATCATCAAACTTGACACCTCCAACACAATCTTGTATCACATCACAAGTAATTTCAACGTTAGATCTGTTACCAGCAGAGACGAACACTTCATTGCCATCTATGTGGTTTACCAGGGACCATACTGGTTGTCTGGTTACCGTTTCACTCCCAATGGGATCTGTTCCATTTTGTATTTTGTCAGTTTTTGACCACATATCAACTCTGTGATTATTCGAACGGTTGAAGAAACCTCCAGAACATTCCATGCCAGGGTTGTAACCTCCAAACGCCATTAAATTCATGGACCAGGGGAAGGGTGTCTCAGCAACAAAGCAAAAGAACCACATCAGCACTTGAAATAGACCACACCCACCCAGTTGGTACAACAAGCTATCGATATTTTCTACAGCCATCCTTGTTTGTCTTTCAGTGAAATGCTCTCTCAGATTCACACTGTCACCAATGTACACTCTATTCTGTTCCAACTGGAATTTAATAAGGTTAAAACTTTTTGCAGTTGAATTCAATAACTACGGAGTCGTGAAGACAAACAGAAAAATAACTATATGGCTTGAAAACGCTTTCTCTATTTTCTGTTCTGTTAACCAAATGAAGAGAGATTATATATGCCTGAATGAGGGAGAACGTAGTAAAAGGGAATTAAATTCAATGACCCGCATTGGTATTGAATACTTTACCAAGCATAGGGAGAACATCTGTAGGATCTAGTACTCTGTAGTAGCAGCTCTGACTATATATATAATTATTTTATGACTTAAGAGATGCTATCGTCGGGTAACAATACACAAGGTTTATAAGGATATATAAAACGATCGTGAATTCCAGCATCATCACACACGGACAATTCTATCACAGCACTTGAAGTTACACAGACACAAACGTCTGATTATTGTTCTCGTTTAGAGTTCTTACTATTCATAGATATTCATCGTTTAAACATGAATAGTAATTAAACAAAACCTGTTTCTTATCTCTACTGGAGTGAGCAGCTAAATGCTGGTAGCGGCTGCAAGTGGAATTATAAAAGAAAAAACATTTTTAAAACGCTTCTTTCGTGGGGGT
The DNA here is from genome assembly GCA_963931925.1 of Onchidella celtica. Classification (NCBI taxonomy): domain Eukaryota; kingdom Metazoa; phylum Mollusca; class Gastropoda; order Systellommatophora; family Onchidiidae; genus Onchidella; species Onchidella celtica. The sequence continues at coordinate 15,514,899 of OZ007577.1, forward strand.
CAACAGCACTAGGCTGAGGCCCCCGAGAAAACAAAGGAAATCAACGCTTCTTTCATGAATGATATAATACAATAATCGATGGATATTTTCAACACTGGTTTAAAAATCGAAAGTCATGCACAACGAACCAGTGGCCGCAGACATGAACTGTGCGTAACTGGTTACACGGTGGTGTAGGCCTTATCCGTCGGTGCAAAACTCTATCGGATCTGCATGAACTTTGCGTAGGCCTACACAAACCTATGAAGGATTCGTAATTTTACACTTTCTCCGAGGAACACTAAATAAGCTAGCCAGTGTTCAACTACCTTGGGAGAGTGTCATCTGCTTGAAAGAAAGAAAGAAACGAACTAATATTTTATTCTAACCCGCGACTTCACGGGCAAAGGAAAAATTGGATTTCTACTCATCCTCGATCTCTTAGTTTAGTTTTGATCGGCGTTGTTTTCTCTTGGCATTGATTGGCCGATACAAAGTCTGTGCATGCGCAGTTTCAATTATTGTTAGATCTACAGCGGTAATCGGCAGTTGATGCGTAGGTAAGTAATTCACGAAATATCATAAAACCCACAGAAAAACTGTGAGGCGCAGCAGGACTATAAGCAAAGACAAAATTGGGCAAAAAGGAAACGTTATATGTTGCGAAACCCTGCGTGAGAAATAAAACCCAAACAATACAAAGCAAATTAAAGAGAAGACAGAAAAGTGTGAGAAATAAAACGCAAACAATACAAAGCAAATTAAAGAGAAGACAGAAAACAAATTAAAGAGAAGACAGAAAATACACTATTTTCTGTCTTCTCTTTAATTTGATTTGTATTGTTTGGGTTTTCTTTCTCACGCGGGGTTTCGTATCATACAACTTTTTCTTTTTGCCCAATTTTGACTTTGCGTAGGGAGGTGTAGGTGTAAATTTAATTCATGCATAACGTCCAAAATTGAGTTTACACATACGTGGCCATAAGCCCTACTAAGCCTGGACCATGGTGCAAAATGGACACATTCACACCAAGCTCGTACATGCGGCACCACCACCATAAAATCTACGAGTATAGTAACATAACTACATGTATGTCATGATCACATTAGGATCATAAATGCCGTGCTAGGTCACGACGTCAGTGAGTTAATTTTTACCATCTTGTTGATTATAACCAGCGTAATTTGTCCTTGAGCTGTTCTCGTGAACAGTTTGTTTTGAAACACCTTTTTTTCTGATGGATGGAGAGAAGGAGGGGCGAGACAGAATAAATGTATAGCTAGGAATGACAGAGCAGTTCTCGACCCCGTGATTTTGATTAACATAGATAAGGGGCGAGTAATTCATCAACAGATGTTTGAGGAAGCTACTTAAGATCAGATGGACAGACAAGGTCAGCAATGAAATTGTATGGAAAAGAACAAGACAGAGCCCAGTCAGAGAGGAAATTGGCAGGAGGCGATGGAGATGGATCGGCCACACTCTCAGGAGGCCAGGAAACAGCATCACGAAGAAGGTATTGGATTGGAATCCCCAGGGCAAGAGATCAAGAGGAAGGCCGCGCGGAACGTGGAGAAGAGCCAGAGAAAATGATGTGCAACGAAGCGGAAAGACTTGGAATAATGTAAAGAGGCTGGCCCATGATAGAGAGGGATGGAAAGTGTTTGTTGGTGGCCTATACCCTGATCCAGGGTGAGAAAGGCAACGATGATGATGATGAAAGGTAGTTTATTTAGACGCTTAGTTGGCGTTCGGAAATTCGTGCATAAGAGTAGAAAGCACGGGGTTTGAAGATTTTAGTAGTTAATGTTTCGCATTTTAAATTTTGTCTAGACCGTAAAAATTGACCTTGATTTTGGCGCAAGGCCATGACAAGCATAAATTAATATTGCAGGCTGAGCTGAAGCGACTGCACCAATCAAATGTATGAATCTGGACGGAAGGTCGAGACATAGCTTTAGTATTTAAACCCGTGCAGAGCTTAGATAGAGGCCACATGTAGACAATCCATTTACGAAGTGGACGGCGATAGTCCTCAGCTAGATGAGAGACATAGAGACGCAGTTGAGCAGTCCATATTGTGAGGAGCGTGATGTTTTAAAGCTCCAGAGCCTAAGCTACTTGGTTTGATATGAACCCACAGCGTTTACATCCAGCGCTCTCACTCCCAGTGAGGGCCGCATGGTGAGAGTCCATACTAATTTGTAATGATGAAAGTGAACCGTTCTACTTACTTTTGAAGACAGTTTCAGAGCTACCGCCAGACAACGCATACTTGTACAAGCATTCTCCATGGCGTGTCTAGAGGAAATGTCCATATCATAACATGTCTCATTGAATTAATAGAATTTAAACTGTTAGATCCGTCCCCACGTGCGCGGATTCTATTTGGCATCTAACTCATATGACCTGCAAGTAGTTAGAGTGAATAAGTTATCTTTATAGAAAGCTGTAGTTTCATTAGTTAGATTCAGTTGCCTTTGAATTGATATTTATATTTATAATTATATTTGTTACATTAATTCCTGTAATTAAACTGCCCTACAGTTCTGCTAAAAATCAAAGCAATTGATTTATTTAGTTTTTAGAGTGCAAGTATTTATTTTTGTGTGTTCGTCGATTGTGGGAGCGGACCTCGAAAGAGTGTCAGTCGAATTCTCCCCATCTAACCCACATCGCGACACTGGAGGGGACTTACCAAATTTCTTAATCCTTAATTTCTTAAATTCGTTAGATTATAATCACCTTTTCTCTTTGTTTGCATTACATTTTTTGTTCTTTTCATGATCCGTCGCTCACGGGGTGTCGCACGTTGAGCTAGTTTAAAATTATTTATTATTTAGTTTTGTATACTGCTTTGTTACTTTTACTTCCACATATGTCGCTGCTCTCCCATTGACCCGATGACCGAGGCCAGGGAGACTACAGAACAGAACTTGGAACGGTGAAAGACAAAAAAGAATGACTGTGGTGTACGCAAGGGCTAAAGGAATTACCACCCAGTTCCTCGAAAGTTAAGTGATTCCATCCTAAAATTTTGTCTGCGTCTGGGGAGTTGAGTGTTGCTCCTCCTGTTTTACAGGCTTTTTATACTTTTCTTCTTTGTTAGAACTGCGGGAGGTTGGATGGGATCATAGATTAGCATGTATTCTTTGCCAATCGGGTGCAGAACGTGTATCGTTGGCTATTGATAACTCGGGGGGATTTGCTATACTGTGAATAGTTCTATAGGGATCCATTATTCGTATAGATTGTGGCGTTTCTCTTGCTTCCTCACATTTCTTTAGGAAGATGTCTCTCTTGTCTTCTTCTTAAAACTATCTGTACATGAGTTAGGACTTGTAGGGTCTGTTATCGTTCGTCTTTTCTTGTTTGTCTAGCGTCGTGTTTGGTGTTTTTTTTTTTCATTAGACCTTTATCATTATCGTGTTGGTACATTCCTTTGTTTCTTATTTTACCTAAGTAACTCATGTGTCTACATTGACACATTGATTGAGTAATTGATCTGGTTATTGAGAGTAACGATTTTATTGAATTGTTGGAACCCGCGCAGTTAGCACACTGCCAGTTCTATGGAGCTTTTTAAGCGTCATGTATAACCGATCTCGTCTTTATATTGACGAGCTCCCGAGAGGGCAGTATTAGACTGTTTAGGGAGGTGATTTTTTTTGTGTAGTGATGAGTAGTGAGTATGGATTTTATTGTCGGCTGGTGCCGCCGCCCGAAGAGCAATGAATTTGTCTCATGGGAAGAGTCTGTATCAGTATCGAGGTGATGTCGATATAAGAGCTATGTGAATTATATATATTGAGTATACTTTTTTTTCAGTCGTCTGCGTCTGACGTCGACCCGAGGAGAGCAATAATGAGATTGCCTCATGGGATGGATGATATTGGTATTTTTCGATTATTTGAGAGATGTTTGGCAGTGCTAACGTAGTACACTGCGTATCCGCGTATTCGCGTGTTATTGTTGAACCTTCTTACAGGCATTGTAAGCCCCACAGGGCAGTGTAAGGCCTCTGGGCAGTGTAAGGCCACAGGCAGTGTAAGACGCCGAGATGCAGTGTAAGACCTCTGGGCAGTGTAAGGCCGCAGGCAGTGTAAGACCGACGGGCAGTGTAAGACCGACTAGTTGTGTAAGGAAGGGAGTATTCGCGTTTTGAGATATTTTGCAGTGGTAACAGAGGACACTGCGTGTTCGCGTTTTGAGAGTTTTTTGCAGTGGTAACAGAGGACACTGCGTGGTCGCGTTTTAAGAAGTTCTGAAGAGTGGAGTTGTTTTTTTATACAACCGATTATGACTATGATAATGGTTTTCCGCGTTTCGTGGACCATCTAACGTAATACTAGATATGACAAGTAAGAATACCGATTATGATTGTGACTCTCCATGCGGTCGGTGGATGAGTTATCTAAGAACATACCCGATATAGATATTGAATTGAAGCGATTATGACTATATACCGAGATGACTGTGACACTTGACGTATGCATGGCTTGCGTACGGAAACGGCGCATTAAATTAACTGCTATCGCCTGGTGGCACCTCATCTATCCCGGATTGGATATAATTAGAAATAGATTAAAGTGTAATGTTATTTAATTGAGATTTAGATTATTGTTGAATGCGAGAAGCGCTATATAATTCTTAAATCAAGACGAGCGCTACGCAGATTTTGCAAGAGTACGTCAGGCTAATTATCTTGTCGACGTTTATTTCAGCTTAACTATGGCGAAATTTGTAATTGATAAACCAGAATATGTTGCTATTTTATATAGAGACTGTTAAGCATTGAGGTTGAGCATTTTTCACCTTTTTCGGAGACCGTGGATGGTTTCACAAGGTATTGTCCTACCAATTATGGACATTCTTTCTCAAAAATTTCCATGTGATTCCTTTTTCCACTAGCGTCCATCCTGACCATGACCTGAGTTTCAGACAACCTTGACGCCTTTGTCTGCGGGCCAAGAGATGAGGAAATGGCAAACCGAGCGACCAGACCTACTGCTGCCAGGATAATAATAATAATAATTGTTCGTCCATCAGGTATGATGATGACCTTAACAACACCAGAGGAATAAAGAACAGAAATTGTTGAGAATTTCAACACATGGACAATAAAGAGAACTAAAGGACACAGAGGACAGAATGGAAAGACTGTTCTTTCATGACTTATGGCTTCTCATGTGACTGATAAGACCCTTCCGCATAAGTGACAAGAGTGCTCCGTTGGTTCAGTACCACTGGGCCTTTTCTTGCGCCGTTCTCTTTTTTTGATAGCCTGCTGGACTCTTTCAGCTTCCCATGCTTTGCTGCCTCTGGTAAGGGCCGCCCTCCAATTTGCACGATCAAGCGAGAGCTTTTTCCCACTCACTCACATCAATGGCAAAGGCCTTCAGTGATTGCTTGAGAGTGTCTTTGTAACGTATCTTTGGGGCCCCAACATTCCTCGTTCCATTGGAGAGCTCAGAGAAGAAGATTTGCTTAGGGAGTCTGGAGTCGGGCATTCTGACAACATGTCCTGCCCAGTGATATGAGAATACTAGTACCTAGATTGAAGGGTCAATGGGAATACTTTGAGCCCGCACGCAGTGCGGCCGCCATTTTGATAACCCGTCTTGTCAGCTCGCGTCACGCACAGCGGGCCAAGCGTGGTCGGTGGTGGTACTATAGTTCAAAAGGCACGAGTTTGAACATTGTCATAACACAGAAAGAAGAGGTAGAGAGATAGTAAGAAAAAAAAAAGGAGAGACGGTATAGACTAACTGAAAGTGACAGAGAAAAACTAAAGGAGAGAAATAGAAACGAAGGACGGAGGAAAAAAATAAAATAAAGGGACATTGTCATGGGGTTAGAATAGGAACAGACGGAAGTGTAAAAGACTTGGACAGAGAACTAGTAAATAGAAAAGAAACACATATAAAAAGAGATGAGAGAGGCAAAAACTAGAGAAAGAAAAACATAGGAACATGGGGGGGGGGGGGTACTTTCTTTACCACATAGATTTGAAAATCTAAATATAAACAAGAATGTAATTTTTACAAACGTTTACAATTTTAGATTCTAATACAAGAAAACAGAGAGCTTTCAGAACAGAATACATATAACATTTTAAAATCAAAAGATGTTGTATACAAGTTGAGTTCGATTTTGTTTTGGTTTTACGTCCCACTCAGCACGATAACGGCTATATCGAAGACGGCATACTTGGTCCCTCCGTCTGGGACACCGGCGGGCGAATGACAATCTACCCGTGAGAAAAGTGGTTCAACTGGGAGTCGAACTCGGGTCTCTGGCTCAGGAAGCAAGTGCACTACCTCTAGGCCACCACGCCGGCTGTTGTATACCAGTAAGAGAGAGAGAACTGTGAGAGGAGGGAGAAACATGAAGAGGACAGCTGAATGCTGAGATAAAGAAGAAATACAATACAAGGGAGAAAGTTGACAGTTTCACAACTGCTCCATACTCTTATTTTGATTTCTAATCAGTGGTACAACCCAACAATATATTTAACAATACATTTAAAAAACATAACAGGTTATCAATACAAACAGATGCATTCAAATAAATATTTACTTACCCTATTGGCCGCTGTATAGTATCAATTTGGTAAACTTCATACGATGAGACAATTTGTTTTGGAGAATGACACGTCTTTGGTGCATTCTCCCCGCCTTGAGAAGTCTCATTCTTACAAAAAAACTCACAATGCTCCTGACTAGATGGCTGACATGACTTTCCTCACTTTTAAGTTCATGGTCAAAGAAATGTTCATTGAGTGAAGGAAACCATGATGTTAGTTTAGTTTTTGCAGCATCAAGAACACATCTCTGGATGTGAAGTTCTAGGTAAGCAATGGTTGGTAATTGCCTCATGTGTTCTGGGTCAGGCATAAACCTCCTGAAGGCCTTCTCGCTGTTTGTTACTGCCTGAATAACTCCTTCAGAAGGCTTAACCAGCCCACCATTGCTTTTCCTATTAAGAAAGGCAAACTCATCTCTGGAGGATGACTCGGCTGTCGTCAATGCACTGACACACCTACGGCATGTTAATTTCTCCTTGAGACGTCGTGCAACAAATCCTGCTGTATACACTAAACAGGATTGTCTCCAATCTCTGTCACAGAAAAGAGGCGACTCCAACCATTTTGCTGTTTCCTCCATCTCAAAGTCGGCTTCTGGTGGATTTAGTGAGTGTGTGGGAAGTTGCTGTGGCTTTGATGAAAACTCTAAACATAGAGAAGAGTTATCACCAAAACTTGTGACATTCCCAAAGCTGGATGCAGACACTTCATTCTGGAGCATGAGAGTTTTTAGTGCAGACTTAAACTGCTCTGAACTTGGATTGTTGTTGTTGCCATTCCTTCGTCTGAATGGCCAGCGGATCACAACTTGAAGCATAGCCCCCATGGTCATGACGTATGCTTATACATGGGTCTATGTCAGGCTGTTGTTGCTTTGGATCTGTTGGGGCAGTCTGATATCTAACTAAAACCCTGCGCGGGGTGGTTTTGGGTTGCAGATGTTCAGGAAAACTGAACGTCGAAGGAACGACACCTCTTCGTAATCTTCTCCTCAAGCCATCGTCGTCAAAATCAGTAGGTTTGAAATGCTTGCTGCAAATCCTAGATGATGATGACGGCTTGAAATGATCCCTTTTCAGAGCAACTGTCCACTTTTTACATAATGTAGGGTCTTTTGGGAAATAGTGGAAAGTGATGTCATTTTCCCTTGAACTAGATCCATGAGCAGATCTGTTTTGCTCTCTATTCTTACAGCCGTACTGTAGGCAACACAGTAACCTACCATGATTGTTCAATGTAAACTCTTTAATTTCTATCAAGTCTCTAGATTTAGACTGGACCTTGAAGTTACACACAACAGAAACAGTCACTAGACACTGTTCCACAACACTACACAGACAGCAGTCACTTCTTCATCAGGAATAATCGTCCAGCAAAGTTATAAAAAAGCACCCGTAAAGTAAACGCTAGATTTAGATAAATCTTCACTCAGTTCCAATGTAAGGAAAACAATCAGAAAGTCACAAATCAGTAGAATGCAGTATCAAAATAGTTGAAAAATGCGACGTTCGTTGTCACAAATCCCAGACTGGGAGATGTAATAGTTTATGACAGGACGACAATAACGAACAAACAAGTTAACACTTAACAAAACAACCCATCAGACTCACACATTTATTAAACATAATTATACATATAATAGCGCAATTACATACATTATATTATTGAAATGAACTGCCGTACAACGGCCTTACTCTCACACACACTCTCCCTCGGATCCACAATCCGGTAGTTACTCCTAAAGGCACTTCGGCCTCAGCCTCTCCCCTCAGGGTCTTAATAGCACATTAATAATTCACTGGCACCGCAGTCTCTCAATCTCACCTTCCTATTGTCCTACACCTTAGCCTCCCCTAGCACCTCAGCAGGGCAATAACACATTATTATTTCCATAGCCCTCAACATGGCAACAACATAGTATCAGTTCACTAGCCTATCAACATGGCAACAATATAGTATGTCATTCACTCTCATATCTACGTCCCTGTCCGTGGCCTGACTGCCACGACTTTATGTGCCTCTACTGTCCTGCACTGACAGCCTCACTTCTGGCCTATGTGCGGCCTCCGGCCCTATGCTGGCCTATCACTTGTGCTCATCGAGGTGGCTCTTCGGCCCGTCCCCGACACCTACAAGAATAACATTACATTGGTATAATACCCTACCATTTCTATTCACTCCACCTCTCCTTACAATCCATGAAGCGTACACACACTAGTTCACCTTTCACTCACCACACATCTTACGGTAACACACCTCCATCGGAGTACACACTACTCACTCGCGCTACAAATCCATGAACTCACTTTCATCTATCGCTCGTGGCGCACATTGCTATATCCAATATCAAGGACTTCCACATTCCTCACATATACTTATTCACAGCATGGTAATAGACGAATATAATATAATACATCAATCATAATAATCAATCCACGTTCTACATACCAGTCATTACTGGAAAGACTCTTCCACTAGTCTTCTCGACTGCTCCCTTTAGGTCCGCCCGATGGGCTCTTATTCACAGGTCCGCTCCGTCGGACCTTCTAACTTGCAGTGATAGTTATACAGCGCTTTCGCCTCCTTCAGACCCCCCACTACTCACAACAGCACGCTTAACTTGTTGTCTACTGTGAGTCCTTCTTACTCTACACCCGCTCTGTAGCAATCCCCTTAATTGCACTCACTCCACTCGTGACATTCGTATCTCCCGGTAGTTAGGTTTCACAGTACTGTTAACACCGTAAACAAACACAGCTGACGACAGGAAGAACGGGTTATCAAAATGGCGGCCGTGACCCTGCCAATCACAAACGAGGTCATGGGTTAGCATAGCATCGCTCGATCTAGGTCATACTAGTAGTTCCCATATCACTGGTCCTGCCCAACGTAGCTGAATTTTTTTCAGGTGGCAGAAGATGCTCAATTCCTTGGCACGATTGAGGACCTCAGTGTCTGGAATTTTATCCTGCCATTTGATCCTTAGGATCTTTCTAAGGCAGGCCAGATGAAAGTGTCCGTTTTGCATTTGCTGAATTTTGATGAAAAATTCCGTATTGGCCAAAGACTTCCCATCGACGTTAGCAATTTTTTGTTTGTAACTTTGTTGGCTTTTTCCAGTTTGCCGTGCACGACCAACCATCGCATACTCTCAGGAATCCAGAAGCCTGGAAGACAGACCAGAAAAAAAAACCTGGTGCAAAAGGGACAGATTCAAACCATGCTCGTGCATGCGGCTGCGACACCATAAAAACTATGAATATAATGACATAAATATATCACACTGAAGGGTTTTGGACAGCTGTGGTGTAGGTCGCGGTGAGGCCAAAGATACTACATACAATAATATGAGATCTTATCTTCTTCTCACATTCAAAGACGGAAATTGTGCACAAAGTTTGGTTCCTGATCCGGAGCTGGGCCTATGGCGTATTGCATGAAAACAATACTTGGTAATAATAATGATAAATTAATGATGTGGATTTGCTGAAGTACTACCGCGGCTAAAAAAAAAACAACTTCTCACAGGGGTTGTAGTTTCTTTTATAAAATAAATGATATCAATCAGGGCCTACAGCGTTAGCTGAATAGTGAACAAAATTGCATATTTTCCCAACATTCGCTTTGAAAAATAAGGCTTTGTTCATGACTTCCAGGCATTCGCCGCTCGATGGCGGTGCGAAATCTGTGCATGCTCAACATGCTAGCTGTCTCATATTATTGTATCGAGTATATTTGATAGAATAAAGGTCCAGCTGCCCCGAAAAGAAAGAAACTGTAGACACGCGGAAATTGTCATGAATTAAGTTTTTCCATCAAAATAACTTGTTACTCCCTCGTTCTCCCTTCCCCCATTTTTCACAAAACTCATATGTTATCATGTTTAAGGCAAGGTGATAAAATAATCCCCAAGCATCTTATTGCCACTTTAAATAAGAAAGTAATTTTTACCTGTCGTTAAGACAAAATGGTTTAAACTTAGAGTACCATGCCCAACTTGGATACTCAGATTTACCAAGCACAACATATATCTAAAAAAAAAAAAAAAACTTCATTCATTTATTTCCTCATGGACTATAATAACTTCGCGACATTTTTCTTGATTTGCTATTAAAACCAAAGCAAAAAAACGTATTCCAATTCAGTTTTTCAAAATCGGTTGACCCCCTAGTTGTCTTGTGTCACCAGTGATACACAGAAATGTATCATTCGTCTGTAGTTCCTACAAGAACTCAAGACGAGGAAAGTTCATATTTGTGTAATTTCTACAACATCCACCAAGTCAATCAAATGATCACGAAAAGCCCTATGGTATCCCTAAAGAACAAATTCTCACAAATGCAGATTTTTTGTACGGGCAGTAAGATTGAGGTGAGACCAACAAGATTAAAGTGGAGCTAGACTGCTCTTTTATCAGTGGGCACCTACAGTATTCCTTCTTGTAAACTAACAGTTCAGTGTACACCTTTAAACAGCTTCAGCTGCTGTCTCAACTCTGACCATGTTAGTATGGTCACTTTTAAGTTTATTCTCTGTCAAGATGTCTTTGAGTGGTTTCCCTTTGGTCTCTGGCACAATCCAAAAGCAGATGAAACAGATGACAAGTGCAGAAGCCAGGGAGAAAATGTTTTGTGGGATGAGGTAAGGAGCAACAATTGCACCTAATCCTGCCATGTTCGTCAATAGCATAAAGGCAAAACTTCTGACAGTGGTAGGGAAGAGCTCTACTATCCATGGCATGGTCGATCCCCAGCTGACACTCAGGAAAGTCATGCATCCAATCGTCAGTATTGTGGTTGGAAAACCCGCCTCTTCTTGGTCAAGAGTGAACTGGACAATAACAACGCTAACAGCAAACGCGGTTGTGAACATCAGAGACCCCAAGCCAGTCCAGCGTCGCCCCAAACAGTTTATGGTAAATTGACTTACCACACGCAGGGGGATTGGAAACAAGAAAATTAAAATATAGTTTATGTAAAAGTTGCCTGAAAGTGATTTGACTCCAAAATTCAGGGCGTAAGAAATTGTAGAAAGTATGAACCAAGAACACGCTAAAGCAACAGAATTCTTCCGTAGTTCTTTACGAAAAAGATCCATAAACTGGTGAATATCGTTATGATGTTCATCGGTTTCGTTTTGCAGTTGCTGAATTTTGACGAAAATATCCGTATTGGTCAAAGACTTCCGATTGACGGTGGCAATTTTTTTCGCAACTCCGTTGGCTTTTTCAAGTTTACCATGCACGACCAACCATCGCATACTCTCAGGAATCCAGAAACCTGGAAGACAGACCAGAAAACTCAAAACACTTGTAGCGATCTGGATGTGTCTCCAGTCACGGAGGGCAAAACAAACCAAGACGAAAAGAGCACATGTTACATCATAGCTTGGAAACATACCCATTATTCCTCTCCATCGTACAGTCAAAAATTCACTCCCCAGATAATATGGGATCGTAACTATACATCCAGCTGCTAGACCCATGACAAAAAGAAATGCAGCATACATATACCAGGATACAGAGAATATAGATATAATGTTCAGCAGGCCACTAGCGATTAAACCAAAGTACATAGCTACTTTTCTACCGTATCTACTGGCCAGTGCCCCGCCAAAGAATATCCCCAAGAAAACGCCAGTCATTTGCACCGATATAATCACTGAGACAATCCAGGATCTGTCACAGATCAGATGCCACTCCGTTACTATAGTGGAAGCGCTATCATCAAACTTGACACCTCCAACACAATCTTGTATCACATCACAAGTAATCTCAACGTTACCAGCAGAGTCGAACACTTCATTCCCATCTGTGTGGTTCACCAGGGGCCATACTGGTTGTCTGGTTACCGTTTCACTGCCAATGGGATCTGATCCATTTTGTATTTTGCCACTTTTCGACCATATCGGGCTGGAATTATTTGAATATTTGAAGAAACCTCCAGAACATTCCATGCCAGGGTTGTAACCTCCAAACGCCATTAAATTCATGGACCAGGGGAAGGGTGTCTCAGCAACAAAGCAAAAGAACCACATCAGCACTTGAAATAGACCACACCCACCCAGTTGGTACAACAAGCTATCGATACTGTCTACAGCCATCCTTGTTTGTTTTTCAGTGAAATCCTCTCTCATATTCACAAGATCACCAATATACGCTGTATTCTGGACCCCCCGGGAATTGAAATGAGGTTAAAACTTTCACATTTAAATTCAGTTTGAATTCAATAACTACAAAAGTTTTAACACAACCATAGAAATATTGACAAAATAACTATTCGGCTTCTTCTCCAAGTTCTGTTGACCAAGTGGAAACAGTAAATATGCCTAAATGAGGCAGAATATATATTCAAATTCAATGACCCGTACTGGTATCGATTATTCTATCTCCATAAAAATGAAGATCCACTGTTAACCTTTTATGACTTAACGGATGCAATTATGGGCTAACATCGTGTTTATGATACAGAATATCAAAGGACTTTGACAATGAACATCATCACAGACAGTTCTTTCATAACATTTTAAGTCGTACAGAAACAAAAGTTTGCTCTCATTTCGAGTACACGGTATAAAACTTGAGTAATATTATGGAACTACCAAGAAAAAGAGATCAAGAGGAAGGCCGCGCGGAACGTGGAGAAGAGCCAGAGAAAATGATGTGCAACGAAGCGGAAAGACTTGGAATAATGTAAAGAGGCTGGCCCATGAATAGAGAGGGATGGAAAGTGTTTGTTGGTGGCCTATACCCTGATCCAGGGTGAGAAAGGCAATGATGATGATGATGACCAAGGATATATCTCTAAAAACAAAGCTGAGGATATTCAACTCGAACGTGAAGTCAGTCCTGTTGTATGGATGTGAGACTTGGAATGCGTCCCAGGCCTGCATAAAGAGAATCCAAGTTTTCATCAACAGATGTTTGAGGAAGCTACTTAAGATCAGATGGACAGACAAGGTCAGCAATGAAATTGTATGGAAAAGAACAAGACAGAGCCCAGTCAGAGAGGAAATTGGTAGGAGGCGATGGAGATGGATCGGCCACACTCTCAGGAGGCCAGGAAACAGCATCACGAAGAAGGTATTGGATTGGAATCCCCAGGGCAAGAGATCAAGAGGAAGGCCGCGCGGAACGTGAAGAAGAGCCAGAGAAAATGATGTGCAACGAAGCGGAAAGACTTGGAATACTGTAAAGAGACTGGCCCATGATAGAGAGGGATGGAAAGTGTTTGTTGGTGGCCTATACCCTGATCCAGGGTGAGAAAGGCAATGATGATGATGAAACCGGGTTTGTGATCTCTGCTGGAGTGAAAAACTCTATGCTGTTAGCAAAGTGGAATTTTTTAAAAAAACGCCTCTTTTCTGAATGATTCAACACAAATAATCGATCAATATCACTGGTAGTACGAAGTTAAGTGTCGAATGTCATGTAAAACGAACCATCATCTTACTACCTCCGTAGTAACATAATTTGTATTATTATCAAGCTAAGGGAGTATCGATGGGCTACTGTGCAGGAGCAGCAAGGCTACGCTTAAGAACACGGGTTCTCAACCTGGGGCAAATACATTTGACCTTTCTCAAGGGGTAAATCAGCTGATTTTGAATGTGTGCATAGTTTTCTCAATTAGATCTGTAATTCAAAAAGTCTCAAGTTGGGATCCAAATTTGACGCACGCATTTTTTTATAAAAGACATTTTTATGAGCCATTATTATTATTGTTATGTTATTTCAACTTAAAGAATTAATATCAAAAACAGTATTTTTTAAAATTTTCCCTTTGTCTGTTACGATATTATCATCATCATCATCATTGCCTTTCTCACCCTGGATCAGGGTATAGGCCACCAACAAACACTTTCCATCCCTCTCTATCATGGGCCAGTCTCTTTACATTATTCCAAGTCTTTCCGCTTCGTTGCACATCATTTTCTCTGGCTCTTCTCCACGTTCCGCGCGGCCTTCCTCTTGATCTCTTGCCCTGGGGATTCCAATCCAATACCTTCTTCGTGATGCTGTTTCCTGGCCTCCTGAGAGTGTGGCCGATCCATCTCCATCGCCTCCTACCAATTTCCTCTCTGACTGGGCTCTGTCTTGTTCTTTTCCATACAATTTCATTGCTGACCTTGTCTGTCCATCTGATCTTAAGTAGCTTCCTCAAACATCTGTTGATGAAAACTTGGATTCTCTTTATGCAGGCCTGGGACGCATTCCAAGTCTCACATCCATACAACAGGACTGACTTCACGTTCGAGTTGAATATCCTCAGCTTTGTTTTTAGAGATATATCCTTGGTTCTCCAAATCTACGATATTATGGTAGGGGTTTATCATAATAAGCCCGGAACATCACAGCCAATTGCTACCAGTACCAACAAAGTGTACAACAAAGAAATTGTGGCAGACGCTGACTGTGTTCGATCGGCCTTAGTATAATAGTGTCATCCCGGATCTACTAAGAAAATATAGGAAATTATGGTGTGCACTTCTTGTTTACTATTCCAGAATCAACCCTACAAATGTGAAAGTTTACGGCTACATTGGATATTAACTGAGGGGCGTGACTGCACTTTGCTTAATCTGACTATCAAGCGACTAGCCTTCGTGTACTAAGGTCAAAATGTGACAAAAAGGCAAAAAAATAGTTGTATATAGCAAGGCCTTGCTAAGAAATAATACAGGAACGAAATAATAAAACCCAAATGAAAAAGGAAGAAAAATTAAGCTTTCGGTATTTAAACCTTCATCAGGAAAGAAAACAACTAATAACACATGTATAATATTTCGCCTATAAAGTCTATTCTCTTGCAGTAAGGTCAAAATATGGCAGATAAGAAAAGAAAAAGTTGTATGTAGCGAAGACTCGTGTAAGAAATAATTATAATACAGAAACTCTACAATACAATGCAAGGACAGTGTACTGTATACAATATTCTCTCTCAACTGGAAATGAAATAAGGTTACAAATTTCGCAGTTAAATTCTAAAACTACAAAAACTTGAACACAATCCTAGAAATATGGTCACAATAACCCTTCGGCTCTCTACATTTTCTGTTCTGTTGACCAAATGAAAACAGGCTAAAGATGCCTGAATGACTCTTTTTCGTTTACTTTTTGCCACATTTTCGCTTTGCTTCAAAGCTTTGCTGAGACCCAACAGATTTTCTGGGTTGTTTTTTTTTTAGATTACTAGATGAGGTACCCGGCATTTTCCAATATAAATCTGTCAACCCACTGTTCTGTCTCTCTCTCTCTCTCTCTCTCTCTCTCTCTCTCTCTCTCTCTCTCTCTCTCTCTCTCTCTCTCTCTCTCTATCTCTTTCTCTCTCTCTCTCTCTCTCTCTCTCCCTATATATATATATATATATATATATATCTTTCTTTCTCTTTCTCTCTCTCTCTCTTTCTCTTTCTCTGTGGTCCAGAAAGCTTCCTATAGACCCTTTCAACTTCCGCGTTACGGTTGTTTGCGGGAAGCCGCATGGCTACTAAAAAGCACCGTGTAGGGCAAAAACCTCAACTTGCCTTGATGATGGCATCTGAATATGTGCACATTCAAAGCAAAGATGCATTTTCATGCCAGAACCAGCACGTAACGGGTTTGTACAGTTGGGTGCCTAACAAGAGAATGGCATCGTTCGACTGTTGTCCACCGCTTCCGCCCTACAAGTGGGGCACGCCGCCATTTGTTTGCAAATCACGTGATATGGAGGACGGTAAATTAAAAGGTTCTATATTTTAGTCTTACTACAGATTTCATGTGCACCAGAGCACTACGCACTCACTTCTGATAGGGAAATTGCGCCACCGAATTGAATGCGTATTAATATCGTTTCCGGTACTGCGGGCTTACTACAGGGAGCGAAAACAAACATCACTGTATTTTTCATTTCTACAACGTTTATTTAAAATTACCTGAAACTTGAATCAAGACAATCAGTCGGCACAAAAGCAATTGGGCTGGATTAGTAGACACTTAATAAAACTGATTTACAATTTTTGAAACTGCCATTTATGCTGTATCGTCGAGCAAAAAAGGGGCCAAAATTGCCCCACAATGAATTAGTCCCGCCAATAATTTTTTTTTATAAGACCAGATGAAGTTCCCGGCATTGTCCGGGATAAACCTGTGAACCCACCCTTCCATCTCTCTCTCTCTCTCTCTCTTTCTCTTTTTTAAATATTTTACAGTCTTACTACAGATTTCATGCGCACCAGAGCACTACCAACGCATTTCTGGTAGGGAAATTGCGCGTAACGAATTGAACGCATATTAATACATCGTTTCCGCTGCGCCGGGCTTACTACGGGGAGCCAAAACAAAGATCAATGTATTTTACTTTTTTACGATTTTTTATTTAAAAATGCCTAAAACTTGAGTCAACATAAACGGTCAATACAAAAGCGATTGGATCGGATTCGTTCACACATAGGAAACTTAACTTTATAATTTTTGAAACTATCATTTAGGCTGTAGCGTCGAGCAAAAAAAGGGTCAAAATTGCACCACAATGAATTACTCCCGCCACTATTTCTTTTTATAATAAGATGATTTCATCAATGCTCGTACATGTTGTAATGTCAACCTTATGGAACAGATTTTTTACTTGTTATACTATAGCCTGATTTTGAGTGCTGGAACAAAAACCTCAACCGCTGTGCATGCGACATTGGAAAGATTTTTTTTGTGTTTTTTGCACGGCTGCTGGGCATGCACACTCGCAAAAATTGGCTGCAATTCAACAAGAATAAACTCTTGGGAGGAAAGAACATAATTACAATGGTCTTGGAACTTCCCACGTAAGTCGAAATGAAATTCAAAGCTTCAAAGCGGGGGAACACATTACAAGTTCTGTAACGTCAGATGGGACCATTATTATATTATAACCTTCAGAGAAGACAGATAATACTAAGTAATAGTGTAAAATTTATACTATCAAGTGTCAAAAAAACAAAAAAAAACGCCCCATTTTTGATAAGACTTACTGCCACTCAAACAGTCTGGATATGAGTGAAACTCCAAAAGTGTCTTCCACTTGACCGCAGGAGATTCTTGTTTAGATTTGGAGACATGAAATGATGGAGAAGTACTATTTTTTTAATGTCGCTTTGTCTTGTTGATTTAACTTCCCATCCTTTTTTTTTTTATTCGGGAACGCATGAACCCATGACGTCACCACCTTCGACCGGTCTTGAAGATGTTTTAAATTTTTTAAAAAGGGCTCTGAATCAAATGGCTTAAAACCAAATTTGAATAAACTAAACCACAACACAAACTTCATCTGTAGAATGTCAAAGATCTTTACAGAAGCCGTAATTTCGATGCTCTGCGTTTTTTATTGATTTATTTTCAATGCTGGCATACAACTGTGACTGTGCACTAGAAGAAAAGAGTTCTTTCTTGGTTTTATTCCTTCACGTTTGAGACCCAGGACATCTCTCTGTGACTGACGAACATAACAATATGGAGTCTCTTTCAGTGCTTCTATGACAACGTTTGGAAAAACGTCTGGGAATCGTTCGTTACACCTCGTCCATACTGTGTGAATCAACAACAATAATTATGTGCTCAAAGTAGGAATGACAAACAGGAGGATGGTATAAACTTACGGGCCAAACTCTAAACTAACTAGATACCTAGTCTGTGGTTGAGGAACAGGCCAAAATATTGCGCTTCTTTCAGTGTTCTGATCATGTAGTTTTGGAAACATCGGTGGGAACTATTTGTTGCACATTGTCCATGCTGGGTGAGCCAAAGACAAAATGCGCCCAGAAGACTGGTATAAACTTACTCACTTACAAGTCAAACCCTAATCTAACTTTCTCGGCATGCGCACGTGTCCTTGGTTTGTGTTTGATGAATATGTCAAGATAGGGCAAAGTTTAGAGTGTTCTTTTCTCATAGTTTGGAACTACCCCTGGGAAATGTTAGTTTGCAACTTTCCCATGGTAAGTGAACCAATGACACGATGTTCATACATCCAGCATGTCAAGCAGGAAGGTGGTACAAAATTACAGGCTGACATCCTAACATAACTTTCTATGCGGGGGTGTGTGTACCTGGTCGATGGTCACTTCAGTGATATTGACGTCAATTTGGGTTAACATTAATATTTTTTGTCTCGAAATGGCTCTTCCTCTCAATTGTTATAACAAATGTGCTCAGCTAGGAGCAAAAGAAAAACTTCTACTTTTGTAGAAAATTCGGAGAGTCAACGATTCAATTTATTTAACCGCTGTAAATCTCGCTGGAATTCTGTTTACACAGCTGTGAAACTAGCTGCGCTTTGATCATGCCATTTCTTCATAGATACTTTATGAATTATGGTTGCTGGTTTGTGTCACTTTTGGTTAAATTCAATTTTGCCTTGGCTTTTCAAAGAAAACCAAACGAACATTTTTTTATCTTTTGGATTCCAGTAGGCTATGGTAAGTCCCAGAAAAAGATCCTCATATTTCTGCATGAGGTAAGTAAAAGAGCTCATCGCTCACATACATTCGACGGGATATTGGCCTTGAAGCCAAAGGTAAGCGCCGGTGAGATAGGAAAAATCACATTCCTCAAGTTTGGAACGATCAAATCCCACGTAGAAAAGGAATCCGGCTTGTTTGGACAGACTGAAGACTTCAGCTGGTACCAGGTCAGGGGAAGGATCTCCGTACTTGTCCTCGGTAGTTCCATCTGAGGATTTTGGCTCTGGTGATGGTGCTGTCTCAGCACCGTCATGGATGAGGTTGTTGATGGCGGCCTGGGCAGCGATGATTGACTGCAAGCACAACATCAGAGCTGATTTAAACATCTCGAGGACAAGTGCCACTGGGGTCAAAATGAAATAGTTTAACACGGCAGAGGTGAAAGAAGCCACTTTGCCAGGAGCCGTCAGCACACCTTGATACATAGAAGTAGACCAGGTCCCCACTTCGGATGGCTTCTCACTCTTGGAAAAGAATGACTTTGGCCAAACTGTGATTTTCTGAGGGGCTGACAATTTCTGAGAGGCTGTTGTTTCGAATCCCAGAGGTGTCAACACATATTTAGAAACCATTTCAGTGGCCGCGAGGATAGGACAAGTGAACGATTGTCTCATGAGACCCGGGCAGACAGAGCCACAGAATAGGGTAACAAAAGCCAAGAGAAGGATGGCATTCCATTCCAGCACGGAAGAGAATGCGTCGTCGAGGTTGTCCCCCGCAGACAGAGTATCCTTGAGAGAGGCAGTGATTTTTTTTCTGTCTAGTGTAGTAGCATCGGCATTAATATCATCAGTTTTACCCTCGCTTTTCTGGGCATCTACGAAGAGTTTGAAGAACAGATCCTCGTCAAATCCGTCTTCTTCCTCGCCTTCGCTTTTAGTTTGATTGGTTTCCTGTCTCGGTGATGAGTCATCAACTTCTGAATCTAAGTCTTGAGAACGCCTTTTCCCACTTGCATCGGCAGAAACAATGCTCGCGAAAGTTGACTTTTGTTTCCCGTCCTCAGGATTTGGTGGGGCCGATTCCGTGCTCGTTTGATCCTCTTTTGATATACTGGTTTTTGATACTGCTGAAGTTGATAGTTCTTGGAGATCTTCTGGCATATGATCTTGCTGTGGCTCCGGCGTTTCATCAGGCTCTTTCTGTTCTGTGGCTTCACTCTTCGACGTGTTGTCATCGGCCGTGGGCGTGGCAGATTCATTTTCTGTTCCCTCCGTTTCTGGGCTGAGCTCGTCCCTAGTCTCAAAACTGCTGGCATTGGAATTGATGTTTTCTCTATAGCCAGGTCGTAGATTGCGCGCCCCCTTCATGTTTATATGGGGGCTGCGAGGTCGCTTGTTCCTTTCTTTTCTTGGACTGACACTTTCCTCTTTAGTCTGACTTGCTTCAGCTTCGGCACCCCCAGTGGCGCCCTCGCCACTGCCACCTTTACTGTTCTTGCTGTCGTCTTTGCTATCCGAGTTTCGTTCAGGCGCTGGCTGAGATCCCATCTGAAATGAGAAAGTTTGTAAGATCCGTGAGAAAAGACCTTGATTTGAAGATTGTTGTGTCTGGTTGTCACCCGGGCCGCTGCAAGAATCGCCTGACCCTGCCGCAGCTTGCTGGTTTTGATCTCCAGCTGCTGACAGGGTTGGTTTTTCCTCGTGGGTTTGAGCTTGAGTTTTTGGCTCATTGTCTCGTCGTTTACCAGTGATATATTCTCGTGGTTGGTGAGACAAGTGCGAGTGGCCCGCTCCAGTTTGGTTGGAAGAGCGGGTAGAGGATTTGACATGACTTGAGCCGTGTTCCGTTGATCGGGTGGCTTTTGTGTCAGTATCTGCCCATGGATGTCTGTGTGTGGTGGAGACAAAACTGGGGATGATCTCACGCTTGCCACCATGAGATTCGATCTTGTAGCTAGTCGTGGACAGTTTCTGCTGGCGCTTTTCATCACCTGGGGATGAAGATCTACCTGGTACATTCTGGTGGCCACACAGATTAGGTATAGCATTGGCTCCGGTACGCAGATAAACATCCAGGTGACCGTGGGTCATGTCTTTGGGGTGTCCCATTGCTGTATAATCTTTGTCTAGAGAATAAACCACTCCATCGCGTTTCGGATTTTCAAACCATTCCGACGATTCTTCCTTCTTCTTTCTAGCATCGCCCTGTGATTTCTTGCCACTTTCACGATTTATACCGATCCCATTACTTGTTCGAGCATTTTCGGAAGTGAAATAGTTTGGTTTGCCTTCATGTTCACCTTTCTTAATTTTCTTTTTTCCTTCAGCATGCTTAGTGGTTTTATTGGCTGTATGACGATGTTTGCTTGGACCATAAATCTCTTCATCCTCTTTGATGAATGAGTCTCCAGTGCTGTGTCCTCTGCCAACTGGAGATCTAGACGAATTATCCCCAGTCCCATCACGCTGTCCACGACTGCCATGGCCTTCATATAAGCCCAGTGTGTGTCTGGAATTTCTGTTAGTGTTATTGAATGGAAAATGTCTGGTCTCAGCAAGGTCGTTCCCTCTGTAGGCAGTGGGAGGGCCCGAGCGAGTGAGCGATGGACGTGGGTACATATCAAAATAGCCACCTCCTTCACGTGGGTGGTCCTTTCGCTCAGACTTGTCTGGAGGCTTGGCAGCGACTGGTTTGTTTTTATTTACCCATTTTGTGGGTTGGACATCTGCCTGGCGAAAAGCGAAGGTTTGGGGTGGATTCCTTTTTGTCCTCCGCCCATCCATTGAAGCAGTCCCGTGTAGTTTGTTCTCCGACAATGGCATGGCTCCCTCTGAACCTCTCCTGTCGTTTTTGCAGACCCGAGCTAGGGTATCTTCAACTGAGCTCTCTGGCAGCATCTCTGTAGCAGAGTCTGGGTGAGTGAAAGCGCGCGGTTTGATGGCCACGCGAGGCCCTTGCGTGCTCTCAATGACGTACGATGTCACACCGTGTGAAATATTGCGCTTAGGAGGAGGATCTTTCCAATCACTCGGCGACAGGATTGTAGGCAAGACGGTCGGTCCTGGATCCTCGAGAGGAGCAGGGGCAAGGGTTTCTTTCTGCTTGGGATTCTGGTGGTGCACCAGCTTTCTGTCAAAACCAGATTTCTTTTCGTGTGGGTGAACGGTTGTTTCAGCTGCTACAGCGCCGTCTCCCTGGTGCTGTGAAGAACTGTTTTTGGACTTGACTTGTGTTCCTGGTTGGACAGTCAGCGCGGTCTCGGTTTTTGGGGCAGCCTGCGCTTTTCTAGCCTCTGGTTTATTTCTATACTTTGGTCCCTGTGTCTTGGGTATATCACTTTCGCTGCTGGGTTCTGGTTGTTTAGTCTGACTGGCAGGCAATCGCATACTGCTTTTGGTACCCTTCTGACTTGTTTCAATTTCTTTGTGTTTCTCTACACCCAAACTTGTGGCGGCATGGGTTAACTTTGGTTTCTGATCAATGACTTTATCATCTTGGGTGGCCGTGGGGAGAGTACTAGTCTTTTTCTTGTCCTTGGTAAATAGATCGGGTTCAGATTTCTTATTACTTTTTATCGCGTGGTCTGAGTGTTTCATGATCTCAGATTTCGTGGCATCAACTTTTGTTTTACTGCCTTTAACTTTGGCTGGCTCCTTTTTACGTTCCTTTTCTCGTAACGTGTCGTAATAATCGAGTCGGAATACTTTTTTCTTCAGTTTCCCAGGTTTCGGAGCTATTTGGGTCGGAACTCGATCTTGCTGTTTCACTTCTATTACGAATGGCTCCAGCTTCGGTTTTGTCTTTTGTTCTTCCTTGCTAGCCTTAGCCTCGGCTCTCTTCGTCTTTAGAGCGTCATAATAATCTACCCTGAATACTTTTTTCTTGGCTTTAACGGGCGCCACCACTTCGGCCGTGTTTTGTGGAATGTTGACGTCTTCCACTGGAATTTCAGCCTGTTTCTGGTTCTCCACGGTCTCCAGCACTTTCACGATAGTCTCCGCTGCTTTTACCATGTCGGTGTTGCTGATCTCTCTCTCGTCTTTAGTCGCTGAGTTTGCCACACGTTTCGCAGATTTCTCAATTATAAAAGCGGCGCTTTTGTTGCGCTTGACATGGCTTGAAATCTGCTTCAAGACCTTGCCTTTGGGCGAGAGGACTTTTGGTATCGTTGTACTTCGTGTTTTCGACGATGATGGTCTCTGTTCTTGTTCTGGCGCCTGGCCCTGAGGCTCGTGTGGAACATCTGAGGTGTCCACCGTTGCTCTTGGTGGAGTTGCTTGATGAGTCTGCAAATCAGGCCCCAGTGTGGAGTCTGGCGGATCAACTTTAGGTTCCTCAGGAGCAGTCATTGGACTTTGATTATCTGACTGAAGGATCGTGGGTCCCACGTCTTCCGTGAAGTCCTCCTTTACTTGCGGCTGAGGCGGTGACTTGTTGTTTTCACTCAAATTTCTCACTTGAGCTTTCCCCCTCTTTTCCCGATCATTTCTCCGGTCGGGAATTCCCCTATACATTTTATACGTCTTTCCCGTACCTTTCTGAACCCTGTTTAAGGCATAGGAGTTCTCGTTCCATACCGTATCAGACATATCTGATGGATACATGTTAACGTCGCTGGGTCTACCGCCAACCTCATAATCCATGGTTTCGTCCTTCATTTGATCGTTGTACGTGAAATCGTTGGTGATGGCTGGCGCCGCCTGAAGGGCCCAGTCTGCAGCGAAGTAATCTGGACCTTCTTCGACGTTTCTAGCTGTTAACCGGTGTTCACTACTCTGTAATGTCGGAGATTTGTAAGGCAAGTTCTCGGAAGATCCAATAGCGACCCGTCGCATGCGCTCGTGTGGAGAGTAGATTCCGCTTCGGGTTAATTCGGTCTCTCTGGTCGCTACCCTTGGCCCGTTGCTGTAGAGGGAGTTGGGACTGCGTCCTGGGTGATCTGGAGATTTGTTTCCATACGAGCAAGTTTCCACCAGAAGCCGCCTGTTCCTTTCTAGGTTATTCACAATATTTGTCTTCGGAGATACGCTGTAAACACTCTTTGCCGGTGACCTCAGCCCAGCCAAATCGTTGCCTGGGGAGCCCAAACCTTTCTGTCTCTGAGCTGATGGACTTGGGGTTTTCACTGTGGGACTTTTTTGCTCACGCTTTTGTCTATCGGGTGAATTTGGGACGTACGACGATCCTGGGGAATTCTGTCGCCTTGTGGGTGAAGGGTTTCTTAATTCCGTGTGTCCGCGGTTAGTATTGCTGTTGGAATTGGCTTTGTTTTCATTGATACCTGATTCATCTAACGTGTCATTCACGTTATATTCTTCATCGTCTTCTTCATCTTCTTCTTCATCATCATCATCATCATCTTCATCCTCGTCATCTTCTTCATCCCCTACAACTGGTGAAACCGGGCTCACCCCTGAAACTGGGCTCTTGCCAAGAACTTCACACAGATGTACGCTCTTCGTCGCACTCACTCTGGAGTCAGCATATTTCCTTGCACGTGACGGACTTTTCAGGGCCAGTGTTTCACCACTGCCCAAATTGTGAGGCGACTCGACCGGTTTTGAGTTCCTGGGCACAGATACTTGTCTGACAGAAGCTGCCATATTTTGCACCACATGCTGTGTTTTCCACGTGGAAATATTTTCCTTTATAAACCTGGCCTTGTTCTCTGGGTTCAGAGCCGCCAACACAACATTTCCTTCACACGTAGGAGGACCGTACCTCCCTCCACCACCTCTCTGACGCGCCTGCTGCTCTTGTATCACGGACGCTACGTCTTGGACCAAACTGTTGGCTGTGGATGTTGAGTTGACAGAGCTATGATACATCTCTTCAAGACTTGAGGATATATACTGAGGAACGATGCACTCTTGAAATTGCAGCTCTTGGTCCTCGGCCAGAAAATCATCGTTTTGTTCTCCAGATTCATCAAAATTCTTCTGACAGCATTGGTGAGGCGGGAATGTTACGCCATCATGGAAGTCTACGAAATGGAATAGTTCATCAATGGGGGACTTTTCCTCTCCTATCACCTGTTTGGATTTATTATCTTTGTGGCGGGATTCATCTGTTTGTTTCGTTTCTATTTCTTGAGTCACAGGTATACTGGATGATCGACCAATTTGCAAATACGGCGATCTGCTGGAAACTGCAGGTGACTCTATGACCTCATACACGTCCACTACCTTCCGAGACCTTTCTCTGGGAGACTCGTGGTCGGGTAGTTCCCGATTGTTATTCTTACCAGCACTTCCTTCATCAAAGATCACATTCGTCACCTTGTCGGGAGAGATACTTTTACTGAGAGATCGTTTTACTTTCCCACTCCGCATCACGTTTTTCAGAAGTTTTGAATAATTTTTTTTCTTCTGTTTTTCGCCCTCGCCAGAGTCCTCGTTGCTAGCCGCCACGGGGATTTCCTCTTTTTTATACTCTGGCGTTTCCTTCCTCTCAGATTCCTCTTGCTTTTTGGCGGTGGCTCTCGTCCCTTTTTCCGGTTTCTCTGGGCCTTCTGGGCCATCATCTTTGTCTTCCGTCTCATATTCGCTATACTGCTCTTCTCTCTCCCGGATTAATTGTTGTATGTCCTCAAACATCTCTTTGCTGTTCACGCGGATCACCCGGATTTTTCCAGTTTTCTGCTTCGTTTTTCCTCGTGCCTTATCGTGTGTCTTCACAGTGGGCGTGCCTCCCTGTGGATCTTCCACTTGGGGCACAGCGCGCCTGGGTCGATTATAACGGACTCTGCCACGAGTGTCACTCCCTTTCACCTGTGACTTCTTGGCGGTAGTGGCATAACTGGTCGCTTTGTGTGGACTCTCTAACTCCACATCCCCAACTTGCTCCACTACGCCATAAGGTTGGATATCGTCACTTCCATCCACATCTTCCTCCTGGCTCCGATAGTAATGGGATTCAGGTCCCGTATAATATTCCGGTGACTTATAGTACCCACCTTCATAATTGGTGTTGGCGTTTTCCATTCCGTTCGCGAAAGAATCTCTGCACATTCTCCTGTGCTCACATGCTGTTCTCTTCACCACCAAGCCACCGAAAAAGTCACTGTGGTCATCATCATGAGATATGTCCGTCGGCGAGTGGTATTTAAATTTAGGCCAAGGATTGTCTTGCTCCATCGTTGTTCCCCATTTTTTCTTCTGAAATCGACCAATGTCAAAACCACCTTCGGGTCTCCCAAAGTGGCTGCCAGGGCTGTAGCTAGGGCTGCGGCCTCTGCCGTGGGGATAGTCGCTGGAGACTCGATCAGGAGAATGGCCAAATTTAAAATTGTGCCTCTGCCGTTTGGATGTGGTACTTTCGCTAGCTCCAGCAAATCTCTGAGCTTCGTCTACAAGTGCCGACTCTTGGACAACCTCCATTAATTTTGATTGCTCTAGGTGTCTTTCTAAACTTTTGGCTTTTTGCTGCCCAAATCTGAAACTCCTACTGCTGTGAGCATCGTTTCGTGTCTTTCCTCGTTCTACCACTATAAAACCTGCTTTCTCTAGGGCGCGTTCGTTGCTTTTCTCTCTAAATCGGCCAAAATTAAATCCAGAACTCCTTTCAGTTTGGCTTACGGATGGTCTGGGGGCGATGTCTGACTTTCTGCCAAGTTCCCCGGGTTTTTTGGAGCCCGCTTCTTTCTTAGTTTGGGTGCCATTGATCATCCCAACAATAATATTTAAGAGTCCACCGCTTGTGTTTCTGGGTTCTGCTTCCCGTGGACTCATCTGCCTAGAAGTGCTTGGACGGACTTCAACAGCTGTATAAGTATAACCTCTAGGTGGCCTTTGGACGCTGCGTGGGCTCGCCCTCGAAGTATGATTTTTGTCTGGCTCAATACTTTCGAAGTGAACCTCATGCTCGTCGCAAAATGCCCGTTTTGTTAGTGACTGAAGCACGCGCTTACAATGGTCAAACTGAAAGCTGGCAATGGTGGCCACTTTCGTGCCCAATGCAGGGTCTTCGGCTCCCAGTGGATTAATGTCATCCATGTACGGATCCCCGTTTGGATCACCCAGTGTCTCTGTTGGAAAGGCTCCTCCACCGGTCATCTCGGGTGGGAAGCACGCAGTTGGATTGAGACCAACAACAGTACTCACCCCCGTGTTTTGGCTTATGGGTGCTCGGTCACTTTCCTGAGATGGCTCGGGTGCAAAGTCATCAGCGGCGTTGTGTATGTAAGTAAAATAGGTTTCATCATCATCGGCGCCCCCATGACCGTATGCTTTGTACTTGGCCTGGTTTTGATCATCTGAGTCATCCACATCGCCATTATTGGACTGATTCTGCACTGTTTCATCGTCAGCGCCTACGTCCGCTTTTACTGGATCACACATTTCCTTATCATCCGATTGAATCACCTCGTTATCAGCGTTGCTATCTTCACTGCTGTCGCTGTCCTCTTCCTCTTCTTCTTCCTCGTCTTCCTCCTCATCATAGCTATCATCGGTCTGGTCGTCTTCTTTTTCATAGACCTCGTCATCGCTGCTATCACTACTGGACGCTTCATCATAGTCATAGTTGGCATTGTTGAAGTTGGAATTTTCATTGAAATACGCAAAATGATTTGACTCATCGGAGAAGAAAAAATCCTGCACAGTCTCTCCGCCGCTGCAGTTCTGGACAAAATAGCGACTGTCCACCCTGGCACTGCTGGGTTTTACTTTTTTTTCTTCTTCATGTTTTCTCTTGACAGTGTTCTCTTTCTTCCTGGGTTCACCGAAGTACATCTCCTGATCTTCAGACTTCCTGGAGTGTGAAACGGATTTTGGTGTTTTTATCCTTTTATCACCAGATCCTGAACGCGCCGGGGAGCTACTTGGCTTCCCAGAGGTTTTTCTGGGTGAATGATACTGTCCAAATACGAAGTTTTCGCTATCAGTGTCTCTGGTTGTTTCCTCACTCCTTTTTGGGGATAAAGGTGTGTGGCCCTTTCTGTGATTCACGTTTTGAGCATTGAAATCACTCGCGTACGCCTCATCGGGATCATCCTCTTCAAACCACACGAAGACTTTTTTATTTTTGCCTTTGATTTCATCCTCGCGGTAACTCTTTTTAACCTTGTCTGCCTCATAACAAGTGAAGACTTTTTTGTTCTTCATACAATTGATGTAGTCTTCATCATCTTCGTAACAAACAAAAACCTTCTTTCCTTTCTTTTTCTTCTTGTTATCATCAGCGTAGATGTCTTCTTCTTCCTCCTCATCCTGTGCTGGTTTTGGACATGTACACTCGCATTTTTTGGTAGGTTTTTGCTTCTGTTCCTGATCTGTGTATCTGCAAAGATCATCTTTATCTTCATTAGACTTGGGGTCATTTTCACAACATATTGGGCTGATGCGCCCGGTGTAGAGGCAACCATCGTCGGCATCTTTTTCTCCCAAGTCCTCGTAACAGTTGTAGCGTGGGACAGGGCCTTCTACATCCTCCTCATCTTCTTCTTTTTCTGTCTGTTCGGCTTTTCCCTCAGGTTGACATGTCATTTTATGAGATGGTGAACAACTTTCCGATTTGCGGGGTCGCTCTCGGCCGTGATATTCAGGTCCTGCTTCTTCGTTTTTCCTTTTCTTCTTCTTTTCCTCTTTGAGGCTCTCTTCTTCTATGTCCTCGCAGGGCTCCGATACAGGAGGGCATTTCACCGGGGTACACGGCCGATCTATTCCATGGTAAGTAGGGCCTTCATCTTCATCCTCCTCGTCCAACTCATCGTCATCATCGTCTTCCTCCTCATCTTCATCATCAGCGTAACACTTTTCCAGTTCAACGCATTCTTCATCTTTTTTCTGTTTGCCTGAAGGTCTCCTGATGTTTGCTTGCTTGTCGTAATCTTTGTACTTTTTGCAGACAGCTTTCAATTCGTCTGTATTCATATATAGACACTCCTTGTAAAGTTCGGCTGTTTCTTCCTGTGGTATCTCTTCTTCGTGCGCGGGTTCTTCCTTGACCTTTTCTTCTTCTTTCACTTCATCTTTCTCTTCTAAAATTGTTGGTGGGTCTCTGCAGGATCTGGATGGTGGACTGCAGCAATGGTCTACAAAGGCACAGCAGTCCTCTTCATCTTGTGATTCCGGGTTTTCTACAGATTCGTCTTCCGCGTCCTCTGGGACTTCTGCTTCTTCCTCTTCCATGGACGCATCTTCGTCCTCGTCGTCATCATCGATGCCGGGGTCATCCTCGACATCATCATCTTCCAGGTCGCGGCAAGGAAACCTAGAATGTCTTCCTTCTTCACACACGGTCTGGTCGTTGGGCCGACACGGGTCTGAATTCAGGTGGACCAGCATCTGTTTGGTGACGCGGACGTGGTGTTCAATATCTCCAATCCGGATAGGCGTTTCATCGGACGTGGTTTCTGCTGCCAACACTGCTGGGTGGCCCAGTGTCTTGAGAATACACTGCAGCAGATTTTTGGTGGTGAATGCCTGGCTAGTGGGGAGGTCTCTCCAGTAAAACGATTTGGGACAAATTGAAACTTCTCCCTGGGAGCTTTTGCTGTTCTCCATTTGCTGAGCAGATCCGGTCCGGAATAGTAAACAGATCCTTTTTGTGTCGAGATCTAGGACCTTCTTCTTCCAGGATGGTATACAGATCTCATTTCAGACCTAAACAAATCAGCAGCGGTCGAATCTGTGATTTACGAATAGAAAACACAAATACTAAAAGAATGCAGTGTGAAAACACGTAGAAAGATACATTCAATAAAGGCAGATGTGTTTGATATTGAAAGGGTATTACGATTCCTGACTAGATCTACATGTGGAAGATACAAACGTCTTTTACGTGGAAATCTAAACTTTGCACAGAAATTTCGCTGATGCCCTAATGGGTAAGCCGTGCGGCTTCAATCCCCTTCCTTCGTGCACGCTTTTGGATGATGTTATCAAAGATGTTGCTGAATCGTTTGTGTTGTCTACATTGGGGTGTTTCTTGTCGTTAGATCGGCTAGGACACAACTATGGGTTGCACGGGACACGACATCACCAAACGTCTGAAAACAGTGCGTATTGGTGCATTTCTCTAATCGTGCGCATTTGAAGGCGTGCACCATTTTAATCGAGGATTTCTTTCTAGCGCGTTTCATCAAATTTGTATTTCGGCTATGATGACAAGTAAGGAATCGTAATTTTGTGGAAAATCACCGTTCCTCACTCCCAAGAGGAAAAGCAAATCATCATGCAAAGACATTCAATGTTACTTCGATTAAATTGAGGTAATCACTACAATAAACTTAAATGATCAAAAAGCAATCATCGTGCCTCACGTTGTGTCTAGTGCTGAGAATCAAGGCAATGCTCTGTGGTAAAACATGTTTATTTAATATTTCAGGACACAGTGTCAAGATTGGCGTCTCTGTTTCATGGGATTAAGATCTTTACTATCTTTCATCGCTTCATGGACACCATCGATTTATTCTCGTCTTGAAAAATCACAAACTCATAAAAAATTAATGAAATAATTATTTATAACTTGCGGCAATAAGCTTATCGTGAAAGCTCATTCTTCAGCAAATTACAAACTATTAAAAAAGGGCACATAATGTCTTTTATGGTAAAGGTAAATTAGGAATACGTGTATGATGTTCAAATTTTACTGAACTCAACAGAAATGAAACAATATTTAGATACAAAGTTTTTATAACTTCCCGCAGTGTCATTATCATGACAAGTCTGTCCATCGGTGGCTCAGTTCCACAGGTAAATTACGAACATGTAAGTTTCTCCGCCAGTTCAAAACAACTCAGAGGGGTATAATATTAGATCTAAACCCTGAACGTCACAGCCAGTTGATGGGGACAAAATGTACACCCAATAAACAATGACAGAAGCTGACGGTGTCTGACTAGGCTTAGCATGATAGTGCTTAGTTAATGTTCAGAAAAGCAAAGCGGGAGTGATCGGAAGAAGACAGAGAAATGACCAGATGAAGATCCAACGGTTAAGCGATCTGGTTTCTTCTTGGCGAGGCGGTGGGTGCCACAACAGAGATCGCGGATTCGATCCCCATCTTGATCATTTCTCTTTCTTCTTCCCTTCACGTCCGCTTGGCTTTTCTGAGCACTAACTAGGCACTACAACTTGAATTCGCCTCATATTTTCTATGAATTATTTTCTTAGTGCTCTGGCTCCCCCCCAAGCTTCTGATTACTTCTGTTTGCTTAGTATGATAGGGTCTTCCCGGATTTACTAAGAAAATGTGGAAATTATGGTGTCCACTCGTCGTCTTGTCTACCAGGAGCTGACTCTGCCGTTCCGGACTTAGTACGATTATTCCCTTAATCAAACTGCACAAGATAAAATATTTGCCAGCAGTATGAAAAAAAAAAAGCCATATTTTACAGGTGTCTGTTGTGTGCAAAGATTAAAATTTATAGTAATGAATGATCCACTTACGTGATTTCCTGGATACATTGTGATCAAACTATTTAGTTAAATTTGTTGATTGTGACCGACAGGTTTTTCATTTCAACAGAGTTGCAATTCTTAACATCATAATCAGGTAAGTTTTGGGGCTATACTCTCACTTTTTGAAAAAAAAAAAAGAAAGAAAGAAAAAAGATCTGAACGTAGGATCAAAAAAACTTCTCTCTTTAAGTGCCGGATCTGGAACAGATATCGACGATCACAGTCCGCCACCCGTTCCTCCGCTCGGATGCTCTTAAAAAGCCCGCATTGTCCTGGTTTTTCCCTGTCGCCCATCTGTTCAAACTCTCTAGATGTGTTATTCTTTGTCTACCTCTGCTTTTTTTGCCCTCTATTTTCCCAGTTAGAGCAAGGTGTTCAAGACCTTTGTGTCCATTCAGGTGTCCCATGAACTGCAATTGTTTTCTCCTAATTATTTTTACTGGCGATCGCTCTGTGTTGGCGCCTTTCATCACCATTTCATTCGATTTCCTTTCCTTCCATGAAATATTTAGGAGTCTCCTTAAAAACCACATTTCCGTTGCCTCCAGCTTGTTTTCATAAAACTTACTGAGATAAATATGACGCAATGGGAGAAGCTAGGTTTCCATGGGTCCAGTTTGTGCATGAATTGTTCCCGAGACACAGGGTACCGAGAGGAATGAACTAGCCATATTCTGTCCGCCGGTTTCGTGCGTGTATCATCGATGTCAGCGATGCAGCAATGCGCACAACACCCCTGCATAATTGTCCACAAACCACTTGTACCCACCATATTTACACACTCGCAAGTTGTGGACATAGTTATAGTAGTAGAAGGAATTGTTCGTTTCGTTGTTATTGTTCTGAAAAGTTATAATTAGACGCAAAAGGGCTGTGGATTTCCTTCGAAACTTTTTAAGGATCTGATTCTCCACTATAGCACATTCAATCTATAAATAGCTCAATGGCGTCATCAGAGAGTATAGATTTA
Organism: Onchidella celtica; assembly: GCA_963931925.1. Taxonomy (NCBI): domain Eukaryota; kingdom Metazoa; phylum Mollusca; class Gastropoda; order Systellommatophora; family Onchidiidae; genus Onchidella; species Onchidella celtica. The sequence goes on from OZ007577.1 coordinate 15,547,256, forward strand.
GAGAGAGAAGAAAGTTTCGCTTTTACACGTGATCCTAGCAACCAAAATAGAGGCGGTAAACAATTGGAAACATGGCGGATCCAAAGAACACGCATTGCAGATGGTACTCTGCTTTTGGTTGCCAGAATTCAAAGCACAAAAGACCAGACCTCGCATTTTTTCATTTCCCTTCAGACCCAGAAAAATCTATACTCTCTGGCGTCATCTTTCCGTAGTTGGGCGGCACCAGTGTCCTACATGATAGCGGCATGTCTCTGGGTGGTACACTCCGGTGCGCCATTGCAGTGTAAAAAGTATAACTGTGTGTAAAAACAATGCGCATCATGGCGCCAGAAAGTGCACTATTTTTGTTAGTCCAGGGGTATGGTGGTGTAGTTTATTTGTATAATAAAGCTTGTCGTGTCTACAGGAGAAATACAGATATGTTTTTGTGAAATTCACATCTTCAGATTCCAGGAATCTAAACCAATTAGAAAAATTGCACATTCTATTTCGTGCAAAACTCATTCCATCACTGCAGCCTCCTCTCCCATTCTGTCTGTCTGTCTGTCTGTCTGTCTGTCTGTCTGTCTGCCTGTCTGTTTGTCTGTCTGTCTGTCTGTTTGTCTGTCTGTCTGTCTGTCTAACCAAGTGTCTTCCTTGTCATTACTATCTTATGTAGCTTACTATCATGTTTCTGTATTGTTTGTTTCTACCGCGAGGCTCTACAACATACAAATTTATCCCCCCCCCCCCCCAACACAAACATGCATCTTAACTTTGTTCCAGGCCCTCCCATATCCTGGGGACACATTGGTGTAGAGGCAAAGTACTCGCCTTTCATGCCGAAGGTACCGGGTTCACTTCCCGGCCGGGTGTGGCATGTTTGAATTTTGGGGGAAAAAATCTTATCCCTGGTCCTATGGTAGGCGGGATCAAGCGCCTAGTCTTCTCGTATAAGAACGCAAACCGCGGAGGCCCCGTGTGCAGTTTGCACAAGTTAATGGTTACCTGGCAGTTGGAAATCGAGAAGAGCATGCCTAACAAGGTCCCTGTCCGGGAAAAATGAAAAAAAAACTACCACAAAAACATTAACAGGCGAAATTTTTTAAAAATTAAAAAAGTGTGACGAAAATGCTAAGAGCAGCGAACCTCGGAAAATAAAGACTTAAAACCGTCTCATGACGCTAACGATTTTTTATTTTTTTTTGGTCACTGTTTTGTACACAAATTAGCTGAGTTTGAGTTTGAGTTTGGAGAAAAAATCACGTCGACACGATAAGGGTCACTGTGCTAGGAAAAAGCAAGACGAAAAGACAGACTGTAACAGACCAACAGGACGTACAGAAGGTGACCCGACCAGAAGCGTCCACCAACCACCTGGACAGATTAACAGGGAAAAAAAAACAAAAAGGATCCAACGGGACAACATAAAACATTGATCGATCTTTAAAAAACAAACTGAACAAATCTCAGTTTTGACAACATCATAACAAAACAAAAAAATCATAATTTATTATTGTATAGAACAAACATTTCATGATAAAAACAATTATATGTCACCGAGGAATACAAAATGTGCCAGTGAATATTGCACGTAAATACACACACACACACACATACACACACACACACACACACAAACTCCCACACACACACAAACACACACACACACGCCATATGCACGTACAGCACACATAAATACACACACACTCCTTCTTTCTCATCTCCCTCTCTCTCTATCTTTCTCAGTCTCTCTTGTTCTGTCTCTCTTTCGTTTTCGCTCTTTCTGTCTGTCTGTCTGTCTGTCTGTCTGTCTGTCTGTCTGTCTGTCTCTCTCTCTCTCTCTCTCTCTCTCTCTCTCTCTCTCTCTTTCTTCCTCTCCTCCTGTTTTGTTCAGTGATTCATCAGTTTTTTGGCGGCGACAGTGGAGAGTGTGTTTGTGTGTGATGTGTGTGGGGGCAGACGGAATGGGGGAAGGAGGGAAGGGGTGAGAAAAGACAGTCGTGAACCTTCTCATTGGCTATTTCCATCACAGAAGAGATACATGCACCACCAGTAGGCAGGTAGCCATTGTACACACAGAACTGACACTATTGCAAGAAGTGCCAATACTGGACGTGACATGCATAATAATACTTGTATGAGATTTACTTATAAGAATTCTCCAAGTTAAAATTTTGTATCCCTGTAAACCGTTTCAAATATCTCGTGTGTTGACACTGTTTTATAATTCATCACCTCAGATCTGCTTTATTATTATGTGTATCTATATATATCTCCTAAACAAGGTCAGAAAAAGACGGGGAACGTTCTTTGGACATATAATGAGAAGACGAGGACTAGAACATTTAGTAACAACAGGGACATTCAGTGGCAGAAGAAGCCGGGGACGACAACGCATAAAGATGCAGGACGATCTCAAGGCCTGGCTGGGAATGCACACCACCAATGACGTCATCAGGGCTACGGAAGATCCCGAGAGATAGAGCGTCATGATCGCCAACGCTTGCCGGCAGGGCACTTAATGATGACTATCTCCCCCTTGTATAAAATTAATTTGAGATCATGCCACAGTATCGCATAGCAAAGTGTAATCCTTGCAAAGTGTCAAAATTGTCAATTTGAGTTTGGGTTTAACAGCGCATGGGTACGGTAAGGGCCAGAATTGCGCCTCTCACGGTTTCTTTTTGTTATCTTACTTTGACTTACTTTACAGCTTTCAGATTCTTACGAATAAGATGAAATATAAGTAAAATTAAAAATCTCACGGAAAAAGGCCCGTACTGTAACGCTACGTTTATAGATGTCTAATATGAATTTTTGTGATAAAAATTTGTAAAAACAACTTGTAGCTGTCACCTTCCTTCAGAAACGACAAGATTCGCTGCAGGTCTACGTCAGGAAATAATTCTTTCATGGATCAGCAGGCAGAATGCCTGCTTTGGATATACGCGAAATCCACACGTTTTGTTAAAATATGTGATTGTGCATGAGAAAACCCGGTATAAGTCGGCAACATGACATTTTGAGTTCTGTACATATAATAAAAGAGAAGACATTTCTGATAAATTGAAGACAATGACCCCCCTAAAACAAGATTTTGAGAAAACGGAATTTAATCGTATTAGTGGCCATAGCTAATTGACCAAGTAATATTGGAGTGATTGCTGTTAGGAGACCGTAGTCTAATAACTAAGCAGTTATAGAGATCATAGTGAGTAGTGTTCACTGCTCATCTACAGTTTACCCTGTAACATGCCACGGTCCCCTAGCAAACAGCCGAGTCGGAAGTTTTTGGATCTTGTTAGGAGGCTGTAGACTAATTACAAAGCCGTTATAGAGATCATAGTGAGTAGTGTTCACTGCTCGTCTACAGTTTACCCTGTAACATGCCACGGTCCCCTAAACAACAGCCAAGTTGGAGGTTTGTGTGGGACCCATATTTTCACTTCAAATCTGTTTTTCTCAAAATCAGCTCTGCCGACTTATACCGGGTTTTCTCATGCACACTCACATATGACTGACAGTTACTGATGGGAGATAGAACAAAGTGCTACTGGGGTGTCGAATTGCTGTGCATCGGCTTTTCACTCAGCAGGAAACATCGGACACACTGAAAATCAGAGTTCATTTTAGACTGAACTGCTCCTCGTGATCTTCAAAATAATCATAATCATGATTTATGCAAACAGAAAACGAATGAGGAAGACAATCACTACAGTGATCGCGAATGTCACGAAAGGACTGTGCTTTGTCGGCGATGACGTCATTTGTGCAGGCGGGTCTCGAGTCTTCAGGGGTCGGTAGATCCGGTCCCACTGGGTCATGATAGCCTCCCGCGCCCCTGCCCACTGGCCTGGGCCGAATAGACGGTACTGATACGGGGTCGATGCACCAAAGGTCAGTTTCAGGGCCAGAATGGGGTCATGGCGAAACAGGTGACCTGGGGACAGGATGGATTCAAGTTGAAGGTTAGTTTGGTGAAATAACACTGTCTATAATTATGAAGACAGATAGGGAAGAAAAGGGTGGGTGGGTAGGTAGATAGGTGAGTAGGTGTGTAGAAAAGCAGGTAAACTGTTATAAAATCAGATAAACTGGTAGAAAAGAAGGCAGGGGGTTGGGTAAGGAGGTAGTAGAAACAACGATAAATATGTAGGTTATATTACGAAGGGTGAGTGAACAGTTTGGGGGGTGGGATCAGTAAATAACTGAAATTGGGAGATTGCAAGGCGACTCAGCGATGTCGAAACAGCAGCAGAAGGGGATGCCTGAGGCGGGGGGGGGGGGGGGGGAAGACAGATCCGTAGAAGTTGAAAACACTGATGAAATTAAGGACGGTGATACCGACAGACAGACAGACTGTCAGAGAATCTATTGTGACGTGTAAGAGAAGAAAAAGATAGTTCCCTTATTTTCTTCAATGTAAGACTTGAGCTAACTGACCAGGAAACTTGGAACAGCACAAAGGGCCATGGAAAAGAAGATGCTGAATATGAAACACAAGATAAAGTGCTAAGCTTTGAAATAAGAAAAAAGACAGGGATCACAGACATTATTAAAGTGTCTGCTCAAACAGATACAGAAATGGGCAAGGCATTTGTCTAGATATAAGGACAAAAGATGGACAAAAAAGGGGACTGACGGGCAACCAAGAACTGGGGATAGAGATAAAGAGGAAGACGAGCAAGAAGAAGGCAGGATGACAATCAGTGCGCATGAGGGCCCAACATGGCACAGCGGTGGCGAAGTGTGGGTTGCCAGCGCCCGGGGCAAGGCAAGTATAGCGCATCCTGACCCGTGGGCCGTGCGCACTCCCTGGGGCATTTAGCCCCTCCCCCACCAAGCACTTTTTTTTTATTTTAATGTAACACAGGTTACGGGTCGGGTAAACCGAGCGGGTCTGTCTCTATCTATAGCCATCTAATCTGACACCAAATAATGTAACACAGGTTACGGGTCGGGTAAACCGAGCGGGTCTGTCTCTATCTATAGCCATCTAACCTGACACCAAATAATGTAACACAGGTTACGGGTCGGGTAAACCGAGCGGGTCTGTCTCTATCTATAGCCATCTAATCTGACACCAAATAATGTAACACAGGTTACGGGTCGGGTAAACCGAGCGGGTCTGTCTCTATCTATAGCCATCTAATCTGACACCAAATAATGTAACACAGGTTACGGGTCGGGTAAACCGAGCGGGTCTGTCTCTATCTTTAGCCATCTAATCTGACACCAAATAATGTAACACAGGTTACGGGTCGGGTAAACCGAGCGGGTCTGTCTCTATCTATAGCCATCTAATCTGACACCAAATAATGTAACACAGGTTACGGGTCGGGTAAACCGAGCGGGTCTGTCTCTATCTATAGCCATCTAATCTGACACCAAATAATGTAACACAGGTTACGGGTCGGGTAAACCGAGCGGGTCTGTCTCTATCTTTAGCCATCTAATCTGACACCAAATAATGTAACACAGGTTACGGGTCGGGTAAACCGAGCGGGTCTGTCTCTATCTATAGCCATCTAATCTGACACCAAATAATGTAACACAGGACGAGACGAGCGGGGCTCTCTACACAGTCAAACATACAAACAAAACTATCAGGTTTTGAGAGGACAACAATTTTATTAAAAGGAAAAGAAAATAACAAATCAAATAATAAACACAATACAATAAACACATGACAATACAATAAACCACAATAAACCACAATAAACCACAATAAACAAGACAATAAACCACAATACAATAAACAATACATTACGAAGACAATAAACAGCACAATAAACCCAACCGATAGGCGCGCTGAAGAAGAACCAAAAATAAACAGGAATTAACACCACGCCTCATCAGTTAATCATTACATCATGCTAAAACAAGAGAATGCATCAAAAGAAAACATAAAAGTTAATAATAACCATATTCACATTGTAAACTAATATATGGGGACGGTCCAGTATGTCTATCAAACAGTAACGTATATCTTACATTGTGAGCACTCCAGGGGAGATAACTCGAGTATAAGATGCAAGCCTAACAAGTAACATGTTTACTTCCCTTGGCTTAACTACAGGCTGACATAGGGCTATCCCACAAGTTATAATTCTTATATTATAACAACAGCCATTATCTAGATCAGGAAGAAAACTTAATTTGATTCCAGACAAGATAACATTAAGCCTTACATGTGTATACGCGCACCCTGTACGCCGCGCACCCTGTACGCATCAAATCTATCCTAGTTATGGAATGAGCTGGAGTTAAACTAACTACAATAAAATACAGTCTGCTGAGTCTACACACTCATACCACAGAACTGCCCGTGCTAGGTGGCTCAATAAAAGACAATCCCATCTACTTACTTAGCCCACCCACGCACAACGTAGTATCCCTTAATTAACAATTACCATCATAATTAGCAGAGGATAGCAATAGCCAACTGGATCTACTCATTAAGTCAAAATTAATTGACTTAGGCCCCATTAGCCAACCCAGCTCAATTCCGCACATGCTAGATTATTAATATTACACAAAAACCCTAGTCCATACTGCCACAGGCCTATCTCAACTCAGAGCCAAACTTATCCCTTTCCTATCCTCTGGATATAATACCAAACTCCTTACTCATAAAGTCATAGGAGTATCTCTAGGTGGACCAACCCACATACATGTAATAAGTCAACACCTAAGACTCAACCAACAATAGCAAGTTATAGTCTCCCACTACAAGTGATATGATAATCATGGCATAAGGCCAAACCCAACTACATGGTACAACTACGAGACTGAACAGTCAAGTCAACCCACTTGTATTACCTCCAACAATACTGATATACCTAAAACATTCCCACATATTCAGTGAACTAATTATATAATGCAACAAGATAATATCATAATAATGATGACATATATATCATAGGTCTACTGGGCAAGCAACACCCATAACCCCTATGATTGAGTTTAAAGTCAATGCATCTGATCTCTTCATTACAACAGAGTCCAATTACATCTGTCAGTGTGTCAAAAGAACAGACAATGAGCACCTACAAAGGATGCCATAAAAATATGACACCTGATGCATAGACAATGCATCTATACACCTAGCATAGGCCTTTCCCTTCATGATTCATCTTATCAACAACCAAAGTTCAAGGTTCGACCCTCAAAAGTTTCTAAGTCCGACCTAACCAGTACAAATTGAAGAAAATCAACTTAACACCTATGTAGCGAACATACTAATTCAATAATAAACATATAATAAATTAAGAAATTAAAGTAAATAATCATCATCCTTTAGTATAATGCCGATATCTGAGATCCCAAATGATGTTTAAGTGTGGCAGCCACTGTAAACAGTCAGCCAGGATTGTTATTGTTGTTTGGGTCAAGCTTCCGTTTCCGGAAGCTATTAGCTAACCAATCCCGGTCTTGATTTGACTCGCTTGACCAAAAGTCATGTGATCATGCCTGCTAGCGTCTGCTGTGACCTACTCACGGCTCACGCGCGTGCTCTGCAAATCCAACACCTCTCTCTTCATCTTAACTGGTCTACTCATTATCATAAAGTCCATAATGAATACGGCATCAATAAAGGTAACGAAAAGGCACACAAGACAAATCTACACATACATCATAGTCACACTGCTGATTTAAAGGAACCTAGAAATAATCATCCAACAATAACCTTACAACCCACGGAAGAACAAGTTAAAGTAAAGAAATAACTTGGCTATAATTCTTGCCCGTTACTCTCTCTCTCTCTCTCTGTGACGTCTGTCCCTAAGAAGGACACGTTGAGCCTGAATGGCACCAACTGCAGATTAAGAATAACGATCTAGATCTGTCTATCTCTGATCCAAGTAGCGGGACTTAGACCACACCCTCCAGTAGTACTATTTGTTAGCACTTCACATAAAATCAGTCCGTCACAAATTACAGTTAAATGTTTCCATTTAATTACATGAACTAATCATGCGCGCTAGCGTTGATAGCATTCTAGAACAACCTTAAACTCTCTCTCTGCAGGATACTGATAGATCTATACTAAGATAGAAACTTAGTAAGATAAACTTTACCATAGATTGTTAGCTGCTAGCCTTATTGCCTAACCAAGCTGAACAAAGTTCATCAAACCTCCAAGTATAATCCAATCATTATTATTTCACATCATCTAAATATTATTAAATACCAGAACTAAAATAATGGGTACAACTTACGTGAACTAACCAAATGAATTCACACTTGAACTACATCATCAGAGCTGGCACTTCACAAATCTTGAAATATAAATTATACAACTTCTTTTACTTTTATGTTAGTCTGGACACAATGACACGTCCTGCTGTCTTGAAGACTTGGGTGGAACTGACTGACCCACGCTATCATCTAAGCGTCACCCAAACACGCGCAACCCATTCACTCCTTACAGTTCACTAAGTGCAAATTCTAATAAAACATTAAAACAATTGAAAACATTTTTAAAGACCACCATCTTGCTCGTGTATGTTCCAAATACACTATCTTAAGGAAATATTACTTAACAAGATAAAAACTAAACAAAACTTACAATGTAGTGATACATAACAAGGTTCTACTTCTGGCACCAGGGATGGTCACTTAAATTGACCAATCCTGGACAATACAGACAACGCTAAGACTATGGTTTAAAATTGGCGCACTGAGTACATCAGTCAGCAATGTTACTCAACACTTGCATGACTCACCTCAGTGCGTGATAAACAATAAGGGGAGATTACCTATGGTTTCTGTGTGGTTACTTCCCCTTGACCACGTCTAGTGGTCCAGCTGATCAAAATAACGGGTTTATCTCCCTTTCACTACAATGAGCTATGTTCTCAGCCCTGTAATGGTTCACCCCATTACATTAAGAAAATACTGATGTAGTTAAAGTAACGTGCATTTAATGCTAGTATACTCAAATTTATTTCAAATCGCCTGGTTTAATTAGTGCAAATTTTTCGTAAATGGAGTTGCAATCTACATTGAAATCTCTCTCAATTGACAGCATTGCCGGATTATTCAGTCTTTCTTGGCTAGATCTCTGATACACTTCGATTAAATTTTCAAAAAACTTCTTTCACAACTGGCAGTTGAAACAGTGATAGTTAAAAGAACTCTTAATGTCACAATAGTGTCTATAATTTTTGAAAAAGTCATTCAGTCTGTAGCACTGAGCAAAAGAATGGCCAAAATTGCACCATAATGAATCACTTCTGCCACTTTTTTTTTTAATAACAAGATGACTTTTTATCCAAGTTATTATTACAGTGCCAAGTACCTGTTTCTTCAAACGGGAAATCACGCCCTTTTATGGGCTCTATGTAATTTACCAATAAAGATTACCTGAAGACAGTATGGTTGAAATCAGCGAGGAAAATGCTGTAAAAATGTTACGTGGCAACGTTTATTGCCCCATCATACTGAAAACTATGTAGAATGTTCGAACATTGGGAGATTTTCTGTGTGAAAAGGGAGGCGAGGGAGGGGGCCATTTTGAAATTTTGTGCCCCTGCGAATTTTGCTTCAGGGACAACCGCTCTTGTGGCCCAGCCCGCGCTATGCCACTGTGGCAGAGACAGACAGAAGGCGGAACCAGGTGAAAGAGGCCTGCGGAGAGCTACATGTACATCCTGCAGTGGTTGAACAACGCCTAGAAGAAGAAGAAGTCTTGATCTTCTAAACTGTCTTCAAACACACGCTTAGTTGTTTTGATTGGTTGCTTAATTTGTTGGTGACATTGTATTTTGTGCACCTACCGAAATCGACCGAGCAACCGGCAAGTTCCGCCAGCGAATCCAAGTACTGTATCAATTCCACTTGTATCGTATGACGCCGAGACTGGGCATATCGCCTTGCATTGAAAGCACGTGTGTCTCTGATATTTTGCCACATCTCTTCTCGTCCGGGCAGAAACGATTCTCTCTGTATGTAAGAGAAGTACACAGGCCTGCTCTGAACCCATGAAAAAAATCAGTCTGCAATCTCCACTCTTCATTAGTATTGTTTGAATTTGCTCGAGTCCACCCACGCCGTTAAACCCAAAATCAAACTCAAACTACCCATGAAAATCTGAACTGTTGCTGGGAATCTAAAACTTCATAACGGCTTTCCGTTGCTTTAAAATATGAAAGGTATCAAGCAGCCTACAATAAGAGATTCTATTACAATGTTTAAAGTCCATGGAATTGGAAATGTATTAAAATGTGTCCGAAATTTGCTATGGATTTCCATTGTGAATGGTTCACTTGTTACGGGCTATTCTGCACAGAACAACTGCTTCTCTGCATCTCCGCATAAGGAAATATAATTTATCTCCTTCATCAAGCATACCTTGAAGACTTTGGTGGCAGCCCTACTCTGCAACTCAGCTGCTGGCGAGATAGCACCGAACGGCTGAAGACATCCAATGATGGCCAGGGTATTGCGTTCTAAATCTGATGGAAACACATTCTTGTACAGGTTGACGACGTTGCCTTTGACATCTATAACCTGGTAAAAAGTAAGTGTGGAAGTTGGCAGATCAGGGTTTTAAAATTGCCGCCCTGGACAAAGGAGTGGTCTAACTCCATTTTGACTTCTTTTTTTTTTTAATTGAAGTCGATTATTTGAAAGAACATTGATTCAAATCTTGGAAGGAGCGGGGGGGGGAGGGGGGGTCATCATACTAACCCTGGAACGCCACAGCCAGTTGCTGCCAGCAAAATATACACCCAAGAAATAATGGCAGAAGCTGACTGTGCCTGACCGGATTCAGTATGATGGGGTTTTCCCGGATTTACTGAGAAAATACAGGAAATTATGGTGCGCACTTCTTGTCTGCCGGCAATTGACGTTGACGTGCCAGGCTTAGTATGATACATGTGTAATGCCTCCATCCCTTTGGCGTATGCCATATTGCTGTTCACTGCAAGTCCTGCATACATAGTGGACCAAAGGAGTGTGAAATTGAATTGGTGCAATCTCACTCAGTAGTTGTTTATCAGTTGGGAAGTGTTCCAAATATGAAAGTGCTTCGGAGGAGACAGTTCGCGACCTTCGTTCTTTTGTTGTTCTACCTCCGTTTCTGAAAATCTCCAGAATTCTTAGTATGTAGAAGAGGTATAATAAATAAATACAATGGCAACATGCGTTGTGGCACTTGTTAAGCTGTTTCACGGTCCCGAATTATTCTAACGCCTTATATCATATTACTAAAACCGCAAACGTTTAACGTGAAATTTCTGTTGTGGAAAAAGTGGAAAAAGAACAAACGAGAACCAAGGTCACCGAGTGTTCCCACAGGTTGTTACAAGTAAAACTCACCTCTTCATCAATGAAAGGAAACCCAAACGAGTACACAGTGGCCAAAACAACTACATCGATGTTATCTTCCGCTGTTCCATCCACAAACTCCACTCCCGTCTCTGTGAAACGTTTGACGTCAGTTTTGATCCTGATGGAGCCGCAGACAATACGGTTTGGCATGTCGTCGTTCACCATTGGATGTTGCTGCAGTGGGTCGTATGCGGGGCGGAGGCTGGGGGGGGGGGGGGGGGGTAGGGCAGGCGTGAAATGGTGAGTGTTGAGTTTGCATATGAGTTCGGAGAAAGCACATCGATGTGATGGAATGCCACATTTTGCTAGGAAAAAGCAAGACAATAGACAGAATATAACGTGGGATATTTGCCATATTGTTATATGCGACATTTTGCTGATTTTGAGGTTTTGCCATGAAAATGATTCCTTCACCCCACATTTCATTATGTATATTATGTCATTCCAATCGGCTCAAAACTTCGACGTTTTTAATGACTGAATTTTGAATATTGCCCTGTTGTTGTTGATTACAAAGGGACCAGATAATAGTTTAAGCTTGAGGGTCTCAAAAATGTAGGTCCGCCAATGAGTCTGAGTTTAGGTTATCGGCACGTCAGCACAATAACGGCCACATTGCGCCGTTCACGGTCTATTTTGGGTATTCTAATCATGTTTGGTATCCAGAGCTTCTAGATATCACAAACAGAATCAAACGGTTCCATATTGACTATATTAAATTAAGAAATTTCTCAAAAGTTTTGTATGTCTCTGAAAAGAGTTTTGTGAAAGTGTATAAAAGGTTTCAAGTCCAACTGTAGATCTTAGCCTCTTTCGGAAAGGACAAGACGCTCCGTGGGTCCACGTTAGAAATAATTCTTTCATGGATGGTCCCCAACCAAAACCAAAGATACTACATTGATAAGATGAGACAGCTAGTGACTTTAGCGTGCGCAGATTTCGCACGGCCACCTAGCGGCAAACGCGCGGAAGTCATGAAAAGCGCAATGTTTTACGAGGCCAAATAGTGAAAATATTGAATTTTGTTCACTCTTTAGCGTTCGCTATTAGCCTTGATTGACGTCATTTATTGTGGAATTATAACCTCAATCGCTGTGGGAAAACTCTGGGTATTTTTTCTTTTCTTTAGACGCAGTAGCACTGCCACAATTTTGCATCATAAATTTACTATTATATGAAGCATTCTTGTCATACTATGCGCCATCGGCGCCCCGCCCCCAATCAGTGCGCAGGTTTTAAAGTGGTGCAAAAAAGACATTTTGTCTCATATTATAGTTTCTAGTATCTTTGCTAACACCTACCAGAACATCTCGTGATCAATACGCTGGTTTAGCTTCCAGCGGGTCACGGCGCCCACTAATACCTGGGCCATGTTGTCCTTCAACCACCACAGAGCCCTGGTCGTATACAGCATGTCTGCGGGTAGACCTTGGTCTGACACACGGTTTATGATCCACGTTCCTCTTCGTGTACTCAGGTATACCTGGGAATTCACAAATACATCACGGGATAGATTGCCATATTGTTGTATGCGACATTTTGCAGATTTTGAGGTTTTGTCATGAAAATAGATTCCTCACTCCTAATTTCATTATGTATAAGTGTCATTCAAATAGATCAAGAACTTTTTGAGATATGTGTTTGTGACGTAATGTATTATGCGTTTTAGCCCTTTTGCCGACCAAACTTAAATCCACAATTACTCAAAAACGCAAAAATGCACATACAACAATATGATAAATGCCCGACATGTCGACAATATACCTCGTCTGTGGCATAGTCAGAAGATACCTAGTGTACTCAGATACATCTGGGAATTCACAAAAATATACCTATTGCACTCAAGTGCATCTGGGAATTCACAAAAATATGTTCAGTGGCATAGTCAAAAGATACCTTGCGTACTAGTGAAAATGGACAGGTTTTTTTTTGGGAGGGGGGGGGGGGGATTTATACCCGTGGTTTGTGGATCTTCATTTTTGTCATCACCACTGTCATTGTCGTTACGTTATGATCATCATGGCCATTATTATCGTCAACATCGTCGTCTTCATCACCACCATCAATATTATCATTATCTCCTTTTTTGACATCCGTGTCATCATCATCACTGTCATCGTCGTCATGCCATGATCATCATCGCCACTGTTATCGTCAACAACAACATCATCGTCGGCAACATCATCATCATCTTTTTTTATCATCCTTACCATCATCATCATCATTGCCACTACTAAAATTGCCATCATCGCCACTGTCATCACCGCCATCATCACTATAATCATCATCATTGTCATCGTCGCCCTTGTTATTGTTGTCGTAGTTGCGGTCGCCCTCAGTAACGGAAATATCTGTTTGGGACCCTGGAGCTTGAACGGATATGGGGTCCCTTCGCAACCAGCAGACAATAGGGCAACATCCAAAATTAACTCATTAAAAAGCTTCTTCACGGTCCCTACGGGCATAGGGGCCCTGAATCTTGGGCTCCATTACTTTCATATTAGATCCGCCACTGGTCGCCATCATCATAATCACTTACATCGAAGCCTTACCTGAGAAGCAACCCTACTCAGTTCCACGGCTACGTCACCACCAGAGTTACCAATTCCGATGACCAGCACCCGTTTGTTCCCGAAACCTCGGGGATTTTTGTAGTCGTGACTGTGGAGAATCTACAAAGAGAAAAACAAATTCTGCAGTTATGGCCCTTCGGCAGTCTCTGAAACCTCATTATAAAAAGGGAGAGAACTACCAATGCCGTTAACTGTTGATGTTCCATTATTATCGTCCCTCTTAATCCAAGTTCAGTTGCGCCCATGGATAAGAGAGTGATCCTGCTCCATTTTTGTTCGGAATCGAGATGACACTGTGTGCGGGTCCTTCTAATCTTTCAATGGGGCAGAAGTCCAACTCCCCCGAATACGAAATAGGCCAATAATTCCGTGTATTTTGGCCTGAATTACTGCCCAGCTACAACCCTACTCCAGCCCAACGCAGACCAAACTTCACTTTTTTTCTTTGAGAAATTTACTTTGAACATGTTTTTCCTTTGATTTAAACACCCAGACGGCAACCCTAGGGAAATCGGACTCATAGGATTAACGCCAAATTTGCACATAGGAATGACTTTGTATCTAGTAGATCCGTGCTTAATCCGTGACAGTCCTGTCCGAAAGAGAAAGATTCGATAATGGTTCTTTCGCTGTCATGCTCACCACCTTAATTCTTGTTTCTTCCAACTCCACTTTCTGTACAACTGAGAAATTCGACATTAAACGTATGCGGCTTTAATATTAGGATAAGGAGTTGGAATAAATCGGATCTGCGAAACATCTTGATAAGTGCCACAACACGTTTCAAACAATAATGTCAAAGTGTGCATTTGTTATGCCTCTTCTACGCATACTAAAAGATCTCCAGTTTTTCAGAAAATGGAGATAGAACAAACAAGGACCAAGGTCGCCAAAATGAGTATAAAAGTGTTTAAATCAAGTGGTAGATCTTAGTCCCTTTCAGAAAAGACAAGACTCACTGTGAATCCCAAGACCCACTATACCAAGACGGTGCAATTCAAGCACTTCCGTCCGCCGAGCCAGTAGTTTCTAAAATTAGTCCGGCGCGTACAATCGTAAACACAGGCATGCAGTTCGTCGTACGTGTCAATCAAAATTAACACTTTGCAAGGCTGTTTGCCATCTTGAAGTTTATGTCTATTATAGTAAATTGGACTTCAGACATACACCTTTGCACTCCTCATACAGTCCCAATATTTTTGTGTTTGGACTAGTGCGTGTGTGCTATGGAGATCATCAGCTGTGTGTTTGTGTTTGTGGAGGGGGGGGGGGGGCGTAAAATCTCATTGCTAATTCAACTTTCGGTATAAGGGCATCGTCTTTTTGTTTGTTTGAGGAAGCCGTAAAAGGTCATCGATCAAATACTGATAAACTTTCTCAAAGCTAAGGAATCCCCTACGTACAATCAATAATTATGTGAATGAACTTTTCCACTTGATCATCTGGAATTTCTTTTAAAGAAAGTGTTTTGTTGTTGTTGTTGTTTCTTTCTTTCTTTCTTTCCTTTTTCCTTATTAATCTTCAAGCAATAGAAATTCAATCAGAAATAGTGCCCCGAAAACAGAAAATTTCAGGAAAGAAAGTTGGAAAACTGAAGAAGCTGCAACATGAGTAACACTTTTTCAACGTTCATTATCATCAGAATACTGCGGCTGGATTTTGTTGATTTTTTTTAATCGCCCATCTGGTCACATTTCCTACTTCATTAGGCCTACCCCTTTTCTGCTACCTTGATTATCTGTACACTTTCTCATAGAATTAGATGTGAATTTCCCCTCTGGTCTGATGTATGTGAGAACTTCATTCAAAGTTTGTGCTTTATACCCATTTATTTGCTTTAATCATTTAAATAATGGCCCATCTGGTCTCTTTTCCTACTTCATTGCTCTTGTTCTGCTACCCTGGTTATCCCTACACTTTTTCATAAGATTAGAAGATGTACCGGTACAGTTCCCCTTTGGTTTTATGTATATCTAAGAACTTCATTCAAAGTTTTGCAGTTTATATCCATTTATTTGCTTTAACCATTAAATTAATTCTTTGAATAGATGATCTGTTGTACAGTTCTTGATAGTCTATTAACCTCATCTCATCCAATGGGACATAAAGAAAATATCACAGTTTACTTCATGCCACCATTAAATCTTTGCTAACCGAGCCATGACTGGGCACATCATACGCGCTGGGTCAGTCTAGCAGACAACGCACGCGGCGGAACTCTTCGCTTTTGTATTTAACGATCGATTGCACCGTCTTGGTATAGTGGGTCTTGGGTGAATCCACGGTGGAAAATAATTCTTTCATGGATCTGCAGGTATAGGGCCTTCCTCCGATGTCTATGAAATCTACGTCCGAAAGAGAAACATTGCATAATTATTGTTCTTTCACTGAAATGCTGTCAACAACGACAAAAAGTTAAAAAAAATTGACGTACAAAATCATACCTGCCCTTTGAAATCCGACATTCCAGGAAATGTTGGTTCATATTTCTCGGCGTGATGTCCAGTACAGACCATAACAAAATCAAACACTTGTGTTTGCTCCGTCCCCTCATTATGATCCAAGATTTTAATCTTCCACTGACCGTACTAGGCAAAATTGTCCGCTTTTTGCACGGACAAAACTTCTGTATTGTATCGGATGTATTTGTCCAGTCCAAATTTGGACGAATATAACTTGAAATATTCCAGCACCTGCGGATGATAATAATTGTGTAAAGCAACATGGGCACCCGTACTATAACAATGCCTTATGTCACGGTGAGCACAGGAAGTTGTGATTACAATACTGGAAACACCAATTTGGGGGCATCGTACTTTATAGATAGAGACAGAGGAGATAGAGGGTGAACCTGTAAGCACTTAACACTTCATGAATATGTGATCAAAACTGTGTGTAGCCTCAGTTTTTGATGAGAACTTACGTGGACACGTCCATTTAATCATAATTGTGTGTTTACCATTTCATTAGTCACGAAAAAAGAGACGCATTTTGACAGGGTTGAATCGAAAAGTAGGATCGGAAATTGCATTCTTCAGCTCTCTTCGTTCTTCTCCTCTCTTTAGACATTGCTAGTTGAAAAGCAGCTTTAATTGTCAAATGGGTGTATTCTCTGAGTCAAGGGGTCACTAGTATCAACAAAATCTCGAAGAGTCTCAATTCATGTTATCCGAAATAATCCATCCTTGCCTGTTTTTTTCTTCCTTTTTTTCTCATTGGTTCTTTTTTCTCTGTTGTTGTTGGTGGTGGTGGTATGGTGGTGGGGGTAGTAGTGTTCTTTTCTCGAGTGGTTGTCTTATTGTAATGTTATGGAAAATCAAACAAATAAAAAAAAAAAATCGTAGGACATTTATTGTAACAAATGCACGTACTTAACATCTGCGAGTCCCAAACTTGGATTTTCGGAGCTCAGCACGTCCATCAAGGTAGGCCTTTGCTGGCCCGAAGTCATTGGCAACATCATCAACAACCGAAAGGAAATTTACTTCCGCAGAGTTTAGAGCCGTCTTAACGCATGGGCACACTGGGCAGCCCTGGGACCCCAAGGGTTTACGCCGGAGGAAGGGGGGGGGGAGCATGCATGTAAATTTACATTGGTTTTTGAAACGGGGAAGAAAACCCAGCTCATTACAAAAGATTCTGTTCAGAGGCCCATAATAGTGTTAGGTCGGCACTGGCATGGTTATTTCCCCGACAAAACAAACTTTGGTTATATAAAGGAATATTATTACATAGACTGGGTCCGAGGGCTCAGATCCAGATTACATAATAGACTAGCTTGGTGTGTTTCCATCGCATTATTCCAGCTGTTAGAGATATGGATGGGATCAGTGCAGAAATGTCGCGACCTAAGTTCTTGTTTGTGCCAACTCAACTTTTTACAACAACTGAGAAATTCGACGTTAAACATTTGTGGCTTTAGTGTTATGATAAATCGGAACTGTAAAACAGCTCGATACGTGCTACCAGCGCATATTAAACAAGTGTCAAAGTGCGAATTTGTTGTATATCTTTTACATACTAAAAGATCTCCAGTTTTTCAGGAAATGGTGACGAAAAAAACAAGAGATAAGGTCACGATGTGATTGTGAGCATTTGGCCTAGACAAACCATTGAAAATCTACAGGAGTTTATTTTAACTCCATGAAGTATTAAACACAGCATAAGGTACCTGTTTGTTATGCATGAATACGGGGTATTCTGCTGGTACCGGGAAATCACTGAACGACATCATTTCTTTACTCGTGTTGATGACAGTAGATTTCATAACGCAGCCCTGACCGTCCACTGGTGTCTCCGTGTATCGCCATAGCCCGCCCATCTCGCCAGTGCGCTCGAAACAGACCGGCTCCAGACCTTCATCTAGACAACATTTTATCGCTGCTAGTCCCGAGATTCCACCTCCTATGATCGCGACTCGATTGTTTTCCATTGTGACTTACCTGAAATGAAACAAGAGCAATAATACTCAGTGGTTTTCAAACTTTGTTCTTGCACCGCAGATTTCCTGGGGAGATTGTAGGTCTACTGTGGCGTCTGATCACAGTACAAACTGTGCCTTGGCATCAGTTGTCTTTTCCCAGTTTAGCCTTAAGAAGTTCGTTTTGCAGGTTTTGTATTCTGTTAACTGCTTTATCCTTTTATAACAGACATCTCTCTTTCTCTCCATCCACCCATCCAGGAAGCCATCCATCCATCCAGCCATCTCTCTTTCTCACTCTCTCTTTTTCTCTCTCTTCTTTCTCTCTCTCTCTCTCTCTCTCTCTCTCTCTCTCTCTCTCCATCTCTCTTTCTCACTCTCTCTTTTTCTCTCTCTTCTTTCTCTCTCTCTCTCTATCGCTCTCTGTATCTGTCTGTCTGTCTGTCTGTCTCTCTCTCTCTCTTTCTCTCTCTCTCTCTCTCTCTCTCTCTCTCAGACTCTCTCCCATCAGTCCCTTGAATGCACTAAAACTGCTGTCTTGTTCTTAAGCCCGCACTTCATTCATGCAAGTCCACTAGTACATCGTAAGAACGACTGTTAATTTTATGCTGAGCCATGACAGTGGCATACACAGCAATGGCATGAAACATATCCCTGCATACGATAATCGTTATATAATTACACAAGGCTAACCAGGTGCTAACCGAAACAAATCGACACATATTAACTAATCTCTACAGTGGGCGTAATGTATGGGCCTATTAAAGGTCATTGGTCAAAAACCACTTGGCGTTAACGTCAATACATAAATATCCATAGCCATCGATCATACATCATTTTATGATGCGACATCAGTTCACGATTTTAGTCCAAGAACCAATACGTTAAGATTGATTGATTTTTATTTCGAAACTATAGCCTGTTAATTTCGCGACTTTTGTTCCAAATCTATTTTTGACACAAACCGACAAATTCCATATTAATAGTTTAGGGATTTAGAATTAAGATAAAGAGAATAATTCGGAACTGTGAAAGAGATTAACAAGTGCCACAACTCATTTCAAACAAGTGTCAAAGTGTGCCTTTGTTATACCTCTTCTAAATACCAAAAGATCTCCAGTTTTTCAGAACATGGAGATAGAACAAACAAGAACTAAGGTCACGATTTGTTTAAGTGGCAAAAGGAGCATAAAGTCATCCAACATAATTGTACTGAAGACTACAATCTCGTGAAAACCGCAATAGAGCATCATTTTTTTAGAATTAAATGATGGGGATTACCATCGATTATCTCGAAAACTGTTGGAGTTAGTTCAAATGTTGCCTGAGCGTGGAATTATTTCACACTAAATCTGATGGAACAGATTTTGTATTTGTTGGAATGTAGTCCGATTTTAATTTAGCTTATTTGCGTTCTGACAGAATTAATAATTAGACTGAATTGTTAAATGAGCAGCACAAAATAAATCTAACAATCACTTTTCGACAAAATCGATGTTGATCCTAGTCATTCTAAAAAAAAGACGTACCGGCACTGTAGAAACAGCTCACAATTTTTTTTCCCTTATTCTTGATGCGATAACAATAAATTTTTCACTCACTGAAAGTGTGAAAAAGTAGCCCAATTTTCTTAATGATAATAATAATATTAATAATCAAATAATAATAATAATATTAACTATCATGTCACTTACTTGACTAATGAATGTCCAGTTTGTTCAGATACAGCTCATCGGTTTAGAGTTAGGTGGCAATGCAAAGTCCAGATTGTACTGTGTAAGTTGTCTGAAGACCATGTTATCTTGGAACATGTAAATAGACAGATAAGTGGTTACAATTAAAGTTGAAGATGATGGTCATGGGGTCATTGATAATGCATGGCTGATCTGATGGACGGATGGATGGAGAGTCAGTGGATGGATGGATTGGAGGAGTGATGGATGGACGGATGGAGGAATGTATTTGGATGGATGGATGAGAGATGGATAGATGGGACAATGGACGAATGAATGGGTGGATGAGTGGATGGATGGAGGGATGGATGAGGGATGGATGGATGGATAACTGGATAGGCGAATAGATGATAGATGGATGATTGGGTGGATGGATGAGTCAATGGGTGGATGGATTATGGGAGTGATGGATCGATGGGTAGATTAGTGAAAGGATGAGTCGATGGATGGATGGATGGATGGATGGATGGATGGATGGATGGATGGATGGATGGATGGATGGATGGATGGATGGGATGAATGGATGGGATGAATGGATGGATTGGTGAATGGGTGGATGGAAGGATGGATGGGTGAATGAATGGATATATAGATGGACGGGTGGATGAGTGGATGGAAGGATGGATGGACAGATGGACTAAAAGGTACTCGGACTATCGTCAAAAACTAATTGATGGCGTAGTCGGATGACTTAGAAACGTACTCAAAAATCCTTAAAGTTGTTATTTTTGTTTCTTTTTAAAGTTAATTTTAAGGCCTTAAAAAGTCCTTAATATTCAAAATATATCCAAAGTTCCTCTAAAAATTCTTAAAATACAAGATTGTCATAACTTTCTTTATATGGTGGTGCAATAACAAGAAAAAAAAAGTTTCCCGAGTTTTTTTTTTTTTTAAATTTCAAGGCTTTATTGATTTTCGACTCGAGTGACCAACGGCCCTGATAGCGCACCATTACACTTCACAATGTGAAGTATGTATAGAGTGATTGTTTTATAGCAGATACTTAAACATCCCAGAATATAAATCTGTACAATAGTTGAGAAAGAGTATTAAAAGGTCCTTAAAAAGTCGTTGATATTTGTCCAAAGAAGTCCTTAAATGCCCTTAAGTTTTATTTTAAGGGACCAGTGTGAATCCTGACATTTCATTTTCATAAGCCCTTTAACCACCACCCCCTCCCCCACTCATATAACCGTATTTTTGATTACTATTATTTATTTAATTCAGAAGCATGTACAGTGTATGTGCCTTAGTACACGTATTACAAGAACTGGGGTCCCACAATGTGTAAATAGTAGAAAACAAGATTTTGGGGAAAACCCAGCTAGTTGAATGTAGGTCAGCCATCAAATAGAGTGGTGAGTGGAGAACGTGAGGCAAACAACTGGCCATAAATAAAGCTCAGACTACTCATATCAACTGACTAGAGGGTACAAACATAGAGGCCGCCGAATTCTGTCACCGAGCCACTATGCGCTTTAGGTGAGAAGAACTGCCCTATATAATTTCAACAACTGCATATACAGCCCACCTAGATTCGGTCCGTTTATATTATGGTGCAATTCTTCTCACCTACAGCGCCTAGTGGCTCGGTGACAGAATTCGGTGGCCTCTATGTTTGTACCCTAGTACGAAATGCAATGTCTGTCTCACTTAAGAGCAAGGTTAAAGGTCACAGAATTTGGGGAATTTTTGGTAAAAATTGGTGAAGCATATTGAGGAGCAGAACGAAATTACCTGTTATACTTTTTAATTTGCACTTGAAGAAAATGCGTCTTTTTTTTTTTTACCCCCGGCTTAAATCGTCGGAAGTTTACTCGGTTGTGGCTCAAAATCAACGAAAGTATTAGAAATCCCGGAGGGGCACTGAAGAAATGTTTTTTAATTAGAGAATTTTGCGTGTTGCCCTATTGTTGCTGGTTGTGAAGGGGTGCCATAACAATAATTCAAGCTTCAGGGTCCAAAAAAAATTTAATGTAGGTCCCCCACTGATTGGATGGGTGAATAGCTGGGTGATGGATAGGTAAGTAGGCTCGTGAATTGGCAGGCAGCTAAAAGGTTACGTAAAGAGAAAAGAAAATCACAGAACAAGAAAGAGGTTTATAAATATTATTTAACACCTAGCAGCCTAAAACAGTGGGCCCTGGGCAGATTCTTTTGTAATGCGCGGTATTCTCTTCTCCGCCTCAAAAACCAATGTAAATTTGAAAATGCATGTACCCCCCCCCCCCCCAAACCCCGGGGCAACTGCCCAGTGTGCTCCTGCGTTAAGTCGACTGTGGCCTACAAAACTGGCAACTGTTCACAATTAAAAAACAGACTCATTTCGCATTGATGAGAAACCAGATGGACGTATTGTTATGTTACCATACAATAAACTACTTACATAGTCCTATCTAGGCAGATCTCTTTATGTAACCAGCGAGAGAACATGTCATGTAGGCAATACAAGAGATCGCGTCAGGCAGTACACATGCACCCGTAAGTTCTTATCGATTTATCTCGACCTGTGATTTACATAATAGCCTTTCTGTGGTCACTAATAATTATTCTTTGAATTTACCTTTATATAGCGCATTTTTAAATCAAGGTACCTGTTAAGAAATATAGGTTTACCTATTTTAAGCAAAATGAAACATTTGAACCTAAGTCTTTTCAGCACGTTCAGTCACACTGTACCACACAGTAATTGTGGGAGCCCAGGTGAAACAATGAGAAATTGGACTAGAAATTATTGTCCCAAAATAAATAATCTAATACAAACTCTGTATACAAACGATTTTCATTCTCCTCTCTCTTCCGTTTCCGTTCACGGCTTCATGGTGGTCGGTTAGAGTTCTTTCTGACAGCAGTCTGGTGCGACCACATTTGAAAAATTTCTCGAAAGAGCACCACCCTTTGGTGTTTAAATTGAAGTGCAGAAAGTAGGCCTACGTGAGTGTTACGGTTGTTTTGTAATTTACTTTGTGCCGATACTGAATCACCACTGACACCAGAAGAAGACACCAGAACAAGAGGACGGTCTATAAATTCAAAAAGAACAGAGTCAACACAGGAATCCGACAGGGCTTCTTTCCAATTAGGACCACGGACACATGGAACAATCTGCCAGCTGACACTGTGAATGCACCAACACTTAACAGCTTTAAGAACAGGCTAGATACCCACTGGAAGAATAGAATGTACCAAGTTTGAACTTAGTCAGGGGAGATCACAATGTATAGAATAGAATAGTAACGATCAAAAGATCGGACAAAAGGCCAAAAGGCCTAAAAAGCCCGAAATATATCATATCATATCATATCATATCATATCAAATAGAATCTCAGAGATGGAGATTGCCTAGAATCTAGGCTTGTATCTTACTCAATCTTACTCTCAGATCTGGCACAGCAGCCGCAGGTGCCGCCGGCGCGCTGACTTGACATGACCATGTGTGCTGGATGTCGATCTTAAATCTAGAACTAGATCATGGGTGAAAGTTGTCCGGATTATTCCCGATTTCCGGTTTTCATTCCTGAAAAACAGATCTAGAAGTAGAATCTAGCTCTAGGACTAGATCTAGATATAGGATCTTCTCCCGTTTCCCAAAATTTCTGGTAGGCCTAGATCTAGACCCCTAGAATCTAGCTCGAGTCTCCGTGACCCAACGATGAGTAATAAGTGTCATTGAGACAGACACAGTTAAGGCCTGCGCGTGACCTCCAGGCTTACTACACTGTCCACTCAAAGGTATCATGCTTGTACCCGAGACACTGCTTATATAACATACGGCAGGTTTCACAAAATGGAGTCCTTACATTACCCTTTTTATCTCAAAAATCAGAGGCAAAGCCCCTGCACACATTATACATCAAATCGAAGCTTAAGACCTGGGGATAATATTTTTTTTTATTAGAAAGATAGTGAAGGTCTTATTTTAGAGAAATTGTTGTTTAAAAATTACATCATTTTAATCAAGGGATGTAACTCTAGAAATATTTTTGATGTTGCTGTGGTGTTTTGATTTTGCATTATATTGATTGTCAGAAATTTATTGTAAAAACAGATTAAATGAATTAATGCAATGATAATGACATGAACACTTAGAAGTAGTTAAAGTTAAAGACAAAATAGAGAAACACACTCTGCTTATCTTGAAAAGAGAAGACGAAATACTCAGTCTGAATATTCTGAGGCAATTACTTCCCTTGGATTATCAAGGGAGACAATGTATTCGACAACACGTTCGCTAGATCTAGGCGCAGTGCCACATTCCCGTGCATGGCCATGGCGCATGCGTCTGACCAATACACACTTATTCCTACAGAAATAAAATCCTACCTTTATAGACTTGTTCAATGAACAGGAATAAATAAAAGAAGCAATCTGTACCACACTAGTAATGATCAGTTTCCCCACGACATCGATTTTGCAAAATCCTTAGAAAAGAAAATGATTCCCAATAATGAGCAGTACTGGGTTTAAAACAAAAAAAAAAAAACAAAAAAAAAGAGATCGGGATCTTATTTGCAGATATCTGGGAATAAGCACTTTGTTATATATATATATTAATTAAAACACAAAGCTTATTAAATGGGCTGTTGGTGTTAACTTTCATGTGCGAAAAGCAGCTTTTTGGACATCACAGTGACAGAGTCCTTTGATGAATTTGCTCTTGGGCTGTTTTGTTCTCATTATTTTGTTCTTTCTCTTGAACAGATCAAGTTTCCAAAAACTACAGCCATGGATGTTAACATTGACTCCCTCAGGGATGAATTTGAAAGTGACACAGAATGGAAACTTCGCAGGAAATTTCTAGAGTCTAACGCAGACAGTCTTGAACCTGAAAGACTAATTTGCCTGTCACGCTGTTTTGTCAATATGGTCATGTATGAGTGCAAATACCCAAACGCTGTCATGATTGAGATTCAGGAGAGGGGCGGAGGAATCGTGGAGGAGATTGAGGGAGAGAAGAAATCAACGGCCAAACAAGCATATAAGAAGTCATTTGTGAAAGGTGGCAACTAAGTAAGCATGGCTATGGCAAACTGTCATTTGGTATAAAGTGAGTTGTTTTTTTTATAATTATTTGTTTGGGTATTTTTTTGCAAGTTTTTTTTTTATTATTACATGTAAGCATATGATTATGAAAAGTATAAAAATGCATAAAATTTTCTTAATGACACTACAGCTCCAAATTATTCAAAAAAAAGATATGAAGGACTGAAGGTGAAACTTTATTTATCCGGAGACTGGAAATTTGGCAATTACAGTTATACGTCTTCATCATTTATTATTTCACACATGCGGACACCTACCAACAAGCCTACATAAGCACTTGTTGACGCACACCCCACACATACATATTTAGAGCATGCATGCACACACTAACTATACAATTGAATACATGACAAGTGACTGTGTACAAGAAAAATAAAAAGATCATAGCACACATTATTTATTAGGAGATGCTACTGAGGTGGATTTCAGACAAATGGCTGAAACAATTGCCTGTATAATTTCTTTGTTTATTTTTGGAGTAACACTGAATAAATGTAGTATGTTGTTGTTTTTTGTCCATCATCCCTTTAAACAGACTGTTTGATCCATGAAGGCACATCTTTTCTACCTTTGCCATTCTCTCAGTATTGATTATGATCCTTCTTCATCCCTTTCACATTAAGAAAACTGAATTTTATATTTGCTTTTATTATATTGCAAAGTGCAGTTGATTCACAGCTTT
The DNA here is from genome assembly GCA_963931925.1 of Onchidella celtica. Lineage (NCBI taxonomy): Eukaryota > Metazoa > Mollusca > Gastropoda > Systellommatophora > Onchidiidae > Onchidella > Onchidella celtica. Next base: position 15,573,032 of record OZ007577.1, read on the forward strand.
CATGGAATTTACTCAGAATTAGTGAGAAACCATCATAGGTGCCACTTTTCCGCTATATAGCGGTTTTCTGCTATTTGAATTTTTTCCAACTCTAAGAAGGGGGTCTGGCGATTAACTGCTTTCTTTCTTTGCCTTCCTTTGTCAGAGATTTCCTTCTCAGTCTCTCCCAGATCTCTTCCAGTCTAGCTTTTGCTTGACTAGAAAGCTGGGTTCTGCTGAAGACGCTGCTCTTTATCTCCCTTAGCTCTTTGGTAGGGTTTGCCCAGCAGTGAAAAAACGGGAGGTATGGGTCCATCATTGTTGTTGTGGTTAGAGACACATCTAAAACTGAAAGCCAACGATGAGGAACATAACGTGGAGGGTTGACATCTTCAATTGTAAATTGGGGGATGCCTCCCTCCCCCAACCCCTCCCTCTGGCGAGTCAAAAAAAAGTTCCTCCTTTTTCATAATTCCTGGGTGGCACCTCTGAACCATTTTAATTTTTATGGTAGGAAATTAGTTTGGCAGTTTGTCTAGTATATAATTATACTACATGTATGATGCTAGTAAGTTATGTCAGTGCAGTAGGGGACCGCTATTGCCAAGATATTTTGACAAGTAGTGAAATTGTAATCATATTCATTGTTTTGTATTTCTTAATTCGACCGATGTTAAAGTATGAATCGTACATTATGTGATTTGAAACAACCCGAAAATAATGTAGGGCCTTAGGCATAAACAACAAACAAGGGAAGAACTGTTTATATGAAGCAGAAGAAAAAATAGCTTGGCCTTTTCTGCCATGAACAGCTAAGATGAATAGTATAGGTATTCACAACACTCCTGGTATGCACGACATAGTTGGTGTGGTAGGTTAATTTTTCTTCTTTGGGGGGGGGGGGGGGGTGATTGGCAGTTAATATTTAACTTTTGTGTTAAAAGCAAGACCACTTTACAGTTACTCAAGACAAATGCACTTGCTGAAATTTTAAGAAACACCACCCAGTATTTTCTGCTCTTTTGACCGAAAAAGAAATTAACTTGTGATGTTATGTATGGTGTAAAGTTTATTGAAGCTACCAGAAATTAATGTTTTGTGTTATATTATAACTAGATTGTTTGGCTCTGTTGAATAAATTTCCATGTATTTCTTGGTCTTTGCAGGCATCACAACATTTTAGTGAGGGGAGATCTAAAATTTTCCAGTAAGGATGGCAGGGCTGGGCTATGGTAGAGGCAAAGGCCCCAGTGGAGGTTCAGCTGTAGGTAAAGGAATCATGTTTGTCAAGTCTTCAGAAACCCTGCATGCAGAGTCACCATCAAGCTCAGATCATAACACACAAGGCTCTTCAGGATCTGCAGGCTGGGGTTGTCCAGCAGCTTTTTCTCAGCCAGGTTCTGCTCACAGAGGTCCCACCCCTCTTCTGGCTACTCCACCAAAAAGTAGTAATTATAGGGACCAGTCACAGTGGAATTCTCCATTGGGTGCTGGTGATCCTAACCACTCTGGAGCATTCCGCTTTGGTCAGACATTTACAAGGTCAGGGAATGGCTCTAGTGGTCTGTCGAAGTCTTCTCAACCGTCAGGTGAAAGAAATAACTACAGAATGCCAGGCACGGTCAATTTGTCGAAGGGAGCACCAAAGTCCAGGGCACCTCTCAGTTCTTTCTCCAAGACGCCAGATGCCAAGCCTGTTCTTTCTAAAGAGGAGTATTTTTCTATGTGGAAAAGTGAGAAGGACCTAATGCTTCAGAAATTCAGGAAACTAGCCAATGAAGTTGTGAGCTTAAAGACAGATCGGCCTAATGCAATAGATAAGCTTCATTCAGCTGCAAATCGTGTGCCAATTCGCATTGTATTCAACACAGAGCCTGTCTTTGGTGCCAAGGGCAGTAATTCTTTTTTGTGTTACGTTTTTGTGGAGGGCATCACAGTAGCTTCAGGTCAGGGATTGAAAATCAAAGATTCAAAGACCAACGCTTACGAGGCAGCCTTGCAAAAAATTCTCATGCCTCACATGCGTATTGTAAAACTGGATCCTGAGAGCAGTGAGCTTCAGGTATCCAAGACCCCATTCACATCACCACCACCAGAACCTTCCAAAGTGTCCCTGAAAAAAAGTTCAGCCAAGCTTCCTCCATCTGCCCAAGGCTCAGCACAAAATTCCTCCAGAGATGTAGCTTCACAGCACAAAGAATCCAACTTGGAAGCAGCTTGTCTTAAACGACGCTTGGATGAGTACAAACCACTGGAGGAATTTGTCATTGTAGAGCCACTGGTGCCCATCCCAGATTGCACACCAGCTCATACATTACGACGAAGTGCGGACTTTAATCATATGCTGCTTGAATATGAATATTTCTTCCGAGGTGAAGCAGCCAGGTGTGTGCTGAAGATTGAAAACCAAGTGTTGGCTGATGTGAACGGGGTCTCCAAAGTAGCAGCCAAGAACAACGCTGCAGCCCAAGCTCTGAGGAAACTCAGAAACATTTGCTGGGTGATTAAAACCAAAAAGGCTGTGGATTCTGACACTAAAATATCCAAAGAGGAGATGCTGAATGAACTCAACGAACAGTCAGACGTTATCAGTCATGACAATATTGGGAATAAACTGCTGCGGAAAATGGGTTGGTCAGGGGGTGGGGTTGGTAAAGACGGGTCAGGCATAGCAGAACCTGTGGTCTTGAAAAGTGTTTTAAACCGGGAAGGGTTAGGTCTTAGTGCTCAGCGAGGCATCACAGACGAGTTCAAAAAACGTGTCAGGGAAGTTATAGAGAACTATGCCTCATCTGATAACCAGGAAGACCTAGTTTTTGCCTGTGACTTTCGTTTAGATGAGAGACAGGTGATTCATGACGAATGCCGGAGGTTGAATCTGCGTAGCAAAAGCCGGGGGAAGGGACAACAGAGATACCTGTGTGTGCGTCGGAAACGATCGGCTGATCAACTGTTTAATCACATAATGTCTTGTGGCGGTGAGACAGCCAGGTATGTCATGGTGCCCCCTGGCACAGAAGCAAGTGAACCAGTCATGCCCCCAAGAAATAAATCTGCAGGCTCTCAGAATAGCAGCGGACGCACAGAGGTTCCTGGAATGGATAAGAGTAACAAAAATAGTGTTTCCAATTGTGCAAATGCAAAACCTTTGATGAGCCTGTCAGTTAACCCTGTCAATGGTTTTGATGGGAAGAGTATGATGAATGCTCCAGTAAATGGGCCAAGGTTCCAACAGAGTGACAGTTTGCAACAGAAAGGTCCTGTGTTTCAAGGAATGCCCAACATGCAAGGGAACACCATGAACAATGGACCACACGTGGGAAATCATCAAATGTCCAATAATGGGAACTTTCAGGGTGTGGGAAATCAGTTCGGAATGCCCCAGAACATGGGAAGTTCTCAAAGCATGGGAAATCAATTTGGGAATGGGTTGGGTTTCGGAATGATGAACGTTGGTAACAGCCAAAGTAGGGGAATGCTGGGCATGGGGAACAACCAGATGAGGATGCAAAATGGTCAAAATAATATAGGTGTGGGGAATGCCAGGAATGGTCCTTTTGGGATGCAGCACATGCCAGGTGGGTCAATGGGAAACCAGCAAACTATTTCAAACGGTCATTGGGGTGCTGGAGCTGGCCAGTGGGGGAATCAAGAGCCAGTGAATGGTGGGTGGCAGTCTGAACAGGGTGGGGGTTGGATGGGCTCACCAGGTGCTGGGTACAATCAGGATGGCAGGAACATGCAGCCTAGAGGCATGCCAGAGGGGGAAATGGGTAACTACAGGTAACAACGCCAGCACTTAGCAGTCACATTGTGCTAGGAAGAAGTAGGAAGACAATAGGCAGAACATAACACTTTGAAATAACAGAGGTCGACCCTGCTAGAAGCACTCACCAACCACCTGCATGTGATCTGGGAAGTATGTTACTGTGGTTTGTGTCTGTCCATTCTATGGAAATCATAACTAGCTGTTCTGACAGGGTTCACACAGGTCTTTAAAAGTCCTTAAAGTCCTTAATTTTCATAAAAGAAAAAATAAGTACTCAAAAAGTCCTTAAATTCTGAAAATGATGCCAAAGTCCTTAAAAAGTCCTTAAAATTTGTGTTTCAGTTGAAACATTTGAGATTCAAATCTTCCAATTGCACACTGGATAATTGGTACTTTGAAATAACTGAACTTTTCAGAGTGAATTTACTGTCTGAACCTTGGATATAGAAACATTTCTGTATCAATGAGTGCTGCACACCAATTGTAAGTTGTATAGTTGTGATATTTCTTGGTCACAGAGGCACACAGGTCCTTACTTTGTTTACTGTGGGTCCTTAGGAAGTCCTTAAAAAGTCCTTAAAATTAGTTTTCAAGACTTTGTATGAACCCTCCAGTCTCTTGTTGTGCATTGTGAAATACTTTGCCCCTTCAGATGTCCCTTATTTTTGAGGTGGTCATTTAGTTGGCAGGTTTGAAGTTTGCTTTGTGGACATTTTTGAATGAATATGTGAATTTGTATCAAAGTTACGACATAATCACTTGGGGTTTTGTTAATGGATGGTGAGCATGGAGACATACATGGGTATTTTCTGATTTGATTTTCATTTTAGATTATAATTGTGGAAGGAAGAGTGGGATTTTTTGTGAATAATACATGTACTTTTTTTTTTCTTTTATGTGTGATAATTGAAAGGGAGTGTTTATTGGGGCTACATGTAGCCTTCATAACAATTGGGACTACCCGGAGATTGATATTACCGTAGCGAGAAACGGGTAGCCCAAATAATGTTTCAGGGGTGGGGTTTGATTATGAAGGCTACATGTAACCCCAGTAAACACATATATATATACTGAGTGACCTTATATACATGTAGTTTGATTATTAAAGGGGGGGAGGGGGGGGGGGGGTTATTGGGGCTACATATATGTAGGCTATAAATGAAATTTGACATAAGGTCAGTACTGTCATGTATAATGACTGCACCAGCTGTGACATAGCTGCTTGAATGATTTTTCTCATTCCTTCAATGTAGGGACATACATACCATGTATTCATAATGATGAGTTACCAACAATAGCCTGACGCTAGGGGGCTGTAGTCCAAATACAAAGCCGAATAAAGGAAATACTGAGTTGTGTTCATATTCATCTATGTAAAATACCACGGTCCCCTAACAACAGAAACAGACAATAGACTTAATCATATTTTTTTGCTGGTCCATCAATGAAATTTTTTTACTGTTATTCGATGCTGTGAGAAATAGCAGTATGTACTCCAGAAATAATTTGTGAGTGGATCTGGTGAAATCGGGCTGAACATAAAATTATTATTATTATACTTCTTTAAAAATGAAAATAAATTATTTCTAAGATGCTTTCAAATTCAAGCAAAATATTTTGACTGAATGCAGAAAAATGCCTAATCTTTCATTTTACATAAGCAGGTCTCACAGACCTGTTTACCCTCCTGATTTGAGCGGGAGACTCCCGATTTTAGACCCCGTCTCCCGACCTCCCGCTAGCATCATAAATCTCCTGATATTTTTTTCACCGATCTCCCGAAAATGAAATTAGAACCTTTAGAACACTGCACAGTATCCTATAGATAGCAGAGGGATTCAGTCTAAATCACAAACACAGTATCCTGTGAATAGCGTAGGGATTCAGTCCAAATCACAAACACATAAATAATGAATCATATTATACGATGATACATTTTGGTTGACATTTCACTAGTTTACTTTGCCGATGGTGCACATTTCTAGCATCTCCCTCATTTTAATGAAATCTCCCTATTTTTGAGCAGCTGTCTCCCTATTGTGCATAACTTAGGGTAAACAGGTCAGGTTTCAATTTCCCTAGAACAAAAATCCCTCTTTGGGGAGATTTTCTCAGGAATTTGGTTTTTCACCTTAAGCCCGATTTTGCCAGATTGGCTTAGTTTTAAATCTTTCTCGTGGTTTAGAAACTGAGGTTCCTGTCATGTTGAATTTTCCTTCCCAAAAGTTGTAACTTGATAGTGTTGTGTTGTATTCACACAGTATTTTGCTCGACACATGATATGCAATACAGTTTTCTTTTGATCACATTTCTAAGTTTTGCCTGAGATTGACCAACTGGAACCATAGAGATGTCAGGAGACTGGGTTGTCTTTTCCATAAGCCGTTAAGGTGGCAAACGTAGTTGAACGGGTAACATCTTCTTATTATTTTTGTAATTTACAACATAAAGGAGCCACGACAGAAATGTTTTCTTGGCACTGATATGCCTAAATAACCATTAGAATTGGGGAAATTGTGTTTCATATTTAATTCATGTATTATATTCGTGTGCACGCAGGACCGTCTTAACATCATTGTGGGCCTCTGTGCAAAGCAATATATAGGCTGTGGCTGGGCCCCTTTCAAAAACCAATGTAAATTTGCATGCATGGAGCCCTTGGGCAAGTATAATATAATTGGTAAACCTTAAATTCAGAGGAATGAAGAACTAGAGATAGCATTATTTTGTGCTTCTTCCCCCTCATTCTTGTGAATTTATATTTCCTATTTGGAATGACTCCCTATTTCTTTCTAGAAGGTCTCTGGGGCCTTTGTTCTTTTGGTATTGTTTCAGAACTGAACATATCGTGACCCACATTGTGTGTGTGTGTGGGGGGGGGGGGGGGGGCCTCAGATGACAATTTAAGCATAGATTTTAACTAGAGTACCATATTTTGGCAAAGGTACGTAGACTGGGGGACTGGGGTTTCATTGAAGACTTTAGGTCTTCTCGTGAAAAGGCCTCTTTTTTTCGATCCAGGTCATTGATGAGATTTTGTTTCATCATAAATAAACACAATACATGTTTTATGTTGCTTGGCGGCGTGGCATGTCAGTCCAATCTGGCAAAGTTGTGTGCTTTGGGCTGGTAGCCATCCAGCCAAGACTGTAAATTATACCTGGTCGGTTTGGCTGGAATTTCCTTTGAAAAAAAAAAAAAAAACATACATGTATGAATGTAGCAAGACGCGCCTGTTCAGCCTCGGTAGTTGAGCCGTTGGCGAGTTAAAAATGTCCACAAACTGAGACAAAATAAGATTTGACAGTATTCGTACAGCCCAAGGGAGACTTTCATATTTTGGAGTGTGTTAATTTCTCGTGCTCCTTTCTTTGTGACGATTTTACTTAGTATTCGGGCATTCTTTTGACCAAAAACAGAAAGAATTGTCTCCCTAGAAATGACGCCACCACGCACACGTATGTGTTACATTTATTTCTATGCCATGCGTACCTGATGAATGTAATGTTGTTACACTAACTGTTTGTTATGTAAAATGTATGATGTAATTTTAACTTTTTTTTTTCCAATTTACTGAATTCATTGAGACGTCCGAGAAGTAAATAAAAAGTAAATAAAAGCTGATGTTGTGTTACTGAATACTATCTGTCTCTGTCTCTTTCTCTCTCATTCTCTCTCTTCTAGCTTCCTCTCTCTATGTTCTCTCGCTCTCTTTCTCTCTCTCTTTCTGCCCGTCTCTGTCTCTCTTTCTCTCTCTTATAGCTTCCTCTATATTCTCTCTCTCTCTCTTTCTCTCTCTCTCTTTCTCATTCTCCCGTCTCTCCAATTAGATAGACACCGAGACAGTGGCATTACTCTCACGTTTCCTTAATGTTGTTACCCTGGTGCTGGGAAAACAAAATGAACAAAAATATTAAATAAACAATGAGAAAACAAAAACTGTCGGTACAATGTAAGGTACATGTACGTGTCATGTACACATGTGTTTACTACACATTTCTTTTCATAAATCTAAATAAAGAACGTGTACCCAAGTAGACCATGTAGTATTGAAGGGCGCGAAGTGGCCGCTATCGTGCCGACGCCCTGTAAGGGTGACTTTATATACGCTACATATAGCCTAAATAATCATGCTAAACTATATAATGTTTATTGGGGCTACATGTAGACTACATAAGCAAACCCCACCCCTGAAACTTATTTGGGCTACCCGTTTCTCGCTGCAAAAATACTGAATCACTACGATAATATTGATCATGTAACCCAACCCTAACCCTACCTAACCCTAACCCCAACCCCAACTCTAACCCTAGGCCTACGGAAATATTGAATCGTAAGGTAATAGTGATCATGTAGCCCCAATAAACACTCCCGCCCTGTAAAACCCAAACTCAAACTCGAGTTTTTCATAAATCAGGTGTGTGAAAGACTTGTCTTTTCTCTCCTCCCCAACATATCAGATTTGAGCATTGAGGCACACACCTGGTATTTCTTTCAATATCAAATTGATATTGAAAGAAATACCAAGTGTGTGCCTATCGCCTCTACACCTTCACCACCACTTCTCAAGACCCGTTCTTTCTTACAAATTAATTCTTCAGTTTGATATTTGGCATCGTCGTGACAGAGACATTCTGTGTAAATTTACAATAAGAGGAAACATTTTTCCAAGTTTTACAAAATAAACTAGATTGTATTCGTGTACTGAGAGCAAACACTTAGAAGAGAAGTCCAGATGAATAGGCCCTTTGTAAATAAAATGTACAGTAGAATCTTATGTCGGTTTACCTAAAAGTTTGACAAATACAGCCCGCGGTTCAGTTAAGTGCTGGCTTTAGTGCTGTACTTCATACAGTAAAAATGGAATGTAATACATATTATTTTATTACAAATGCTGACTGGGGAAAAGACATACACTGTACAATGTAATATTTTCATTTCCACAAGATTCTGCTACTTTTTTTTTTTTTTTTTTTAAATTTTTTTTTTTTTAAAGTGGGCCAGGGGATGAGCTTTCAGTCTGCACATGTACATGTTTTATAAAAACTACAGAAGAACTGTGGGGTCGCAGCAAGGCTTGAAAGCAAAGTCAAAATTTGGCACAAAGAAAAATGGTAGCAAAGCCTCGCGTAAGAAAATAATACCCAAACGATACAATGAAACGCAAACTAACATACATGTACATGTAAAAGAGAAGACAGAAAATGGCCGATATTTCGGCAACAGCCTTCGTCAAGGAGAAAAAAATTATGAAAGAACAAGAGGGAAAAATGAAACATTGAACATTTAAAACAATCGAACGATAAAAAAAAAATAGAATACTAAAATATATGGAATCTAAATACATTCAAAATTGGGCAAAAAGAAGAGGTTGTATGTTGCAAAACCCCGCGTGAGAAATAAAACCCAAACAATACAAAGCAAACTAAAGAGAAGACAGAAATACACAAAATTTTCGGCTTTCGCCTTTTTCAAGTGAAAAATACTAACAATAAAAGACTTCAACAGGAACGAAGTCTGTGGTTTTTATGATACATCATGTATTTCGTGAATCTAAATACATGTACATGTAGAATATTAAATGAATGCATCTACATGTACTTAGCTGCGAGTTCCTGCTTGCATTGCAGTAGGGAAGCACGTCTGCCAATAAAAGGGTGTCTCAAAATGTGATACATATGTATTAATTTTGTAAACATGACAATTTCCTTCCAAACTTGGAGTAGAATATATGGAATGTATTAGTGGACAGCATGTTTTGTTTTCCTATTATTGCCGAAAGTCGGGTCCTCGCCTATTACTTCAAACAAATACATACAATGTATATGTATAAGTACCTTATAATTGCCAAACGCTATGTGTGATCTCTCTCTCTCTCTCTCTCTCTCTCTCTCTCTCTCTCTCTCTCTCTCTCTCTCTCTCTCTCTCTCTCTCTCTCTCTCTCTCTCTCTCTCTCTCTTTCTCTCTCTCCGATCTACAAGGTGATTTTTTTTTTGACAGAAGTTACAGTTTCTTCAGCATTTTTGCAAAACACATTAAAAATTTTGAAACTTTACAGGAGCTTATTTCTTCCAACTCCATATTTGCACAACTGAGAAATTCGCTGGTTCAATGTTATGATAGGGAGTCAGACTAAATCTGAACTGTGAAACAGCTTGATCAGTGCCACGACGCATTTTAAACAAGTGCCAAACTGTGCATTTGCTATACCCATTGACCTAGCATTTCTTTAGCTAAACCTCTTCTTCATACATTTACTAAATGATCTCCAGTTTTTTCAGAAAATGGAGACAGAACAAACGAGAACTGAAGTCACACCATCCCTACTCCCTGCCAGTCGATGTCACCAAGTCTGTCTGTCTGAGCGTTTGGGATTAACAACTGGAATTCTGAGACTAAAGATCCCATTGACTTGAAAAAATATTAGCTTTGAAATCTAATCTTGTAAGAACCCCGCCATTCATTGTCCTCTAGCGCGGTGTTTGCACACCGTGGTGCGCATGATGGTGATAATGTTGCCAGGAAGAATGACGAGATGCGAAATTTAGGTGGGCGTGAACCCGCGGCCTTAGCGTCTTTGGATTTTTTTTTTTGAGGGGTGGGGTATGGAAAAGGTATGTGGGGATGGGGGAGGGGGGGTCTCTTTCAGCAGAGGAGGCATATGCTGCTTTTTAAATTGAAGAGGTTATCATGAGAAGGGATCTAGGTGCCATTTAACTGTTTTGATAAAATAAAAATAAAAAATAATAAAAAACATCAATTCAGTATAAATCAACCGAATTTAATATCCCCACTGGTTTTTTTTTTTCATTTTGCTAAAAAAAAAAAAAGAAAACCCCAGTCAAATGTAACTTAAATTCCTTTTAATTCTAACCCCCTCAAGTGTGAGCATGTTCCAACATGCACCGTTTGGGTTGATTTTGAGTTTGGATATTACTGCACGTCGGCATGATTATGGCCACTTGGCGCTTATCACGGTCTGTTTGAAAACGCACTTTATTAATTTATGTTTCGTATGCCAAGGGAAAAAATCCTCCGAAAACAAAGACTTCAATACGCTCTTTATATTGCAGTTACAAGTGTGTACTTATGAACGTATGATTGAATACATGTATATGAAGTATTTATACATGTATAAAAAAATATCTTTATATTCAAAGTACATGTATCTCATTTTTACGTACGTGACCACTGTATGGCAAAAAGTGAAAGCTGAGAGTCTTGGCGTTAAATAATTATAATCATGGATGGGTTCTTCATACTTCAGGACTGACACCTCTGTACACTTTGGCAACCACGCCTGTATCAAAGACTGTTTGCATAGTACTCGTGTGTGCAGAATAAAAGCATAAACTGCTGCCGTTTGACAATGGATGAGGCCATCAATGGGTACATGGGAGAGAGTGTCGTGCATTGAGGAATTTCTGGTCATGAACTCTGTGTAACAGCATACATGACACCGAGGCCACCATCGAAGATCTTCTCTTAGAGGAGCAGTGGTGTCAGGGGGAGGGGGAGGGAGGTGGGGCCGTCATAATGCTGGGCAGGGGGGCTAAGGGTCCAGGGGGCCCACGCATGCAAAATTACATTGGTTTTTGAAACGGGGAAGAAATTTCCTATTGCTTTGCCTTTGGGGGGGGGGGGCATAACAGTGTTCGGGCGGCCCTAGAAGAAGGGGGGGGGGGGGGACACAATGAGAAAATGAGTGAAAAACAGACAAAATCTATAGGAAATGACACAAAATAGCTAAGAACAGCATCCACATAGAAACTTAAAAACATCTGCAGAAAAACACATACGGTATGTCTCAAAAAACAATGTGGGCAAAACATACAAATGAACTACTTAATGTTGTTTACAACTTTGTTGTCCTGCAATGTCCAGCCCAGAGCGGTCATCAGTTTGAACACAATTGTGTGATAACTCAAATAATAATTACACATCTGTCCACTTTCATTTGAATTATAGATCTTGGATCTTAATTGACATTGTGTTAATGACCATTCAAAGTGTGTATGTATACTTTTTTTTTCGGACACCCTGTATTTATTTAAATTTTAAATCAACACCAGAGAATTGCATGTACTGCTGAATGAAATAGAGTGAATGTATTCGGAAGAGCTACAGCGAGTAAGGGTGTGACTGTGAGAGAGAAGGAGAAAGAGAGAGAAGGAGAAAGAGAGAGAGAGAGAGAAAGAACGAACCTGTAAGCAAACTTATGATAATAATAATAATGTATAGCATTTATATAGCGCATATCCATTTAAAATGCTCTGTGCGCTTTACAGAAACAACATGTCAGCCACAGAGCAGAATGGAGCTGCCTGCGAAGCGCTCAACATACTGCACTGCTTCTTTCTCTCTCCCTGTCTCGCTCACTCTCTCTCTCTATCTCAGAGCAAATTGTAACGCAGCCTGTTAGGCGCAGTTCACAACCCACAACAGTTCACAACTCACAGCAGTTCACAACTCACATCAGTTCACAACACACAACTCAAATAATATTTGAATATTTATTAATAACAATATATATTTAATAATGAATAATAAATTTTGTTGTTGCTGGTGGGGGGGGGGGGGGGATGATATGGATAAATTTTAATCTATTAATTTCAATTTTCAATTTGCCCGGGCAGCGGCCTTTCGGCCTGCTCTTTACGATTTCCAACTGCCAAGGTATCTTTAACGTGCGCAACGTGCACACGGGCCCTCCGAATTTTTTCACCCTTATCCGAGAAGACTAGGTACTCGATCCTACCCCCCCCCCCCCCCAATAGGACCAGGGACTTGAAAATATGAGAAAAATCCAATTTCCAACATGCCTTGGGGACCCTTGGCATGAGAGGCAAGCACCTTGCCTCTAGACCACCTTGTCCCCCAAATGATAAACCTTCTCTTGTGTTACACTGAGAAAGGGGAAGATGGGGTCTTTTGTAATATTATAGTGAGGAATAAAAAGGTAATCTGTGGCCCTGTAGAGGGTGAATGACGAGGAGTAGACTTGTGTTTGTGTTTCCATGGACTTACTTCAAGGAAAATGGGTTATTCAAATATTAGCCTTCATATTATGTTCACTTCGCATCTACCACTTTCATTTGCTTGGATTCTTGAACCGGAGGAGCTGCTGGAAAAACTCTTGTGAAATAGGTATGCATTTTTTAAGAGTACTTAATTTTATGTCTTAAAGTATTGGTACTCTTTACATCCATTGACACTCACTAACAATTTCATTTTGTAACTGGTTCTATTTGTACATAAATCATGTAACTGTCCCATTAGAATGACAAGCTTCTAACTCCCTTCCGTCAACTTGTCAGAAATCGAGGATTGAAGTTTCAGGTGCTCAAAGGTTTCAGAGCAACATTTTTTTTTTCTTTTTAGTAATACTTGTACTTACAAATTATACACCGAATCTGCTCGATACTTTGACACACAGTGGAGAAGACCTTTTGAAGTGGCGTGTAACTCATTCAGCAAAAAAAAAAAAATTTTTTTTGGGATGTGTTATGTTGTGATGATGTGCTGTATTATCGGCACTTCATTTTCTAATCATCATTTTCATGGCATAATGGATAAATTTTCTACATGTATTTGCAATTAAGCTCTGTACGTTTATCTGTCATTAAAACTGCCCCTTTTATTATTTTTTGTATTCTGTATTTGTATAACTCTTTAATTATGCAGAATTTATGACAATATAATCAATTAAAACCGCCCTTTTCCTAACAAGTGAGTTTCTGTTTATGATCGAAGGGCAGGTTGATTGCTCTATATAAAGTTCAACTCCCACTACTTGTGGTAAGTGAAATGGTTAACATTCACAACAAAATTCAGTCGTCTTTATTTCGACATGCACGCACGTCATTTTCTTACGGTATCTTCTACGTTGGCAGTGGTTCTGGAACCACTATTGCACTTGCAGACCCAGTGTCTTCAGCAGAATATACGAGTTTATGAAGATAATACGTGCATAACAGGAAATTTGACATGGGATGTCAAATAATTATGCCCCTACACTGCCAGCAGAACAGCATGGGATAAAATGTTAAAAATCCTAGATCGTCACCGTTCCCTAAGACTGTGATAAAGCAAAAAGTCAAAAAATCGATTTTTAATACTATTATATTCAATTACAATCAAAGCCGCGTCGAATGATCTTAGTTTTAGACTCATAAGCCGAAAAAAAAAAATGAACGAATAGCATACTGTCAAAAATTCATCGTAACTTAGCCGGGGGGGGGGGGGGGGGGAGCTTGCTCTTTCTGTTCAAATAACCATTGAACTCTGCACTGAAAAACTGAAAAAGACTTGTTTGTTGTATTTTCATTTAAAGTGACCCCCTGGACCTAAGAAACTGTCGGGTGTAATTGGCTAAAGGGTGGCATTTTATATGTGTGTCTTTGACGCCGGTGATATCTCGTTACCAGCGAATCTCCGTTAGACGGAGGTCATTCTTATATCCAAACTTGACGTCAATCCTACGCATGGGTTTTTCTTTATAGGCCTAGTTGGTGGCTGGGTATTCATCAAATGATAACAGTTCGGTCGCTTGAGTGTGCATTGACGCAGGCCATTCCTGGGCACCCTGCTCTGCCTGTAGTCTGAAAACACTAGCTTTCTACTCTGCTTTGCTCAGCTGGCAGTCTGTAAGGGTCTTGTCCTGCACCATCATAACTTTGATACAGAAAACAACAACAGCAACAAAACAGTGGATCTATAGTAGGGGATAGCGGCCTGCGGGGGCCCTGAAAGCATTCGTTTTTCTATTGTTTTTCTTACCATATTGGATCATCACTGTCATAAGGTTTGAGCGATTGACACTGGTTTGGCAATTTCCACGTACATGTACATGTAATCTTATCCATCGAGACACCTGCTCGTCAGTGGTTTGTTGAACCGAAGAGAAATGCTGTCTGCGTTTTGAGATTTACATGTATGTATATTATAGGTTTTCAGGGCGTTTTAAATCAGTTTTATGAGAAGGGATCTTTGTTACCTCATGTGACATAAATAATACTAACCATTATAAAAATGACTCGCTACCCTAAGAAAAATAAAAAAGAAAGCTCTTTCATGACTTTATCCCTCCAATCCAGAGGCCATTCGTTCAAGAGGAGACAATGTTGATGACGTATTCACGAGCGCTGTTCCTGGCGTGGTCGAGTTATGTCCTCCTGACAGGCTCAACTGCTCAAAATAGTCCCCCAGTTTTTACCGGTGACCCTATAGAGGCCTATGTGCAGCGATTTATGAACAGCCTCTTCAACACATCCAGGGCCGAACTTCAGAGGAGGAACCAGAACTCACTTGTTCTGCACGAGTGGGCAGTGCTGGAGTACGACTGGCCGTCGGTGTGTCTGAAAGACTTCTACACAGAGAGAGGTCGTTATAACCCTGAGTCCATTTTACTTCATGGCCTGGATATCTACAAAGATGACGTGTACGTTACACTCT